>JANAVB010028398.1:7496950-8068001 GCA_029216955.1 Iris pallida
CAAAATATGTAAACAGAAAAAGTCAGATCTAAGTAAAAAAAATTATGTCAGATAATATCATAACCACATTACAAAGTTTCTATTTGAGTTAGTCGAACTCCTGGTCATCAATTCGACTTAATTATTATTCAACTGAAATTTTCCAATTGCCCGGCATCTACAGATGTCCCGTTCTCCAGATATATATAGTTATTATTTAGTATGCCGTTATTGGCACTCCTAAAATATCATCCTGCACTTTTTTAAAAAACTTTTCTAACATTCAAATTTTAAATTTGTCCTTATTAACACTATTGGCATTCCTAAAATTTCATCCTGCACCTGCACTCCTCCTTCTATGCAGGGGCGGCCCTGGCCCAGGGCAGACCGGACGACGACCCAGGGCCCCCTGACGAAAGGGGACACCAACATGAAACTGTCTATAATAGAACTAGTATGTATCATGTGCCCTTTTTTAACAAAAGACATTGTGGTGTAGTTGATACAATGCTAGACTTAGAGCATCTCCAAGCCTGTTGTCTTGTTAAGTATTGTAAGTCTTAGGTGGCTCCTATGTGGCATGAGCCACAATAAAAAGTATTATTTTCAACTTCCAAGACAAGTACTCCTCCACTTCTTCAACTTTTTTTATAAATATTTCTATTCATAATTGATGATGTGAAGAAAGTCATTGTGAAGTGCATTGTCTAATTTTATACAACCAACTTCACATTCTCCTTGCCATGTCATTGCCATGTCAACTTCATGTTTTATTCTACATTTGCATTGGAGAAGAATTTTTGGAATGAAAGTTTGTCATTCCTATGTGTCAACCATTTTTTTCTAAACTCACAATAGGGTTGGAGATGCTCTAATATTTAAGAGGTCCTTGGTTCAATTCTTGACTACAACAAATTTTTATTTTATTTATATTTTTTTTTACATTATGTTGGGGCCTATTTTCGAAGTTTTGTCTCGGCCCCCAATTGCTCAGGGCCGGCCCTGCTTCTATGCATGCACAAATTACAAATTAATATTATATTTAATACATGGGTATATTTAATGATAAAAAAATAAAGAGAAGTGCAGAATGACATTTTAGGAGTGTCAATAACAGCTCCCATTATTTATTATTTATTATGTAGATCACAATTATTATTATTAATATTTTGTTTTCCAATTTTCCCATTTCACATGTCCTTGTTTGACAATTACTCCTGCTACAGTGCTCAGTAAACCAATCCAAAAGAGATCTTAAACGCCGACCGGATCCGTACGTTGATTCTAAGCCACCCCTGCCAACTCCAAAAAAATGACACGAGACCTTTCCAGAATTGCCAAGCAGTAGCGTCTCTCAGGAATTGCCATTTTGCTTTTGGCAACTAACGTATGTGTGAGCAATTTTTTTTTTTTTTTTTTTTTTTTTGGGGCAAAGATTCAGTACTACTACTTAACTATAGTTGGCAAAGTCAGTCAGTACTTTTTTTTTTTTTAGGTGAGCTTGACCACTCTTTATTGCTAGTTTTTCTTGATCTGTTCTTTTTTTTTTTTTTTTTTCATGTTAGATTTATCATTTATGAGCTTGGTCTTGATCTGAAATTTTTTACTTTCTTGAATTATTAGGGTTCATCAATTCATAGGTGTTTGACTGCATGTGATCTAGCTAGATTTGGATGATGTATACTAATTTGTTGGAATTTGAAGTGGATGATGTACTTCTGGGAGTGCCAATAACTGATTGCTGTTCTATTATTTTTTTTCCTAGGTTTTTATTTATTTATTTCTATTCACTATTTTGCTAGATTCATGAAAATTTTAATTTAGCTAGGTCTGGACCACCATGTCACAAGAAAGATTAAATGGATTAGCTATGATCTCAATTGAAAAAGAGCTATTAGATAAGCTTGAGTATGATCACCTAATTGAAGAATTTGATTCAAAAAGTGCAAATAGAAGCATTTTTCTTTGAACCGGATTGTACTATTTTGTGAAGTATTATGACCGGACTTACTTTTTTGTTGTTATTTTCGTAATCAAGATTTTATGGTATAGTTCAAACTAAAAGCACTAATCTTGATATTATGATTTTTTTTAATTATCTATATGCTTTTGTTGTAATTATTTTTTTAATAAGGGTCAAGGGGCAACCAAAATTAGCTCCGGCAGGCAACCCATCCCCCCGGGCCGGCACTGGTTCTGGTCTGTATGTCAATTTATAGGAATTACCAGAATTGATTTTGAAGAGGATGGTTGAAAATTTCTTTGTAGTTCAAATGCAATTAGTGTCTCATTGTCACAACAATCAACAATATTTATAGGCTTTTTATGCAATTCTACTGTTTATTAGACCTTCCTCTGAATCTATAGAGGTGGTATTGTCTATGCTGCAGCATTGCCCTGGAGATAAGTGAGAAGGGGGGAGGACGATGAGGGTGAAGATGAGGAACCGACAGCGGAAGCCGTCTGCCTCCTGTTGGAATGGGGGAGGCAGATGCTCTCTTCCTGTCATCATTTGGGGCTTGGTGGGATGCATCATCGTGATCCACTTGTATTCCCTCGTCCGTTACAAGGACACGGGGGCGGCCCATGTCGGATTTAGCCGTAGAACCGTCTTTCGGGAGTTGGAGGAGGTCGAGGAAGAGAGCTTCCAAATCCCACCGCCGCGGGGGAAGCGGTCGCCGCGTGCCGTGAAACGAAGAGGGCCGCGGAAGCAGCCGACGGCCGTCGACGAATTCTTGGACGAGTCGTCCGATTTGAGGCCTTTCTTCTTTCCCGATCGGAGGTCCGCGATAGGTCCGACAAAGGAAGGGAATGACAGCATGTATTTTTGTCCGGCTAGGATCTGGCTGGACACGGAGGGGAATCCTATTGAAGCTCATGGAGGTGGAATTCTTTTCGATGAGAAAAGGGAGACCTATTACTGGTACGGAGAAAACAAGGATGGCGAGACTTATCATGCTCATAAGCAAGGAGCTGCTCGGGTTAGTGGGAATTTTCGACTCCTCCTTGAATCATATAACTTAAACATATATAACTTAAAATTGAAGAAGTTTGGTATGGATACTTGAATACTCTATCCTCGAGTTTGTCAAAGGTCATTATCCAAGTACCACTCACAAATGGTCTTTGAAATAGATATTCTTATAGAAGCATAAAAGCTTTTCTTTTGATACAATGCTATTATTCTTTATTCGCTCCTGATATTAAGTTCCAGTTTTTTTTTAATTTGTGGTCTACTTTCCAACTTATGTTTTAATTCACCTAATGTGCATGAAGCTGGATAGTTGTCAAGGATTATACTTGTTTCAAATGTAGCGTCAGTTCGTTTGAAACATGTCCTAAACACCAAATCAAAGCCTCTAACTTGCGACCGGACTGAATATCTTTAGTCTAATGAACAACCAACTGAATTTATGTCCAGATAGGCTTTCCCACTGGCGGGAATGTGAGGCACTCATCATATTAATGTGCTAGATCATAAACTAGGATAGCCATGAGTAAAATGTCAATGAGTCGAATATCTGTAGCCTTAGGATGGCATCTGGCTTGTATAGCTTGATGTCAAGAAAAAAAAGGAGGCAAAGTGCATTTGCTCACAAATTAGGATGCTATGCTATAGTCTTGTAAGAAGTTATAATATCATTTTGAAAAATTGGTTTTGGTATCGGTTTCAAACCCTTCCTGAGTATCAGTTTCAGGGGGAATTGGGGGTGTGGTGGTTTTCTTTCCGACGATAGCTAAAACCTTGGTACGTGCAAGGTTTGCGATATCGGCCGATACATAGCGTCCGTACCATATTGTTTTGGAATGGCCCAATCTCATACTGACTACACTGATACCGGTCGATGCCAATATTGGGGCCCTTTTCCTGTCAATTAAACAAAGAAAAGACTAAAAGAAAAAAAACTTAGGAGAAAAGCTAGGATCGGTACAATGATTTGGTCAAGCCAAAGATCGACATACTACAATATATCCATAAGATGAACTATTACCATTTGTCCAAGTTATATATCTCTAAATTCATATCATCCATCCATTGTAATTTTGTTACATTCAGAACTATTTATTTTTGGTGTACTTTGTCTAAAAGCAAGTAAATAGGCAACAGTGTTTTGCATGTGAACGGTTCATGGATGTTGAATATTATCTCATACAAAATTAATGAGAAAAAACATAAAAAGTACATAAATAGATGCTCATATGTATCAATTATTTTTATTTTTAATATTATGAAAATAATTTTTGTCTTGTTAAAAAAAACTGAAACGCTGACCACCGACGTTTGTAGAAAAGTCTGTAACCCATGCCGATACTGCGAACATTGGATACATATGGTCAATGTTAAGAACCTACTACATTCTAAGTTATAACTTGCATGGCCTTTAGTCCTGCTTTGGTTGTCCTGCTGGAATACCAGTTTACACTGGCCAATATATAACGGTTTCTTTCATCTAATAAAACTGGTATTTCCCTCTATATTATCTTAAAAATCAGGACTCCCTGAGAAGAAATGTCTACCTCCACGCAATTCCTGGAAAGTGTAGATACTGCTCCACTCAGAACGGTGCATAATTGATCATATATTACCCGGGATTCAGAATGCCAAGTAGTTGTGATGGTCATAGAGTTTTGGTTTAGTTTGCTCCCTAATCTCTGAGTTTAGGCTCCAGTATATGGGTCTGTTTAATTAATTGAACTGGATGGTTCCGAATTAATCCAAATTTCAAGTCGCTGGCATCAAATTTTTACTGGACTAGTTTAAAAAACAAATAGCAGTCGGGCATCTCTACTAGTTTGTTTAACTGGCATTTTAGAGGCATGTTTCGTATCGTATAGAGTAACCAATTACTAAGCATGTCCAGCCTGTGACCTATTACTATGTGTTGACATTATTAGATTAATCAAGCAAGTACATGTAAAATAATAGCATTGTCAGCCAATCATTCATCATCTTTATGTTCCAACTGCATTCGTATGGAAGATCATAGAGACATTGCTGTAATTAGGAATTTAACAAAGGGATACTGTGACATTTGATTATAATATGACTTCCACCATTATTTGATTGCTAAAGCTTGAAAACTAATTTTATAGGGCCAAAGGGAGGGGAGCACCAAAAGATAACCGTAGAATAGTCACCAGATTTCCTCGGACACAGCAAATAGAGTCATATTACATTCACATGTGAAGTATATTAATATTCATATTCGATGTTTAGGGCTCAAGATGTAACGTAGAAAGGGGAAAATCTAGTTCAGGCATGCTTATAGTTAACCAGACAAATGGTGGCAAATCTACGGGATGCAACATAGTACTATTGTATTCTTGGCCTTTTATTGGTTGTCTAGGAATTCAAATTAAGGATACTCCTTTATGGTGAAAGATCATACACTTTCATGTACTCTGTAAGCTCTCCCACTAGATTCTTTTCTATTTGTCTAGGCAATCAACCCTTCGAACATCCTTCAAAAGAGAACACATTAACTTTCATCTTGATAAATTACTAGTGTATCTAGTACAACTCATTATATTTAACCGTATCTATAAACACTAATAAGTCCCAACTAAGCTTTATTATATGTCACAAACACATCTGTCTTAAAAAACATTCATTCTCTCTGTCAACAAGGATCATATGCTCGCTAGTGATATTATAGGTTTTCATGGTGAACAAACTTGATTGTTTCTAATGCCAAGGAACTTGCCTGTTTCTTCTTCCTAATAGGTGGGCGAGTTCTCCTGCTCCCTGCCTTCGATAATGTCCAAGTTTTACCCGGAAAGGTAAGTTCAATTTCCTTATACTTTGTGGCATATTGTTCTATGATCTACCATCCCCAACCACCAATGGCATTGTCTTTTCCTTAAAGATGCCCAAAAAACCCAAACTTGTACCATTCCGTATGCAAAATTTACAATTTTGACTTGAATAGATTAAGGTGATGCAGTTGTGCATGTTCTTTACATGGATGCTGGTGAACAAGCTACTTGACATCTGAATTACTCGCTGATACCTTTATAAGTTGGATTAAGGGCCAAATTGTCAAATAGTTCTGAAATTTCAAAATTTTATAAGTGGAAGGCTAGTGCGAAAATAGTAACTTTCTAGTGGTTCTCTCAAATTATAGAGACATTAGATGGGTTTCTAACAATTCCCCAATCAAATACTTACCAACAAGTTCAATTTGAAATTAGTAATCCTAAGCTTCGAACTACCAATTCCTTATTGTATGTTGATCTAAACCAACCATGGGATTGTATTGGGTATGCCAAATATCTCGATGGTAAGTTGAAGGCCTCACACTTCTTGAGATAGTAGCACCTCATGTTGTCCACTTTTAAAAGAAACAAGGAACAGCTGTAGACGACCTTGTGGAGCTTTCTCATGCTTGGCGACCGGCCCCATTCTCATTGGAGAAGGCTTGAATGACCTCCATCCCAATGGATAACACTCAATTCCATGAGTCCAAAAGTAGAGTCATTTACGCATGTACTGGAAAAGCAAGTAAATTCAAGTAATGAAGTTGATGATGAACTAAGAGAAAGGAATAATATTATCCTACTACTATGTATGTAACAATAAAGAGTAATGGAGAGGGAGAGTGTTTGCGTTATTTATTTAAACAGGATCTGCCTCCTTTAATCCATTTGTACCCTCACCCAATACCGTCCAAAATTTGGCGTATGGGTGGACTAGCTAGGAAGTGTATAATGGTTGGGCAAGTGAACCTTATGGGATAAGCATGGAAAGGGATGGGCTCGGGGAAGCCAGAACTTGGCTAAGAGGTATGGAGACAGGTGAGATTTTCTTAAAAGACATGCTTGGGGAAGCCAGAACAAGAGGTATAGAACAATTGCGAGTTTCTTAAATGACGGTCATAGGAGCAAACAAATATCCGATGTTAAGTGTGGAAGAATATGGCCAGTGGTTGGCTGGAAAGTCATGGCTGAAATTTCGGTGCAAATCAGAATTTTGAGTCAAGGCCAAATTGGTATGTGATTGGTTTATTTTAGGATTAATATTCTGAGTATACCTACAAGTTATTTACTTCTACATTTAGTCATCTTTGAGATCTAGTCAAAGTTTCAGTCTATCTTTGTAGATTGAGTCGAGAGTCTATATTTCTATATTGAGTTTCCATACCGAGTCTTCCTTTGTATTCTTGTTCTTGACTTATTAGGCTCTTTCTGTACTGAATCAATATTAAACAAAGTAGATGACAATGCTCCCCCTTGATGATGCATTGGCTAATATCTCTCTAATCTTTCAGTTGAAGTCCATCACCAAGTAAACTAGGATAGACATGCAAACTAGATTATGCACTTACCTTATCCAGTTTGCATGTCTATCCTAGTTTAAGGAAGATGGGCGTGGAGAGGGAAAGATACTGTGCCTGACCCTAATTTTGTGGAGAAATTGTAGGGAATAACCAGCATACTACCCATAGGAGAGGTTTTTTTATAATGTCAATAATATAAAGAGAGTTTCAATACAAAAACTCAATAGGGAAAGATAGACTCTGGGATCAATCTACCAAACTAGACCGAATCTTTGACCAAATCTAAAAGTAAATAACTTGTAATCCTAAAATAGATCCCAAAATTGACGTTGACTCAAAATTCTGACTGGACTGAGATTCGGATAATAACCAACAAAAATTACAGTCAACCACTGACCATATTCTTCTATATTTAGGTTCTTGGTAAATTATAGGAGATTGAAAATGATTTCAGCAGATCAAAATTACAATGTGACAGTTATAGTACGCATATCTACTACTCTTCCCATTTTTGCATAACATATAGAAGTAGCTCTGGCTACTTTGTCACCATGAAATTTTGCACGAATGCTGCTTTTATGAGTAAATAATTTTATTGAGATGGGGGGCTATCCCTTTTGGTCTATTTAACATTTAAGTTCAGTTTGGTTCCAGAAGGTTTTTGACAAGTTCTGCTTCCAATTTGAGGAAGGCCCTCTTGGACATATTGAGAATATACAATTTAATGATAGTCCTTCCAAATGTTTGGTCAGTAATAATTTGGGAATCTGTGGAACCTAGTTAGAAGAATAGGGGATGATGTTGCCTATATATTTTAAGGTTTGTATTAGAAAGGGATCAGATCTTTTTACTTGAGGAAGAAAATTGCATGGAGCTGAATTTTGTTGAGCATAGGCTTTCTTAACTGTTACAATATTCGTCAGGATGATCAGGGATACATGCATGTATACTTCTTGGTCAACCTATTGAACATATATGTTATATTTTGGCACCAAAAATTAGAATATGACACTAATAAACAAGGTTCGCAGTATCGGTATCGGACCCCCTATGAGTATTGGGATCGTTGGTATCGGCGGTTTCGGATCGGAGTATTGAATTTTATGGTATTAGAAAGCAAATAATTATTAAAATTTTAGAAGAACTGTTCTATACATTTAGGCATAATTTTAAGTATTTGATGTGTTGTTTCTTAGTAGTTCTGAAATTGGATGAAATAGTAGTCATCCTTGCCGATTGGTTTACGTGACGTGCGATAGATAAATTTTCTTCTTTTATATGTTTTTACAACCTTACTGTGCTTTTACACCCTTGCTGATTGGTCTTTTTCGTTCAAATTTTCTTTGCCGAATTGGTTGGAAAAGAGACCCCAAATGTTGGTATCGGTCGGTATTGATATCGGTCAATATCGGATTGGGACATGCCAAACCGTATCAGATCGGTATCGGCCGATACTGCAAACTATGCTAATAATATCTTCTCTCTAGCTAGCAGCACATAGTTTCGCAGGATTCTTCAGAATAAAACGGGGTATGCCTTTCCATGACAAGATGTCTGTATGGTCCCATAGCTACAAATATAACCAGCTACTTTCCTTATGCACCTGAGCAATTTCTTGTTATTATTTCGTATAAGAAATGTGCAATTTCTTTTGTAACTTCAAATAGGTTAAAGTGTTTCAGTGTTGGGAGATTTTAAAGAGTGCTTTGGTTTCTGTTTTTTGTACATTTCATGAAATGCCATAGTTTTCATGACGTGTTAATCACAAAATTCTGAAGCGAATTTGTGGGATGGATTATGCAGAGAATGTTCTCTAATAATAGAGATTCAAGTTGCTACGGCGATGAAGTATAGGGTTCATAGATGTGGAGGAATTCACTCTAGGGCAATTGGAAGGGTTTGAATTTTCTGTACGTTGTATGATCGTTGGCCAGAAATTCCAGTTGACACGTGTAACGTAGGCTTTATGAACTTTTTCGGCAACAAATAAATAGGTAGGTTAGGGATGAAATACATAGGCTGGAATTGACTTTTTATATGTAGAAATAGGAGGTAATAAAAGATGATGTGGAAAGACTAGGATAACAGTTATTACAGAAGCAGAGGATGAGTAGAAGAGGTTCCCTGAGTTCAAAAGTGCATTTTATATTGTTGTAAAAATCATATTTTTTCTTTTTCTTTCTTAGGACCTGTACCATCTTACACTCCATCTCTAATAATAAGTGATTAACATAAAAAGTAAGTAAAGGAGGAATAAGTTATCCGAATAATCATAAAATCTCACAAAAAAGACTTGTTGGCACTATAATCCTGGTTTAGTAAGGTGTATAGATACTTATTTAGTCCTAAAATTATCCTACCTTGTCTATGGTTTACGAAGATTCCAATGTTAAGATTATAGTTATAAATTAACTTGTAACAAGATCAATCTAATTTCTGCCTGCTAATGGCTGCCTTTTGTCTGAATTGAAGCCCAGTTGGCTCTCACACATTCAAAGCTTTTTTTTCTCGTCTTCATCAAGTACTTCTGTTTCAACATTGTCGATGTGGCATAATCCTTAATATATTCAACCTTGTCTTGTTTATAAGAGAATAATATATAAATCAAACTTGAACACATTTTCCTAGTTGTGCTGCATTTTGACCAGATTATAGAAACAAAGCATATGTTTTTGACAGTTGGAGTTGTGTAACAGAGTTAACCGTCAGCCAGTGACTATATTTTCGAATGTTATATATTTTTTTTTCTTGACGGCGGCGTGTTCTCTAAATTTTTGCTCAAGTAACTGTTAGTAAAGAAATTGAAGTTTTTTTTAATAATGGTAGAATTCCCATGTCGTCAGGTGGACGTAATAGGAGTCAGCTGCTACTCCTCAAAGGACCTGTGGACATGGAAGTATGAAGGTATTGCACTGCCTGGAGAAGAAACTAACGTCACGCACGACCTCCACAGGTCCAATGTGCTCGAGAGGCCCAAAGTGTTATACAATGACCGGACCGGGCAGTACATCATGTGGATGCATGTCGACGACGTCAACTACACCAAGGCATCTGTGGGCGTTGCTGTCGCCAACTCTCCCACAGGGCCATTTGAGTACCTCTACAGCAAGCGGCCCCATGGCTTTGAGAGCCGAGATATGACTGTATTTAAGGACGATGACGGCAAGGCCTATCTCGTCTACTCCTCCGAAGACAACAGCGAACTCCACATAGGTCCCTTGACTGACGATTACCTCGACGTGACGAGGTTCATGAGGAGGATTCTCGTGGGCCAACATAGAGAAGCTCCTGCCCTTTTCAAACACGAAAGCACGTACTACATGATCACTTCGGATTGTACTGGATGGGCACCAAACCGGGCACTGGTGCACGCTGCAGAGTCGATCATGGGGCCTTGGGAGACGATGGGGAGCCCTTGTGTAGGAGGGAACAAGATCTTTAGGATGACGACGTTCTTCTCTCAAGGTACTTTCGTGCTGCCACTGCCTGGGCTGCCAGGCTCGTACATCTTTATGGCGGATCGGTGGAACCCATCGGAGCTGAGGGATTCAAGGTACGTCTGGCTTCCCCTGACTATAGGAGGGGTGGCCGATGAGCCTTTGGAGTATAATTTTGGGTTTCCGTTGTGGTCTCGGGTGTCAATCTATTGGCATAGGCGGTGGAGGCTCCCTGAAGGGTGGAGAACAGCTTATACTTGAAAAGTTCCTATAGATGTTTGTTTTTCCATTTTTAACGATTAAGTATCGGATGATTCACCGCGGTGTTCATAGTGTGAATATGTACGTCTATATGTCCACTGTCTGCAAAATTTATGTTTACAAACAGGAAGGCGTGGTAGAATTCCTTGAATGGAGACTACTGCATTGTAAGTGGAAGAAGTTCTTGGAAGAGCTCTTCAAGAAAATCTGAACAACTTATCATTGTGACAGCCACTGCATGCATCTCTTCTTGAAAGAAGGCGCTCCCGAGATTTTTCTCCGAGTTAACTCTTCATCTCCTGGCCCTTCGATTTGAGCAGATGGTTGGGATATCATGTTTTTTGAAGGAATTTTCAAGTTGGTGTTGTTTTTTTTTTTCTTTTTCGGAAATGGTAATAGCAATCCATGTATCCGAGATTTATCTCTTCTCTGCATATTCCTGTATGGAGGCTGCCTTTTCTTACCTCTCCTGTGTGCCTCCAGGAAATTTGCTTCATTTGAAGAATGCTGTATGTTAACCATTAGTGGCTGTGTTAAAATTGAGGCCTGCTTCATATCTAGGCTTCTTGCATTGTATCGGACTCGTGTCATACAATTACAGATGGTGTGTCAATGGTTTGGGTGATGATTGTTGATGTTTTGCTTTGAGCATTTGGTGAATGTGTTTGCAGAATGATATAATTGATCTTTTATGAGAGTTTTAAGCTTTAGTGATTAGTTGCAATGTTTCTCTTTACCAAATTTTCTAAAACCTTAGTGTAATATTGTCAAAAACTTCATCTTTCTCATACATCTCATATATCATGTGGTCGTCTTTGGTTAAGTCTCTTCTTTAGTTGCTTTTATGTTATTACTAGTGGATAACCCGTGCCATAATGGCACGGACACGAACCCGGCCTTCTCGACGTAGGCGTGCAGGCACCGGGCCAGCGCCAGGGAGTTCCGGATGGAGACGCGGCCTCCGAACCCGGCCTTCTCGACGTAGGCATGCAGGCACCGGGCCAGCGCCAGGGACCCGAGTCCGGCGGAGGCAGACACGGCAAAGACCACGTTGGCGGCGTTCGGGGCGGCGTGGAGCCTCTTGGAGGCGAAGACGCTCAAGGTCGTCGCGGGGCGTCCGAGGGCGGCGAGGTCCGAGACGGCGGCGGTCCAGGAGACGACGTCCCTGTGCGGCATTCCGTCGAACACCCGCAGGACGTGGTCGGCGGAGCCGCGTCGGGAGTAGGCGGTGAGCAGGACGGTCTGCACGAAGGGGTCGGGCCGGAATCCGAGGAGGAGGACGTGTGCGTGGAACGACCTGGTGGCGACGACGGCGGTGGTGGTGTTGAGCAAGGAAGAGAATGTGTGGGAGTTGGGAGGGACGCGGCGGCGGAGCATTTGGGAGTAGATGGAGAGTGGGTCGGCGGAGATGGCGATGGCAGTGTTGAAGGAGAAGGGGTTGGGGTTGGTCATGGCGGAGAAGTAGGAGGCGGCGAAGGAAGGGTCGATATCGGCGGCGCGGTGGAGGAGGCTGCTTGCGGCGAAAGGGTTGCGGAAGAGGCCGGCGACCACGGCGTGGGCGAGGATGGAGCGGAGGTGGCGGAGGGAGGGGCGGTGCAAGAGGAGCTGGAGGCGGGGGTGCCGTTGGAACAACCGGTTGCTCCGCACCCAACATGGGACCTCCTCCTCTCTTATAGAGAGAGGGACAATTTAGTCCTTTCATTATCGTTGAACCAAAGCACATGGGTCGGAGCAAAAACCCATTGTACTTTATATTATAGATAATGTTTCGAGGTCCGGTTTTTCAAGTTGCTGCCAAATTTAACTGATATCTATAGGTGATAATTATAATATAGTCAGGTGCGGAGCCTGACAGTTCGTTTCGTAGGGACAATTTCTTTATTTTTTTGGGATTGTGGGGCCAGATTTTTTTTTTCTTTTTTTGTGTACAAATTACATGAATAATGCTATTTGTACCTTCAAATTGTACCTTCAAACCGTCCCTCCTTACGTGGCAGCTGATGTGATATGTTGATGTGGCAGCTGACGTGGCAAATTTTAAAATTAAAATTAACATTGTTAATATTAAAATTAATGTTAACATTAACATTAACATTAAAATTAATATTATCGTTAATATTAACAATAATATTAATATTAACATTAACATTAATTAATATTAATATTAACATTAATTAATATTAACATTAAATTAATATGGATAAAATTTGGTAATTAACTTTTTGGGTTAAAATTTGTCATGTCATCGGTCATGTCAGTTGACACATAATATTATTTAACATTGTCATGTCAGCTGCCACATAAGGAGAAATATATTGGAGGGACATTTTGGAGGTACAAATAGCATTACTCAAATTACATAGAAGATATTACGATCCACCGTGACGGTGGACCCCAATCTGATGTATGTGGCTCCGCCCATGAATATAGTTGACAATTGGCAAATCCAAATTTTTAAATCTTTTGGTTGTCATCTAACACTCACTACCTCTCCTTCCTGTGGTCAAACGCTTCACCATGTTAGTGGTGGGAGAAGTCTTCATCCATGCAAAGTTGGGGTTGGAATTTAGCAAGGTCACATAGGACTCGCTTGCTTGAGACTCGAGAGTGGACATTAAAAGAGAGAAGTGCAAATCTAATAGGAAATAAATTGCACTTTTTTGGAAAGTTCAACTTCGAAAAGAAAGAACGAATGTTATTAGTAAAATGTTGTAGACTTCTATATTTAAAAACTGCAATATGGAAACATTTTAAAAATTGTCGCTTACTTGAACAAGTTGCCCCTATAGCTCAGTGGTAGAGCGTCAGTCTTGTAAACTGAAGGTCTGTAGTTCGATCCTGCATGGGGGCAAATTTTTTGTACTGCCATTTGTTTTTTTTTATCTTTTTCTGCAATAAATGGGGGCTAAAAGAACGCATTTAAGGCCAAAATTTATATAAAAAATAATAATCTACTACGGGTTGGGGTGTTATTTTTTTCAAAAAAAAACAAGAAGGGTGTGTTGGGACTCCAATTTAACCTTATGATTCTAAAAAATGAGCCCCTATATTCTGAATGTAAAATTCTTTGGGCCCAGACTTATAGCTCATATGACTGAGATTAGGGGTGAGCATTATTCGATTTTGGACCGAAAATTGAACCGAACTGAACCGAATAAGAGATTCGGTTCGGTTTTAAAATAATTCGGTTCT
Organism: Iris pallida; assembly: GCA_029216955.1. Classification (NCBI taxonomy): domain Eukaryota; kingdom Viridiplantae; phylum Streptophyta; class Magnoliopsida; order Asparagales; family Iridaceae; genus Iris; species Iris pallida. The sequence goes on from JANAVB010028398.1 coordinate 7,511,097, forward strand.
GTTTCGGTTTTCAAAATACAAAAATTCTTTATTCGGTTTCGATTTCGCTTTTGCGTTTCGGTTTCAGTCCAAAACCGAAAACCAAATAAGAATTATACAATTATATAAACGGAAATGCTTTTTTGCCCGCAGGCGTGGCACTCTCCCATTGGCCCCCCTGTTAGCATGGGGCCCACGCCGTTGACCTGCCAATGGGGGAGTGCCACGTGGTCGGCGGACTAGTCCGTCCGCGGGCCAAATAACAGCGTTGTTATATAAATACCCTCAATCTGAAAATGTGTATATTTTGAAAACAAAAATTATATGTATGTACTTTGAACTACAACTTTGATAATTTAGCAACTAGTTCAACTTTGTGTGTAACTTTGAAATTCAACAAATGTGTGTAAAATTTTAATTTTTAATATAATTTAACCATGATCCGAACTTTGGGTCCGACCCATTAGCTTCAACTGAACAAACCGAATTCATTGTTCGGTTCGGTTCGATTTTGGTTTTGGCTAATTCGGTTCGGTTGAAACCGAATAAACCGAACGCTCACACCTAACTGAGATGATCAATATGGACTCCAATTAAAATTTACTATTCTATAAAATAAACTCCACATCCTGAATATAGAATATAGAAATTGGGATGAGTCTTACTATTGATGCTCATAATAGCCAACACGATGCCATAAGCTATCAGTGAGATGTTATATTAGATTTAGACTAGCTAATGAGCTACTTTTCTCATGGAACAGAATTTAAATCCTATCTTAGTCTAAGAGGGATATAGATATGAAACCTTTGAAAGGAAAATGCAATTTTTTTTTTTAGTTTTATTTTTATATCCAAAATATATAAAGCATTGGTACATTTATAGGAGCATGTCATTGCATCGTGACGGTACGGGACTAAAGTGAGGTATACAAAAATTACAAAGATTACAAATTAACACTCTCCCTCAAGTTGGTGCGTAGATATTGAACATGCCCAAACTTCTTCGTAACAGAAATGTTCCTGATTTACACCTTGATACCTCAATGCGTAGAAAATACTTCAAGGACCCCGAGATCCTTTATTTCAAATTCAGTAGACAAATATATCTACAAGGATCTCCATTTTAGAATTATTCCCCGTTACTATCATGTCATCTACGTAAACAACAAGCGTCTGTAAACTTTCCATTCTTCGTTTCAGAAACAAAGTGCGATCACAATTACTCTGTTTGTAACCAAATGATCTTATGGACTCAGTAAATTTACCAAACCATGCTGGGGGGACTACTTCAACCAATAAAGAAATTTTTTTCCAATGTACACACTCGTTTACCAGGTCCGTCACAAATATTAATCCCTCGCAGGAGATCCATATAAATATGTTCGATTAGATCGCCGTGTAAAAACACATTCTTAATGTCGAACTGATCTAATAGCCACCCCAGATTCGCTACTAGAGAAGAGAAAACAAAAAAAACGTATTCGTATCCGTATATCCGAATCCATATAGTGACCAAACTTTCCACAGGTAACTTATGTTTTGATACTGTACAAGTGGTTCTTTGTTACTTCATTAATTCATTTTGGTCTCCGTGAAGATACAGAACCATTTGGTTTTAGCAACAAAATGCTAGATTTAACTCGACATGAACAATCTGGGAGTCCAACTAAAATCAAGATTTAAATTTTTATTCACTAAAAAACCTGAAGGCAAAGTCGAATTTGAAATTGCACAGCAACAAAAAATTGGGAGATTTAAACTTCTTCAAAAAAAATCAGGCAGTTAAATGCAGAAACACACAAACAAGCTGACCGAGCAGTTAAACTGAAGATCTTTGTTCTCATTAGCAGATCTCTCTGTCAAACGTGCTAAAATCAAGATTTCCCCAACTTCAGTTGCTTTCGTCGAACCCAGAGAGAGAATCATTAGCCGCACAACGCTCCATTCATTCTGTTTCGATTGAGCCATTTACTGGGAGCTGGCAACGAACCATCAAGGTTTCGTGCCTCTAGTGTACAGTTATGCATGCATGGAAGGGGATAGCCATCCATTCTTATCCAACCTACAGTAACTATCCTCTTTCACCCCCAGCCTGAAAAGTTCTTGAAATCTACACCTGGGGCCGCTACTTTTCTTTTCTTTCTAGAGGCATCTGGCTCGAGGCCATTCCCAGATGAAGCTACACTCTGAGTCCTCCTTAAAGCTTTGACATACTTGCCAACACCACCACCAGCCTCCTCAGACCCAGTTGCGCCAGTGCCTGGATTGCTATACCATGAACCCACCTTATCCTGGAAAGTCGTACAAGTTAGGTAACTAGTCGATACTTCTCATACTAGAGCTAATTACACTAAAGAAAAAGAGTGTCAAAGTTACATTATCCGCATCAACTTCTTTTTCCTTTTCAGCTTTCTCTTTCTCTTCCTCTTCATCTGGTTCTGTATAGGGATTCACAAACACTGATACATTTATTATCTTTATCTCCTCCTGAACAAAGGACAAGGCAGAATAAGTTGAGATTAATAGTTGAGTGAGTTCCAATACAAAAGTTTCGTGACTGACTTATACTGTGAAAAAATGTAATACATGCAGAATGTAATGCGTAAACATGCAAACAGACGAGCTAAGGGTGTTTTGATTGAAGATAAATTGGAGGAAGATAAATTATGGAAAACCAACATCGCTTCAGACAAATTATAAAGACATAAAATAAATAAATGGAGTTCCTACGTTACTTAAACTGACTGATTAATTTAACCTATACATAAAAGATTATTATTTAGAACAGACTTTTATCCCCCAAATTTTTGGGGCGGCTACATGAATCCTAATCTTCATTTAGCGACATTAAGTACCTCCTCTCTGACAATAGCTAAGGTCCTAACAGCCTCAATCCAAGTTCTCTTAGGTTTATCCCCAGCTCTAAGAACTCCTTTAACTAATAGCCCTTAACTCCTAATTGGCACATCTTGTTGGTCTACACATGCACAAACAATTTTCTATCATCTTATCCACAACCTAGGAAGCACGGACACTCCAAAAATGTGCACCATGTCGTGTCGGACACATCGGACACTTCTCCAAGTGTCTGCATCATTGTGTCCTTACCCTGTCGTGTCGTACCCGTATCCGTGCAACAAAGTCCACAACTGACGCCACTTCCAACTTTTCTCAAATGTAATCAGTTCTTATACAATCTTTTAATGTATTGTACTCATCCATCTCACGTACATTCATATTTTGGACATGTTTCTTATGCAACACTCAGACCCAAAGCATCTGATCACAAAACACTCATCCACTTCAACCACCCTGCTTTGATTATAGAAAATCATCCATGTCAATATCTCCACAACCTGGATGAATGAATTTTCCTTAAAAAACGAAAACAATAAATCTTGGTATCTCTTGGCAATCAAATGAACTAATCCAAAGCTTTACTAAATATACATTTCATATACTAAGTCTTCTTCCAACTAATTCTATAACTTTTTATTCCAAAGCATCTTCATTCCAAAGAGACGTAATGAAGTTTTGCGTTGACTGTCGACAGGCAGTGAAAAATATAAAACATTAAGAAACAAAGGCGGAGTTAATGATTATAATTACAACAAGATAAGCATATACATCAGGTAGGTGAAAACATAACCATTGACCATCTTCTGAGACCTAAATAAATCCTCAGAATGTACTCAACCCTCTTAAACAATGAACAGTTCATTTCATATGTATTAGGCCCTTAGCAGAGGATGAAGATCTGAGCCATCGAAACAATGCCTATATGTACTTTAGTAATATAAACAAATTAGGTGTAGCTATGAGTCAATGACACTTTGTAGAAAAAGGACTTGTCCCGAACAATAATTTTAGAAACATTTAGTATATGTTACTACTTCTATGAAAGATTCAGGTCAAACTGTATGGAAATCACTCGTAATCCATCAGAAATATTTAGTAGATAGGGAAACAGCCTTTCGTTGACTTCTGCGCATGTGTTGGCTTAATGGTGTGGATCTGCAGGCACTCAACTAATACACTTCCCTAATATCACTACTTTTGGTGCTTCTTCATCGATCACACAAACTCTCACCGGCAAAATAATTACTTAGACATTGAAAGCTGAGCTTTAAAAATTGTAGTTGAAAGAAGAAATGCATGAAGGTCACTCACCAAGGGCCGGTCATTATCATCAACAGGCACCTTTTCCATAGCTGCAAGAGTGGTCATTCCACCAACAACACCACCAAATACTGTATGCTTGAAGTTCAGATGATTTGCAGACTTGTACAGAATGAAAAACTGGGAACCATTTGTATGTGGACCACTGTTAGCCATGCTAACAACACCCCTTCCTGAGTGAAGAAGTTTTGAATGCACTTCATCCTTGAAAGGCTTACCCCAAATAGATTGCCCTCCTTTTCCAGTGCCAGTGGGGTCCCCACCTTGAATCATAAAGTTCCTGGAGATGACAGATTAAGCTTGCTGATAAAAATTAAAAGCAAATAAGAGGTATAAACCATAAGTCACCACATACATAGAAGATATTTATTACCTTATACTTCGATGAAAAGCTATTCCGTTGTAGTAACCACGTTCGCAATGAGTGATGAAATTTTCACATGCCCGCGGTGTTATGTCACAGTGTAACTCCAAATTCAAGTCCCCATGGGTTGTATGCAACTGTACATACCCTTTCTTTTTGGGATTCTTTTCGACTTTGATATATTCAAACTCATTTTTTGTTACAGGGTCATAGGAGGTAGATGTAAAGGAACGAGAAGCAGCACCAGTAGTGAAACTGCTTTTCACCTGGAAAGGATTTCAACAAACTATTAGCATGAGCTTCAGATGAATAAATATAAAAAGAATAACTTCCACTTTTGCACAATACAAAGGGGACGGGAAGAAACCATACAAGTTTCACATTTACAGCTTTCCGCTCGCCTGCCATATGCATGGCAACACGAGCTGCAGTTTTATCACTAGGAGCCGCTTTTGCTGCTGCTGCGCTTCTTCCATAAACTGAAGCAGATGCAGCATCTACGATACTAAAGGACTGGGTGGCTTTAGGCTCTCCATCTGTGCTTGATTTGGACTCTTTGAGACGAGCTCTCGCAACAGCAAGTGCAGCTGCTCTTTCATTTTGTGCTTTGCTGCCACCTCCACCAAGCAAAGCAGCTTGCTTTGCCTTCTCAGTTCCAAGCTCCTTCAGCATTTGCTTAATATCACCAGATACATTTATATTATAGGTTGGATCTTCTTTCATTTTCCTTAAATCTAGAGAATAATGAAAAGTTGTATCACCATCATGTATACATTATTAATTACTGAAGCATATCAATTTTGATGCTCACCTTCATCGTCAAGTTTCAAATCATTTTTAACATGATCAAATTCCACGAGAACCTTGCTATCAAGAACATTAGGATTCTGCCTAGGTGCAAAGGAGATTACTGTAAGAGTTCATTCATGGGGAACTATAACGGTTTATAGGGAAATATAACAGTTCATGAGAAAATGATAACTCACTTGTATTGTTATCAAATCATCTCGTGTAAACGGTTCGTCTGTGAGCAGTTCTTTCCAATTTTTGGTTTTGAGATTTAGCTCTTTGACAGCCTGCAACATATCCAGCAGTGAAGTTAAGCCACTGGTTTTCACTTTGTATCCATTTAAAGCTCTCCCTGCATAGGCTTCTTGTAATAACATACCTCGTAGCAGAACACGTTTCCTGTAGTTTTTACAGCAACTATGTGTGTGAATTCTGTAAAGACTTTGTTCAGTACAGGACAATGGAATTCCCCTGCAGTAAATAGTAAACACATATTCATCAATAATGAGTTTGAACAAATTATGGAAGTGAATCTGATAAGCCAATCAGGACAAGTAATATGATAAAAAATGGTAATAGGAAGAAGATTTTTAAAACCGTATTGCCAAGGGATAGTTGACCAATGCCCCACTTCAAGTATGATGCAGGTGGCAGATGGTTATTTTGTTACATACTCTGGAGGAGTATTCATGTGCACATTTCACATTAATTTGCAATCAATGTTTATACTAGGATCCCAAGGGTCAAGATACAAAAATAACATTTGAAGAATTCTACATAATATTGAATTGAATATGCTTCAGATGACTAACTCTGATCAAAGCAAGGAGATTCCTTTGACCAACAATTCAAATCATAAGATAAGAAAAACATCTTGTAGGATACGGGATTGTCCATAAGAAAAACATGTATATAATAGAGTATGAGATTCTACCCAGGCAATAACATAATACTCAGTTGGCTTATTCCCATGGAGGGATAATATTTTTCATCTTTCCTTTTCTTTTTTACAAACACAGATATCTCCTGTATTAAGAGTTTTGGTAATCATCCACTGCAACCATGCATTGAACCTGACTAGCAGTAATTTGCATTACAACCCAGAATTTCGTAAAGTGAGATGAGTGACATAATAGGGAAGGCCTCGAGAAATCAGACAAGATGTACGGCTTCAAAGCCCCAAAGATACAGCATTCTAGAATATGAACACCATAAGTCTGACCACCACTCGCTGTTACAGGACATTCCATTTTGGGATAACTTGACAAAAAAAGAGAACTATAAATGATTTGATATTTTGCCTATTACAATTCAAACAATGTAGACCAAGATAGAAAAAAAAGTATATATATATATATATATATATATATATATTTATATATATATATATATATATATATATATATATATATATATATATGTGTGTGTGTCTGTCTGGGTGTGCCTGTTTCCTCTAATTGTCATATGTTATATCATATATCTCGTATCATACTTTACGAGTAACGCATTTGAATATCCCTCTGCCACTATCTTATGCTTAGAAACCAGAAACTCCCAAAAGGTCAACGAATCTCAGTAAGAACCTCAATTAGGCGGTTTTTACTTGGGAGCTCGCTCCTCCAATGACGGGAGCTCGTTTATCCGACAACATGAACGCTTCCCATAATATGACCAAAATTTTAAAAGAGGACATAAATTTTGGAAAGAAAGTTAGAAGATTTTTAATACATGTTTATCAAAGTACCAAAAAACTAGAGATTATTTACCTTGACATCATAAAAAATCAACATGCGAATAATCTCTCCGTAACTTTGAGCCGAACTTTATAAAATTTAATAATTATTAAGATATTTATAATTTTTTATAACAATAATTAATAAACATTTTTATTATTATTAGCGCGCGCTCCCATCATGCTCCCAACTTTAAACTCTTCTAAGTAGTCGCGTTCCCCCGCTCCCGTTTTCCGCCCCCACTTCCGTCCCCGCTTCCGACTTTAAGGTCTTATGATCTGTTTTATTCATATTGGATGAACATAATTCCCTTCCCTCATGGTGGTGTTACACAAGTATTCACGTAGGATATTTAAAGCAACCTATATGCATATCAAGGTGGCCCACCATATATATATATATATATATAATATATATATATATATATATATATATATATATAAAGCACAGTAGGTTTTTGGTCCGACCCATGTGCTTTGGTTCAACAATAATGAAAGGACTAAATTGTCCATCTCTCTAAAACTCATTTTTGTTTTATATATGACTCGGATTCCGCGTTAAAGTATTCGTCAAGTCCCTGCTACTGTCTGGTGAACGAAAATTCTCAAACTTCAATATCATTCACGGAGCACAACAACACAATAATTCATGTTCGGGCCAGATTCTCAGGGTACATGTGGGGTTGATTGCGATCATCATTATTAGAACAGGGATGAGACAAAAATTACTTGGAGTTACAAAATCACAACAATATCATGATTCGTGATACCAACCAAAGCCTGCCATCATAACATCTATAATCTATATAATATCTATAATATAAAGCACAGTGGATTTTTGGTTCGACCCATGTGCTTTGGTTCAACGACGATGTAAGGACTAAATTGTCCCTCTCTCTATAAGAGAGGAAGTCCTATGTTGAATTTAAATGCTTTCATTTTTTGGTACCACCTACACTTTGAAAGCTTGCAAGCATTGAGAAAATAGGCTCATTCTTTCGGCATATTTCTGCAATCTTTTTGTTTAATCGCCTATTCGGCGATTGAACTATGCATGGACCTATAGTGATTATGCATAGGTTATTCCCTTTTGTGTGATTCGTTTGGTGACAATATTCTTACTTTTATTATCACTTTCGGTTATAACATGGTTAAAAAATAATATTTTCGTTAATATTAACGGAATATTTTCTTTTGGAATGAGTTGTGATAATTGGAGGGACTCATAACTCCATTTTTTGATGGTTTGAGGAATCTTTAAAAATTAAGTAAGATTTTGAATACTTATCTATAATATAAAGCACAGTGGATTTTTGGTCTGACCCATGTGCTTTGGTTCAACGATGATGAAAGGACTAAATTGCCCCTCTCTCTATAAGAGAGGAGAAGGTCACATGTTGGGTGCAGAGCAACCGGTTGTTCCAACGGCACCCCCGCCTCCAGCTCCTCTTACACCGCCCCTCCCTCCGCCGCCTCCGTTCCATTCTCGCCCACGCCGTCATCGTCGGCCTCTTCCGCAACCCCTTCGTCGCAAGCAGCCTCCTTCACCGTGCCATCGATGCCGACCCTTCCTTTGTCGCCTCTCTCTTCTCTGCCATGACCAACCCCTTCTCCTTCAACACCGTCATCACCATCTCCGCCGACCCACTCTCCATCTACTCCCAAATGCTTCACCGTCGCGTCCCTCCCGACTACCACACATTCTCTTCCTTGCTCAACACCACCACCGCCACCGCCGCCACCAGGTCGCTCCACGCACACGCCCTCCTCCTCGGATTCCGGCCTGACCCCTTCGTGTAGACCGTCCTGCTCACCGCCTACTCCCGACGCAGCTCCGTCGACCACGTCATGCGGGTGTTCGACGAAATGCCCCACAGGGACCGCCGTCGTCTCAGGCCTCGCCGCCCTCGGACGTCCCGCGACGGTCCTGTGCGTCTTTGCCTCCATGTGGCCCCACGCCGCCCCGAACGCCGCCACCGTGGTCTTTGCCGTGTCCGCCTCCGCCGGGCTCGGGTCCCTGGCGCTGGCCTGGTGCCTGCACGCCTACGTCGAGAAGGCCGGGTCCAGAGGCCGCGTCTCCGTCCGGAACTCCCTGGCGCTGGCATGGTGCCTGCACGCCTACGTCGAGAAGGCCAGGTTTGTGTCCGTGCCATTATGGCACGGGTTATCCACTAGTATATATATATATATATATATAAGAGGTTTTCCTTTGAATAGTTAACAGTCTCGGTAGCAAGACCACCACTGTTCAGAATTGTTGCTAAACAAAACCCTTCTATAGTATTTACACTTGAAAACCTAGAAAGTGTCAACTTATGTTGTCTAACTTCAAATAAGAAATTTGAAGCATTCCAATGGCTTGAGGCTGAGTCCAGATATTCTAGCTCAAAATCTTTGAAAAGAACAATACCTTTCAAGAGCAAATATAAATAATGATGAAGAAAACTAGATCGAGTGAAGAGGAATCGGTGGATAAATGTAACTGACAAACCAGACCTACAAAGTACTCACTCGTGCCAGACGTTAGACCATGTAACCATGTTTTGATCTTTAACAACTGCTAACTGTGCACTACTATAACGTGGATGACAACATAACTAGGTAACAACTGCCTGAACACTTAAACGAGCTCAAATTTATGGCCAAAACTCTGGTTCATTCTAGACAAGTAGAATGCAGTTTCAAGCCAGTTTGCTGGTAGTAATGTTTGACGTTAAGCATTATTCAAGTAATGGACCTAAAACCGATAAGAAAGAACATATTGTCGTAACTTTTGAGTCATACCAAGTCGTTTTTTGGTCTGATGGTTGGTCAGAAGTAAGTATATGCTTCAACTTACGGTTATAATATATGCTGGTCTTTTATCTTTGTCGTTGGGCATCCTCTTTGCAACACATTCTTCTAATGTAATCAAACATTAAAGAAAATTTATAGAAGCAAGCAGTCTACAAAGCTTGTAGGTCCTCATGAGGCAATTTTTATACACACATACAATACACTGAATACGATAAGCATTACAATAGTTGCAATTGTGTATTATCTCATAATAATGTCAGGTATCCTTCCAAAAATCCTTACCTTGTTACTTTGAATTGAGATGAGAAAAGATTTACGAGAAAGTGAAGAGTTAAAATCATTTAAGTCTTGTATCAGTGGAAATTAATACCAAGAAACAAGGTTAGTTAAATTAAATACATCACCAAGGACAAACTGAATTTACGAGGTCAAAGGAGACCTCCTTAAACAATTAGAACAGGCATATTTAAATTCTTACCATACAAGTTCCCTTTCAACTCTCAAGCCTATGTTGTTTCACATTGAAAGAATACAAGTGTAAACTCACACACAAGAACTAAACAAAACAAAAAATTCCAACATTAAAGATTATATTAACGCATATTTGAAGTATGAAGAACCTACTTCTTTTTTACATCACAAGCCTATGTTGAAAGAATACAAACTAAAACTTAAACATGAGAAAGATAAAAGAGAAACAAGATTATAATTTCAACATTAAAGATTATATTAGCTAATTAGTCAATATGCTTGAGAATTGATTATCACATATCCTTGGTAGCTCAATGCAGTACATCTATTTTCTGTGGGAACTGTTTACAGCTTAGAGATGGAGTTTGTTTTCCTCTAGAAACCCATTTTATATTGTATTTCATACTTCTTACTTTTGGCTTCTTTGCATTAGAATCTTACTTCCACCAGGTAATGTTCTCTTTGGAGGGAAAACCATTTTATATTCTGTTAAAATCCCTACCACTACACTCTAGATTTGTGGTCAACTTTGAGGGTTAGATATTCATCTCATTCCAACATGCCCCCATAGGTCAAATATCCATTTCGGGCTGAGAGCCGGAATCAAGTAGCCGTATAATCTTTTATGAAAACCTCTTAAAATGTGCGCAACAGGAATTTGAACCTGGGTAGCTTTGATACCATGTGAAAATCATTGCCAACACCAACAACAACGTCCTTGCCTGTACACCAAAATTCTTAGAGATGTAGGGTCTAAATATTTATATTATTCCAACATATATATATACCATAATTTCCAGCTATGGCAGATTTGCATTGAAATCTTCCACCAGATATTGTTCTCTTTGGAACACCTCCTCCAAATGCTTCTAACATTTCTAAATAAAGTTGGAAGAAGTAAAGGGCAGCCAGATGGAATAACAGTCACACATACAACAAACACCAGCACTTCCTTTACAAAGCAGAAAATGGAGGAAAATAAGTTTCTCTCCATGTTCTCTAATACAAGCCCTAGCATTTTTATAAGCTGTAAAGGGCAGCCAGGTAGAATAACAGTCACACATACAACAAACACCAGCACTTCCTTTACAAAAGCAGAAAATGGAGGAAAATAAGTTTCTCTCCATGTTCTCAGTTACAAGCCCTAACATTTTTATAAGCTGTAAACCTCCCTTGTTGTATTCCTCTAGATGTTGCATGGAAAAACATCCCTTCTACAGACTAAGACTTCCGCTGTTTATAAATTTATTTGCTACTTTCCTTTGAGAAAGGATTTTTATATGTATTCGACAATTCATATTTCTTACAGCTTCTGATCATCCTACCTTATATTCACTCTGACATCACCTATACAATTGTAATCTGGGGGCAGTAGAGTCTCTTCTCAAGTTTAGGACTCCGGTAATATCTCACTTGTTTCACTTCCCCTCTTCAAAACTTAGCTATGCCTCATAGATCTTCCATTTAAATTCATTATCTTTTCTATGGAGGGGGTTCTTTGGTCTCTGTTTTACTTTTCTTTTCTTTTTTTGACTAATTTTTGATGAACATACAAGGATCAAGATGTATCTTGTTAGCTGATATTATGTTACACAATGAGAGTAGCAAAGAGTTAACATGACAGAAGCTTCAAATTAAGAATTTAAAACCAAGACAAAAAAAGAGTATACAAAATGAAGTTCTAGCAAAAAAATTAAGAAAGAAATGTAATATTCAATACTGATGGACATGAGATAGTTAAGTAAAATTTCCAGATATTTTGGATTGATCATTCAACAATCAACACAATATAGAGATTGAGAAGAATGTTTCTCGTAGAATTGAAACATGATGGTTCATGTGGAGGAGCACTTCCTAGTTCATACCTTTGAAACTAAGAAAAAAATCATGAACCAATAGTGAGCATTTTGTTTTATGAGTTGAACTGTTCACCAATTAAGAAAGGTAGAATGAAACCCAAGTCTTATCCCATCAAAACAGGATTGGCTATGGAGCATAAGAACGCTCCATAAAAGAATTGACACGGTTTTCATGATCAAATGTCAACATCAACCCTCTATGTTTGGTGCAAAATTCCTACTCGGGAAGATATGAGCAATGAGAGTATTTGGTGAGTAGGTAGACAAACCTTCCGGCTATGCATTTTAAGCTCATGCAACCAAGGAAGACCCCCGAATTCTCCTAGACTGTAAAGAGTTATGTTGCACGGACACGGAAAAAATGTCCGTATCCGTATAGTGTGCATGTATTCATATTAGTGAAACATAGGTATAGATGTTTGCACCCCATATCCATATTTGTGTCTATATTCATGCACAACATAGATAAAAGAGTCTAGACGAAGACATAAGATAATACAATTTTCTGTAAGGAATTGCATTCATTTCTATGACAGTGAGTAAAAAGGACCGACATTCTCATAACAAAAGATAAATTGTGTAGCAGAATTAAAAACATGTTGAGTTGCTTGCGGTAATACATAAAAACATAGTTATCAGACCGGACCGGACATTGACCCCGGTCAGGGATATGGGTCACCGGTTATATATATATATATATATATATATATATATATATATATATATATATATATAAGTAAGTTATGTTGACATCTAGGCTTCGCCACTTGAGAAACATTTGCTGCTTCCTTTCATCTACGAGGAGGAAAATATCTTTAGGAGCCATTGACATAAAGAGCGATTATTGATATTCGTGCTTCAATTCCTACTTTGAAAGCTTGTTTGGGCTTTTAAAGGTTTCACGTCTACTTGTTGTGTCTCCCGTTATAAGGTAGCCGGCCGATACAAGAGATTGACTTAGGTGTTATAGCATGTTTGAATAGAACCGTAAAATAAACCCCTACTGCTACTTCCGTGTTTGCCCGCTACATCTGATATGTTTACTTAATCCCTCCTTACTGGACTCTTTATATATATATATATATATATATATATATATATATATACCACAATACAACTTGATATACAAACATGAGGTGACCAACGTGTTAATCAAGGAAGCTTCTAGTGAAAGTGGGCTCATACTTAAGAGCATTGTGATACCTTTCATATATCATAGAGTTAGATATATGGACTTCAATGTGCTTGTTGTTCTGTTTCTTTAGATTGTAGGACTTCATTGCTGGCAGAAGTTAAGAACTACAGCATGTTCAAACTTAACAATGGCCCTCTTTTAGTCCCACAATGGATATGGAGAGAAAAACATAATAAGCACACTTTATTAATAGGGGGCAGTGGAATTACATTAAAAGTGTAAATGGGAATCTGGGATAAGGGGTTTGGTTAATGGCCCTGGGCCCAGCCTTCATGCATAACCCATCCTGTTTCCCAATTGGTCTGGTCGGGTTGCATCGTCCTTATAAGACCCGACGGGGTCGACTGGTTTTTACAGGGTTAACGACTAAAACGGTCTAAATATATAAACCGACTGGACTGGCTACCAGGTCATCAGTTTTCCAGTCCAACCGCAGGTCCAGTATGGGTTTGATGATTATACATCAAAAGTTATCACTAAAAACAAGCAAACCCATATGAAGTTTGAAGGTACATCAATTAAGGATTCACGTAAATTGTTGCAGTTGTGATTGATTGACTAATTTCTAATATTATATAAGGTTAGCAGTTACGATTGATCTTAGTCAGTTGGATAACAAATTCCTTGTTGTTTTTTTTCCCTTTTTGTAATGCTTGAATATGATCTGTTTGGAAGGAAGTTTGTCCGTAAAATTAGTGAACCTCCTTTTATATTGTTCAGATACGGCAACTGAATGTTTGGTTGTAACTTACGGGCAAAAACCGTACGCTTAATAATACTAACCCAATCCGAGCACGATTAATAAACTAGAAAATAAATTCCACGAATCGATCAAAAAAAATACCATCTTGGTTCTTGTGGAAGACGAGGGAGATGAGATCTTCCGGCTTCAGCGGTCCTCCGGTGACCGGATGCTTCCCGTACTTCCTAATATAAGGCATTATATTCCTTCACCAGCAAACCCAAGTCAAAACTCAAACCTCAGAAATAAAAAGGAACTAAAATTCAATCTTTAGATTCAGCTACTATAGAGTCAGTATACCTACATTAAATCGAAGACGCTGCCGTCGCTGGTGCACACCGGGTCCCCGAACGGAGTAAAAGTGAGCCTGCGAAAAAAAAACAATACAAATTGAGCAAATTTACAGAAAAATAAGGGCTTTTTCTGTAAAAATTGAAAACGTACGAGCAGCAGTAGAAGGGGAGGCGCTTGAAGCGGGCGGACTCCTTGGACTTGGCGCCTCCCCACTCGGTGGCCCACTCCGTCTTCGTGATGAACATCCGGTCCTTGCTGTGCTGCTTCTTCCCCATCTCTCTCTTCTCTGGAGGGAAAAAACAATTTGGAAAACAAAAATTAGGGTTTGGCGTGATTTCTTTGGGGATTTTGGGGATTCGGGAATTAGGGTTTTGTGATCTCACCTGATGGACGACGGGACTGCGAATTCGGGAATTAGGATTCGAAACCCTAGCTATATCCCTGTCGCTCCTTTTGTTTTTCTTTTCTTTTCTTTTTCAGTTTTTCTGGGCTACGAGTGAGGAGGAATTTGTGAATTAAAAGTCAATGGTAGGATTTAATAATTTTGTATTACTTTGGAACATTTTTTTTCATGCAAATTTTATAAATGGATTTTGTTAACACGTGCCATTTATATGTTAAGATGTTGAAATATATGTTTTATGTGTACTTTTATCAAAATATTTATTAATGCTTAAACACAAATTTTCGTACAGAGTATTATACTTTGATTAAATTACGAATAAAAAAGAAGTTTGCATAAATTACACTGAGAGAACAAAAATGTCCTTAGCAAGGACTTTTTTCTTTCTCTCCGCATTAATTAAAATCTAACCAATTCAAAAACGTCCTTATTAAGTCATTTTTTAATGTGCTCCTCTAAAAAATAAAAGGAAAAAAATAATTTTTTTTAGGAAAATTGTCCTTAGCAAGGGCATTTTCAATGACTCTTAAACTTTTGATAGTTCTCACACATGATTGTCAAACTTTTGATAGTTCTGACATATGGCTGCCCAAATTTTGGCAGAATAGGACTGAAAAAATGATGACCATCGCTAACACTAAGTATAGTGCTCTTAAGCTTGACCCTTCAAAAGAGATCTCCTTGGTAGGGCTTCTCTAGTATAATGATACACCTTGTTAGGTATTGAAAGAACCAAGATCTACTCCATGAGAAATGAGGTTTCAATTTGGGTTGTCATTGTGTTTTGTCAAAGGAGAAGGGGGGAAAAGTTGGATTGGTTGAGTTTGACAATAAGAGAGATGGCATGAGATTTTTTCTTTATGGCATTCCAAATTTCAAATTCGTAACACCACTTGCGATAACAAAAGTTACCAAACTTTGAGAGAATAAGCATTAGTTTACCCTCTTCCAAAGTGCAAAAAATCCGCCTCAAGAGCATTAGTAATTTGGTAAGTCTAACATGCCAATAATACTATGGGAACACTTTCTTTGACATATTTCATAAGAGTAATACTATTCGTATCTCCAAATTGTCCCTCCAAACAATCTCTCCTTATGTGGCAGCTGACGTGGGAGACAAATAGCATTATTCTATTTTTTATGTCCTTATCATTTTCCAAGGGTTATTATTCTCAATATAAAAAAAAACCATACTTCGAATCTCTAGGCATTGAAAAAAGAAAACGCACACACATGAATAGTTACCTGAAAAAGACGAAAAGACGATATTTGACCTTATGATATTCTAATTAAACTACGTGTAAAGTACATACATGTAGACTAGTTTGAATTAAAGTTTATAGTTAAAAGACTTTGCAAGACTGAACAACACAAAGGCATAAATTCTCAACTAGAATATGGACTATGGACTAATAACTGAAGTTAGTGAACTACCCCAGAAATTCACACTGCTCTATGGCTAATAAACTTAGGAAAATTCTAAAGGCACATAAAAAATAACTTAGGCTACAGCATTTTTTTTTTTTACTTATTTACAAGTTTGCCACAGAAAAAATTGCTTCAGACCAGCCCATTTTTTTCAAGGGCTGTCAAAAAAATTAACAGTCCTTCGTCAAAATTTCGACAGCCCTCCTCTTCTCTTCCTCCTCCCTTCCTCCTCCCCAAAGAGCCTGAGCAGTGCATCAAAGGGCGTGGAGCCGGTACTTAGCAGGGGAGGCAATTGGTGGCTGCCACGTGGCCTGCGGGCCAGTGACGGGCCAAAATCCTGCGGACAAACAGGCATTTCCGTAATTAAATTTGTCATTACTAGTACTCGTAATGGAAGAAAGAAAAGTGCCACAGCACAATAAGCACAGATTTACAAGCATATCATCTATATAATGAACTGACCCCTACAAATTATCAGCACCAGAGACTTGAGGTGCATCAAACAAGCAAAATACCATACTATAAATTCCGGTCTATTAAAAATAATTACAAATAACATAAATTTCTATGAGGTAAAAGGACTCGATGCTTTTCCCAACACCACTAAACCCTGATTAACTGAGGTTCTTGCTGTTAAGAGTAGCAAACGAGAGAGAAACCAGCCTGAATAAATTTACATTCTGACTGGCAAGAATGGTACAGACACTTGAATTGATCCATTACACTGCACATTGCACCCAAACCATCTTCACAAAAATCACAGACATCATCAACAGTGACCTAAGATCTCATTCCTTGCACCAGTGTCACCTCTCCTGGTCCCTTCGATCCTTTGCTGCTGTCCCTGGAGCCGGCATCTGACCCTTCGTATCCTTGGCATTGGAAGAGGAGTTACCGTGCATTGCAGCCACTTCACCTGCCTCCAGAGGGGTGGCGCCATGACCCGTCTCTTCTTCATCCATCGGTAACGTCCTTTTTGAGCCCTCGAGAGCCATACCAAGAACAATGTTATCTTCAAACACCGACCTCGTAGCAGAGGGTGAAGAAGTAAACGGTGGCTTTTCACTATCGTTCTTGACAGTCAGTGGGAGGACTACTTCCGCATGTTCACTGGGTGCTTCTGCTAAGGGAGGCTTGATAGTTGAAGGCGATACTTCTGAAGTATCTAGCTTAGAATTTTCCTTCTTTTTCTGCTTTTTGTCCGAGTTGTTCTGGATTGTGCCTTCAGCTACTTGAGTCGGCATTGGTTCTGATGCTGCAATGGTTTTGTTGAGTTCATCATCATCTGATCGAGGTGGAGTTCGGTGTTTGGATTTGTCATCACCGCTAATTCTTGAGGGATGCTCTATCAGAAGCAACGGACGGTTGATGGGGGTTCCAGCACGGGTGACAATGGTATCTGAAAATGGTATATTCTCTGTATCAGCATCGCTGTAAGATTTTTGCACTGTACGTATTGGAGTGGCGAGCCGAGCACGATGATGGCTGATGACTCTGAGGAGATCGAGCAAAACTGCTTCCTGTTATTTTTCAATTTTTTTTTCCACAAAGCCAAGTCATTTTTGTTAGTGTAGTTTCAAGAACAAACAGATGAAGCAAAGTAACATAAAAGGAAAATAATGATAACTGACTTCTATGGCAAATGAGCAGTAGGTGTGCAATACTTCAGAGTTCAGACATAACTATTAAGACAATAAACATGCTTTAGGTAGCATAAAAAATAATGTTCAACCAGGATTCTGCAGTTCTCTACAAATAACTATACTAGAATTATTATTCAAGACTTAGTACACTTCTATTTAAAAATGTTACTCACTTTTTTTTTTTGGGGGGGGGGGGGGGGGGGGGGGGGGTGGGGGGTGGTGGAATCGGAGGGAGAAGGGGGGGCTGGTAGGGAAAAGGGGGGGGGGGGTGCTGCTGGAAGGGGAGGGGGGGGTGTATTTTAGGTAGTTTTTTTTTTTTTTTTAAGTCATTAACAGCCATTTCTAACGGCTAATAGAGGTAGGGGCTTTTTTTGCTCATGCGGGCAATCTAAGGAGGGGTCAATTGCATTAGTTTTCTAACGAGTCTTATTTTGCTAACGAGGCAAATCTAAGGAGGGTTTATATGCACTTTACCCTATTTTGGCATATATTGTAAGAATTTCATAAATTGGTATCCAACAGTGCTGGGAATTGGAATTACTGCATCATATTTATGTATGCTGAATGCCACTAGCAATGAAGAATATGCAAATTTAGGATCATTAATTAGTTTTGGTACATAAATGACTTGATCCTGGGAAATCTTACTACGTAGTTCAGGTGTTTTTCTCTGCATTATGAAGAATTGTTAACGCTACCAGTGTTGAGAATTGTAAGCTGCTGGTGCTCAGCTGTAGTGAAGAGTACACGTAACATAGACTAAAATTCATTTACCAGAAGTCAGGCTCACCAACAGATTCAAGCAGAAGGGAATTGCATAGGGTACTTCACCTACTACAAATACTTCTAGAGCTCTAGAAAAGGAAACCTGTTATTTCCAGTCATAACTGCTAAAATACAATTTAAGTGCATACATATTGTGGAAAGAGCTCGACGAAACTGGAACTTGCAAGTGCAAAATTTACTTGCATATCAAAGGATTTTACTTACCTTTACACAGAGATACTCCTCGAAACGGGATGTTTTCACAAAACATGAGATAAGAATCTGTGGGACAATGGAAGATGTTGATTAAAAGTTACGAACCGAAAGATGCATATGAGAGAGAAATAAATCGAATAATTCTAATAATTAAACAACTAAAAACTATCTTTCAAACTAATACTTGTACAAACTTTTCTTCATAAAGTTCAGCAAGCATGATAAATAAAAGCTTCTCAAAACGGATCTTAAAACTAAGCTAGTAAGATACTATTAAAAGACACCATTTGCCGTCTCCAAATTTAACCTTATCATATCCCGAAGTAACTTCAATATATGAACTTGAACTAAATTTCAACTTTTTCTTGATGTAGACCTTTCTACAAGAAAGCAAATTAGAGGAAGCAAATGTCTCTTTTTGTACAACAAAGCAAAATTTCTAACAAATTGCTAGAAAAAATAATATAAACAATGTAAACAAAAACAATTACCGGTATGGCCAAACCGATATATCGGCATACCGACCGATTTACACCAAACATCGGCCGATATTTCGCCCATATCAGCTTGATTTTTCCATGGAGCTGTCTTTTTATCGGATAGACATACCGTATTGTTGCTCCATCGAAAACGGAATACCAGGCGGTATACTGCCCATACTGACAATATCCTTAACACTGATTGGACATCATACAATAAGTAGAATGGAGAAAAGGTTTGCTAGACTCGAGTAGTGATGAAATGTGTATTATCAACGATCATAACTATTGCACATCTTCGTATTTAAGCATGAAAGGCCGCATATATAGTACAACAATAGCCATATGATCAGGAGAATATAGACTATTGGTGAAGAAATCCATGTGCAGATGATGGGAAATTTATCTACAGTCAATTTCTGACATTACATGGACCATACTTTGGTAAGACATACTACAGCCTCGTTCTCAAATTTGCTCCAGAAAATTGTATCATCTTACCTCTTCATCTAGACTCATTTATACTCCATGGGAACATGGAGGGTGCTCCTTGGCTGCATGAGCTTAAATTGCATATCAAAAAGGTATGTTTACTACCTGACAAGTGGCCTCCTAGGTTTTATGGCATGACTCTCTTATGAGATAGGAATTTGGTACCAACATAGAGGGTGACATCATGTAGACAACCGGTCATAAAAACTTTGTCTAATTCTATGGAGCTTTCTTGTGCTTCATAGTCGACCCCATTTTGATGGGAGAAGCTTGATAATCATGACGACCTTAAAACTAAAACTAAAAATATTTTGCCAAGGTCAGAACATATTAGAACTACACATTAGCAAAATGGAAGTACTTCATGCATGCTATTATGCTTTCACATGCAACTATCAAATAAATCACTTCTATCTCATATGATCATGTAAGATAGCCTGTTCGTAAACTAAACAAGTGAATATATAAAATGGTCAAAGTGGCAGGTACTAGCCTTCTTCACAAGAAGAAGCCTCAATAACCTAACATCAATAACTAGCCATGTAGTTTTATCATTGATTGTATGATTTATGTGATAGTGACATATGAACTATAGAATGAAGCACAATTACCAAAAGAGCTTGATTTTCTGGATTAATATTTTCCAGAAATACTCTTCTGTGCAACCTCTGTTGTTCTATTTGAGGATTTTTTGCCAGAACTTTCCGCATATCTGCCACAATGTTCTGCCCAGGAAAAAGCATATAAAGATTAATACTCATTAAAGAGTATCAGTAACATTGAAGCAAATCAAATCAGTCTACACAGTCACATAATTAAAATAACTGGAAACACATCCTCACGTTAATTTTGTTAACATCCAAGTGGCTAATAGCAAGATGGGTCTTGATACGCCAATGAGTCTTCTGGCTAAGATTTCTAACAACATTGACTGTGAATTTGTGATTAGGAATATGAACTGCTTCACGATCATCACCTCTTATAATCGTTGGAGACCACCAACCTACATGCTGAAAGAAAGAGAGATTTAGTGAAACTTGTGCAGAACTTCAAAAAATATGATAAGACAGTTGGTGGAACTTATGTAAAAAAATTCCCATACAAAAATGAGCATATCAAATGGAAAATAAGCTTGTAGTATATTCATCTAAATCTGAACCGAAAATTGCGACACAAACATATCAAGTTGGAAGTTCGTAGAATTTTTTTTTTATAAACAAGTATCATCCATCCATTAGAGGTGGGAAAGGAAAGCCAACTGCAAGCAACAGTCCAGAAACAAACCTCAACAGTACCAGAAACGTCATAACCCCCAATATTAGTCTGAATCCATTCATTGTGAACAAATGGGCGTGTTGCATGAATCATAATGCTTGACAAAAAGTTTGTGAATATCTGGAAGAAAAAAAATCCGCCCATCAACACTATAAACTAGAAGCTTGTAGTTGTAGACCTTTTAACATCCTAAGTAACCAAAAAGGAAAGTAACTAATTGACATGCTCCGTAAAATAGAAAAAAAAAACAATTATCACTTAGTTAAATAAAGAAATAGGTTCTATAGTACCTCACGACCAGCAAGGGTCAGTAGCACTGTCCCAAGACCCCCAGCGGTGAGCCATCTTTGGGTAGAAAACCCTAACAGCTCCATAAATAAAGAAACTGCAGCAACCCATACTGCAGTATATACAGCTCTTCCAGCAAACTGGTACCCCATCTGCATCGTGAAGAAGGTTGAGTAACTAGGCAGGATGTGGACTTTTGATTTCAACTAGAGCCATCATAGATGACCAATTAGAAAAAGCTGCTAGCATAAACGCATAAATGAGGACCAAGTGACGAGTGTAAATCATAGAGTAGAC
This sequence comes from Iris pallida, assembly GCA_029216955.1. Taxonomy (NCBI): domain Eukaryota; kingdom Viridiplantae; phylum Streptophyta; class Magnoliopsida; order Asparagales; family Iridaceae; genus Iris; species Iris pallida. Next base: position 7,532,785 of record JANAVB010028398.1, read on the forward strand.
ATAAAGATAAATTTCTAATCATATATTAAGATGAAAGCTTTGCTGCACAGCCTATTTGTTTGGAACTTCGGACATATAAAGTTTCCACTGAAAAAGTTACCATGAGAAGATAAATTTCTCATCAGATAAGCACTTAGCTTAAATATATTATTGCACAAAAAAAATTCCAAAAGAAAAGGTAGGGTAAATTAAATGCAACCATCTCAAGATTAGAAACTTTAAACATTAGCCCCAGGCCATTAAAATTTTGAAAAAAAAGTCACTGTTGTTAGTCTTTCTCTTTTGTTAACGAGGATCCCAAGTGACAGTCATGTGGTTGCTGAAAGACAAAAATGCACTTAATAGAAGGTATAAGGTTTAATTTTAAGAACTGCTAAAATTCAATCCCTAACTATAATAGAACAAAATTTGTGGATACACCATCTTTCCTCCCTCCTTTTCCTTCATCATGTCACTACCATCACCAACAAACTACCTGAAAACATAGAGCTGGGGATGAAACCAGTGATCAGCCATAGTACTAATGGAGAGGATGTATGTGCGAGGTAGGGTAGGGAACATGTGGGAGGGGAACGAAAAACAATATAAGCTAATTTAATATTTGTAAAAAATAAAAAGGTAGTGTAGTGTATACATAGAAAAATCATTAAATTCTTATGGAAGGACATGTGGGGGGGAATTGTTTTTCTGGAAATTGCTGAGATACCCACTTTCGGAGTGGGTGATTACGAAAAACCAACCCGCATGGTGGGTTTTATGAAATACCCAACATTATGTATTTTCACGTTAAATATTTCAAGATTCCCTTTAGATGCTCTGTATTTACAAAATTGCCATTTTGATAATACCATAGCTTTCCCTTCGCGCAAATTTGGTCATATATATGTATTTGAATTCACAAACTCAGATTTTGATTGCGATTTTCGTCTTCTTCTTCACGAGAGATCTGAATTCCATTGCTCACATCTTCAGCAGAGATCGCATAGATAGTTCGTAGTTCACTGTGCTTTTTTTCAGTCAAACTCCGATCATCGCTCATCATCATCATCATCTTCTTCGTGGAGAGATTTGAAGTTTTCCGGTGATTAGGTCCTTTTTATTGGCTTCATTCTACAACGATTCAACTTGTTTCTAAAGCTCGTTTTTCTCATTCTTGAGCCTTTTATTTGTCTCTTTGAGCTTCTCGGTTGTTTGCATTGATATAAAACAAACAACAATGAAAAGTATGATATCAATAAATATATACTTTAAAAAAAAGGAAAAAAAAAAGATCATTCTCCGTGATCTTAACACGGAGAATGGTCATTCTCCGTGATCTTAACACGGAGAATGGCCATTCTCCTGCATTCTAACACGAGAAATGACCATTCTACGTAATTTTACAATGGAGAACGACCATTCTCCGTGATTTTAACACGGGGAATGGCCATTCTTCATGATTTTAACACGGGGAATGGTCATTCTCCTGCATTCTAACACGGAGAATGGCCATTCTACGTGATTTTAAGTGATTTTAACACGGAGAATGACTATTCTCCTGCATGTTAACACGGGAATAGCCATTCTCCATAATTTTACAACAGGGAATGGCCATTTCCCGTTTTAACACGGAGAATGACAATTCTCTGTCAATTTAACACGGGGAAAGGCCATTCTCCGTATTTTTAACACGGAGAATGTCAATTCTCCGTGATTTTAACACGGAGAATGTCAATTCTCCTGCATGTTAACACGGAGAATAGCCATTCTCCGTCATTTTAATACGAAGAATGACAATTCTCCGTCAATTTAACACGGAAAAAGGCTATTCTCCGTGTTTTTAACACGGAGAATGTCAATTCTCCGTAATTTTAACACGGAGAATAACAAAAAGCTCTTAATTCTCTTCACATCAGCTCTCTCTTCTCTAACTGGGATTCCAGTTGATGATGATGATGAAGTGGGATTCCAGTTGATGATGCTGCTGATGATAATGAAGTGGGGTTCCAGTTGATGCCGATGATGATGATGAAGTGGGGTTCCAGTTAATGTTGCTGATGATGATGAAGTGGAAACTGATGATGACGACATGGTGTGAAGATTGCGAATGGAGAGTCACTAAAGAGTTTTTGAAGTAAGGTTTGAAGATTTTGGAGGAGAAAACCTAGATTCGAAAGTGAGCAGCGTATGGAAGAAGAGGAAGAATCGAAGCATTTTTTTTGAAGAGTAGGTTTCGTAGATGTTTTCAATAAATTAGAAGGGCAAAAAGGTCATTTCACACCTTTTATATATTTTCGCTAATTCTGGGCACGCGATAAAATGTTATTTTCCGGTGGATTTTTCATAAAACTTTTGCGATTTTTGGGCATTTGATAAATTTTCCCATTGTTTTTTGCATTTAGATCCCTTGGATATAATATATTTTCACATCAATCAGTCTAATATTATTTAATTTCTTAGAAATCTCCCCAGTCACTAAAAAATAGAGTTGTGGGTACACATCCTTCTGTGTGAACCAAAAATTAACTTAACCCTGGGGTTAACTGTACGGAAAGACCACATTGCCTTTTTTATTTGATTTCTCTCTGACCGGAAACCACTCCTCAGCCAATGCCACATCTTCTCCTTCCATGACCTTCCCCACTCTTCTCCTCCCCACCCCTCTCCTCCACCTTCGGGCCTCCTTGACTGTTGTTAACACAGAACACGGTGCTGATTGTACAATAATTACATTTCCATTAGACAATCAGCAATATTTGTTATGTTATTTGTGTATTTTTCTTCAATGATTGTGGCAAGTAACTGGATTTATTGATAATCTTTTTTAGTCCTGATGTTGGCTATATATCTTGTGACAGTTCATATACAAATTCAACAAGTTACATCAAGTTTTGTTTGTCTAACATTTGGCCAAAATGATGTTGTTTTGCCAATTAGCTTTAAGTCTCTTTCGACCTTTGTGAGTTACCTAGTTCATATGCCTTGTTCAACTCAATCAATGTGTTCTTCAAGTTGACATTGTTAGCCAGATAAAAATCATATAATTTACTTTCATTAGATACTCGCATTGGTTTGTGGATCCTAGTTTCCTATTCCAGTTTTTTTGCAGCATTTGGACTCGGTTCGGTTTGCATGAGAAGGTGGCTTATTTAAATGAGTATTGATATACAAACGTCGTAGAACATGAAGTTGAGGATTTGGAGAAAGCTTGCCTTGAATTCTGAATAAAATCTATGGGAGCCGATACAATACATAATTAGGGACCAACTGAGCTTTTAAGACAGATCTATCAATGAGATTCACTCAATATCATTTTTTAATGCTTAAGACTGATTTGTGCAAGCAACACCCATGGGAGGGGAGGAGGGGTAACCAGAGAGGAGGAGGGCGGTGTCAATGGTTGCTATTTCAGGTAGGGATAAGGAAGGTTCGCAATATCGGTATCAGAATCGGTTTCGGACCCTTCCTATGAGTACCTGTATCGGCGGTATCGGTTGTTTAGGATCGGAGTATCTGGTTCTTCATTTTGGAAAGCCATAAATGATAGAAAGTAGTTTAAAGACTACAAAATATTTGATACATTTGGACATAATTTAATATATTATATGTTGTTTCTTGTTAATTTTAAATGGAACAATATTCCACTCGCAATAAATACTATACTTTATTTACTTGCCTTTAGACATAGGCCACAATAAATAGTTATGAATGGAATAATATTAATATGGATGAATGTTGGAAATTTATAGATATACAACTTTGACAAATATTAATCGTTATTAAATTTCGTAATTCAATTTTATTATTTATTAACGATTGGTTTGGGCTATTTTCTTATTTTTCAATTGAATAAAAAAAAATAGTAGTTTCTCGATAAGGAATCTTATCGACATATGTAACATTGTCAACGTTTGACACAACTGAATCATTGTGTCTGAGACTGTTTTCCATTCTTATTTTTGCCAGACTTGACCGGAAAAGAGACCCCATAGTCGGTATCAGCGACTATCAGTAGATGTAGTATAGGATCGGGACATGCCACAACCGTTATGTATCGGTTGCATCTTATCAATATCGGCCGATACCGCAAACTATTGCCAAGGAAGAGGAGGGAGATGATGGAAAACAGGTCAAAAAAACAATAACTTTGTTAAATTTAACAGAATATTCCCTTTCCAAATGACTAAAGATAAGTAGAGGACCCCATAACTCTTTTCTGGTTATCTGGAGGAATTCTAATCAATTACCAAGATTTAGGGGATACATGTAAAAATAGAAAAGATTTAGGGACTTATTGCAAAAAAACACAATAGAAGATTAATGCTTATGTTTACACATGAATTATCTTGTTTATGTATTAAACTATATTTCATGTGTAGTTTTTTTGCGCAAAACTACATAAAGTGCATACAGTTTTAGAATAAGAATTGTAATATGCTAAACACAAACTCAGTTCCTTTCAAATCAAATTTAATACCAAAGGAAAGACAACAGAGAATTGCGGATAGAGCACTATAGTTGGAAGAAATTGCTAGGAAAGCAACAAAATTTGAATATTTGCAGAAGAGGCCCCAAAACGCCCTTAAAAAGGGCGTTTCCTTGCTTTTCATCTAATCCGTGGCCGGCTAAGCTAATTGTTATTCTAATTCATTTGATTAATAGTTAGCATTCAACTAACCTATTCTATTTAATATCATTAGCATTTTGTTTTCTAAAAATCTTTTTTTTTCTTTCAAAAAATCTATTTTTCCCCTTTTTGACTTTATAATTTTTTAGGGTTTTAGATATGGTTAACTAAATATAATATTCATATCTAAAAAATTATTTTAATCTAAACAACTAGATTAACATACAATACAAATTTTTTAGGTTTCTTTTTTAGGTTCCTTTTACGAATTTTATTTCTGTTTTCTGTTTTCTTTTTTTTATTATATTTTTCCATTTTTCTTTTTTCCTAGGAATTGTTTTCGGTTTTCTAAAAATCTATTTTTTACTTTCTAAATTTCCTTTTTCTTTTTTGGGTTTATAATTTCTTTTTAGGGTTTATAATTTCTTTTTAGGGTTTTAGATATGTTTAACTAAATATAATATTCATATCTAAATTATTATTTTAATCTAAACAATTAGATTAACATACAATACAAAAAATTTAGGTTTCTTTTACGATTTCTTTTTCTATTTTCTATTTTCTTTTTTTATTATATTTTTTTGTTTTTCTATTTCCTTTTTTCCTAAGAATTGTTTTCGGTTTTCTAAAAATCTTTTTTTTTTCTTTCTAAAAATCTTTTTTCCCTTTTTTGTCTTTATAATTTTTTTAAGGTTTTATATATGGTTAACTAAATATATATTTATATATAAATAATTATTTTAATCTAAACAACTAGATTAATATACAATACAATTTTTAGGTTTCTTTTACGATTTTTTTTTTCTATTTTCGGTTTTTTTATTATATTTTTTCATTTTTCTATTTCTTTTTTCTAAGAATTGTTTTCAGTTTTCTTTTGCATTTTTTTCCCTAAAAAATTTAATCCCATCCCCCACCACTTTTTAACCGGTACCATTTAATTCACCCAACAAACTCATTTATTCCTATCATTTATTCAACTTTCAACTACCAAAAACCAACCACCACAGCATAGAAACACCCTTTAAAAGGGCGTTTCTTTTACATTTAATTTAATTCGTAAGTAAACCAGTTTATCCGATGATTAGTAAAGAAATGCCCTTTTAAAGGGCGTTTTTGGCACATACGCCCTTTAAAAGGGCGTTTCATGTCCTTCTATGTAATTTCGGGAACATCTTTGCTCTCAGAACAATTTCTATCAATTCCATGACTGTATATGCAATTTTCTGGAAAGACAATCTGTGACAGTCAAACTTATATAAAATCTTTCCACTCCCCTGCTTGTCACATGCAGACATAAAACATTGATACAAGATAAAGAAGCAATCATTCCTAACTAGAAAACAGTGAGCACATACTTTTCTTGCATCATCAGAGCCATTTGACTCCATAAAATACTTCTGTGATCGCTGAATCAAGCTGCAAAAAATAAATATAATTGATCAAGTAAGCACATAGTAGATACCAATACAGTAAACAACATATTATCAAATAAACTGCAGTTGTCCACAAGTCACAAACAAATATTGTACACAACATATAATCAAATAATTGCAGTTGTCAGCAAAAACTCTGAACTCCAGGAAAATACATCATTGGACGCAAAAGAATGTTGAGGGGCTTCCAATCTTTGGCCTGGAATGTTGAGGGTGATTTGAGTACTTAATGCAATAAGGAAGCCAGCAGATGAAGTATACCTTGGCATAGTTTCTTATCCATACAATAAAATCAGAGATATACTTGCAGGCACTGTTCAACCTATCATAAAGAAGGTTCTCAAATGCCACTCCCCTCAAGCAGTAAATATCAGCCTGTGCACCTAGGCTTTCTTGCGATAAAGTTTAGGGCATATGGTTCAAATTCCAGTATTATACAGCAGAGAGCAGTCAATAGACTTACTCTACTCGGGTAGAGGGCACATGGTTCAAAAATCGATAACTTAAACTCAGGTACCAGCTCACACGATGCAATGACCAACTACTTCAATCTAAAAACGTGAGTTGCTCCCACACAAATAAATTTGAAAGATGTACCGCATAACATGACAACCAAAATGACAAGAATGTTTGCAAGAATACAAAGATTATGGATGTAATAGTCATGTATTGATGTATATGACCGTAAGAGTCAGATGCCTGAGCCTCAAAAATAATATACACAATGTTCCCAATCCAACAAAATCAATAAATGTTGTTATGAGTAGAAAAGCACCTCGATAGACAATATGCAAAAGCCAACACGGATGACAATGATCTTATGAAGTTCAAAAGACGTTGCTTAACAGCTTGGCTTGCTTCAGAAGGTAGAACTACTGGGTACAAAGCTCTGTAAGTTTGTCGTCATTAGTCAAGTGGTATATGTACAACTTCAGCATGCCACCTGAAAGGATTACTTAAGAGGAGATGATTAAGATGAACAGACCTGCAGATGAGTGTTGCTCCAGTCCAAAGCAGTAATGGTTGCAGGTATGACGTAAAAAGGTAGTGTGTTCTGCTCTTCTTCCAGTTACTGTCATTCCGCTATAGGAAATGTATATAAATTAAGTAACTTTGCTAATAGCAGCTGACATGATGGTTCAACAAAAAAATAATAATAATGTATTCCAGGAGGTTCATAAGAATTTACATGAAGAAATAGGGTTCTACTGTAGCGCATCAGTGGTCCAAGACCCCATGCAGCAAAAGCGATAATTCCAACTGCTTGAACCAACTGCAGTGCAAGAGGAATTCTGCATAGAGCGTATCATTATTAATTGACACACACAGAGAAATAAAGAAAAACAGACGGGCCTTCAATAGCCAATAAGAAGTATATGAAACTAAACATAGAATGTCAGAATGTTAACAAGATATATGGGTGGGTGGGATGGTGGTGGTGGGGGGGGGGGGGGGGGGGGGGAGGGGGAATCTTGATGTTCATTCTTATGAGACCATGGAGCTATGTGGAAATTCTCCCCCTTCTCTGATTTCCTAGAATAAAATAGAATATCTTTCCTCAAGTACAATTTTCTTAGTAGTTAGAAAGATGTTAAACTACTAACTACTTATTTGAGTTATCTTTATGACTTTAGATTCAGCATCCTGCGATGAGGTTCAACTTCATATGCACACTTCTAAGTTCCCATTACACCAAAAATACCCGCAGTTGCAATGGTGGTACTATAACTCCCTCCTGACTTTCTAGCATCTTGAGCTCATTTATTAATCAATGTATATTCCATTGATCATCATGGAAGTAAGAGCGAATACTCTTATCCTTGTATAGTTCACGTGAAGATACTGTCAATCCCTAGTTCCACATGAGCAAATGACAGAACAAGGCTACAGCTGTCATCAGGAGTCCCAAAATATAACCCTAACTTGTTAATGTTTCTCCGCAAATGATATGTAACAATTTGAATCTAGAGACGACAATCTACCAAAGAAGATATGTGGACATTGATACACAATAGGATGTTGTTTTGAATGCTTGGGCATGCGAGAGATGAGGCTTACAACATTGCTAGAACTACTAGATATGCATCTTCTATCGAACAATGCAAAAAAATTGTACAGAATGGTAGCTCTTTGAATTGGTACCGTCTCCATGTTTTTGTATTCTTTCAGAAGATCAATATTGTTGTCTTGTTTTAATAATCATTCATGTCACATCACATGCAGCATTATTACCTTCATTACATTGCACAGACGAACAGCCGTAAGTCTAAGATGTGACAGATCAATTTACATACAAAAACTACTCATATTAGTGTATATAGTAAGTTAATTTGCAAAGATAAAACTATACCGACAAGCATGAAGCTTTCTTAAGCATCCCAATGTAACAGATAACATATATCAGAAAGAGAAATACCTAGTAAAGAACAAGGTAGTATTCTTTAAAATAGCATGTGAAGAACTTGGCATAGCAAAGGAATGGCACTTGAAGAGGTTGTATCTAAAAGGGCCACAATGCATCGGCTTGTATATTCTCGCTGTAACAAGGAGTGTCCAAGTATCTCGTCGCTGTACAGGAATAATAAAATGTATTGAATTTTTTGTAAATACAAATCAACCAAAACAAATGCATACCAACAATGATTTCCTCACTAGAACAGTATGCTTAAACCAAAGTGAGAGGACAAATTCTTTTAATCATCTATTATACCCCAAAAGAAGTTGACCATGACAATCAAGTAAAAAGCACCAGATCACAATCTTATGTGTTAAGAGGTGCACTAAAAAAAAACAAATAGTAAAAAAAATCAAGCAAGAAAACATCTTTCAGTTCAAAATTAGAAGTAATTATCTAGTAAAAGGTTACAATGAAACAAAATGTATACTAGAGTATAAGAGTATAATTAGATACTATTCTGCTGGAGACTGATTAACTCAAAATCTTGATAACATTTCGAGCAATTTCTATGTTGGCTAAATTATGATTCATCGTAGAACTGATGCTAACCTCAATTGTCATCAATTTGGAAACGTTCAATCACTAACAATTGACTAGACTGATATATCTACTTATAGTATCCTTTCAATGTAGTCCACATGTAGCGAACTTTCCACATTGGTTCTCTTTTCAAACAAACTAATGAAGAAAATGATACAACATTATCAAGACTCATATACACAAACCTGCCCACATACACAAAGCATAAATCGTTCCGCAAATGAGCTAACAAGCTTTAGTCATTCATGTCCTCGTAGGTTCCTGTATGATGCAGTAATAATTTTGCTTTTCGTTGTATCGACACCCCAGCTATTAGTAAGATTAGCATCAATGGCTAAAACATTATTTCCCCTTCTACTCGCACCACATACAGGGTTAACATTCATTATACACAACAGCGAGATCCCAAAAATCTGGGATAAATGCTTCGTTGTTGTTGTTGTTGTTGTTGATGTTGTTGTTAGATTCATTATACACAATGTTTACTAGGGAGAATTATCAGATTAAGCATGGATGACCCATCTTCAAAGCCATTCAGTTGATATCAATAAAAACAAGAAAAGTCATGTAGATCAAAGTTTATTTAACTACAAGATCCTTTTTGTCAATTCAGTTTTCGTAACAACCCAACCTCCGTATCACCAAACAATGACTTACAATGTGAACAGGGGCGTAGCTACCTGGTCCCGGGGGGCCGCGGTTGCGCCCCATGGAAATTTCTTTTTATTAAGGGTCTAGTAATAGTGAAATTTGTAATGGTGTTTGATGGGCTCTTGCCCATCTCTAACTCAAGAGAGAGCTCAATAGGGAGGGAGGAATGCTGGAGCATGGTCCCTGCTTTTTATATCCGTCAAGGAAAAAGCCATCTAAGAAAATTTAGCTCATGTGGGGTCAGGAAGTTGAGGGATTTTAGTCCCATTTATGGTAGTTCTGGTTGGGTTTAGTTGTACAACTTTCCAAAGTCCACTATTGATCCTATGCAGTATAAAAAAGCTCAGAATTAAAGTTTTGACAAAGGTTTTATGACCGACTACCAACCTGTCTTCAAACTTCTACTTTGGTGCCAAATATCGTCCATCCAAGATAGTTATGAGGATGAAAAGACCATGCCATAAAACTTAGATGGTCAAGTGGGGCATATTGTAGATGCTATAAAACTTAGGTGGCCAACTGGCAGATAGGTAGATCTACCTTTTGAATATACAGCTTAAGGTATTCGCCAAGACTAATAAGAGTTAGTCTAAGAGGTAAAATGATACAACTTGTTGCAGTAAAAGCTGTATTCATCTCTATAATATAGTTATGGAAAAAAATGGGCAGGAATCATAGGGCATTGAGTTTATATATATATATATATATATATAGTAGAAAATGAATTAATGAGGGCAAAAAAAATTGTTATAGGAAAAAAATATTAATGAGATGAGTACAGAGTTGTTGTGCATGGCTTGTCTTGATCCAAGCGATTCATTCTTCGTTTATGATAAAAGAAATTTGTTTTGGTTTGCTGAATTTGCCCATCAGATTTCTCTAGTATTGAGTTACACCTTGATCGTCAACTTGATGACTACACTTTAGATGTGCGCTCTCATAGCCAATTTTATGAGGTTGAGGGGGTTAGTGTGCATATATATATATATATATATATATATATATATATATATATATATATATATATATATATATAGTAGAAAATGAATTAATGAGGGCAAAAAAAAATTGTTATAGGAAAAAAATATTAATGAGATGAGTACAGAGTTGTTGTGCATGGCTTGTCTTGATCCAAGCGATTCATTCTTCGTTTATGATAAAAGAAATTTGTTTTGGTTTGCTGAATTTGCCCATCAGATTTCTCTAGTATTGAGTTACACCTTGATCGTCAACTTGATGACTACACTTTAGATGTGCGCTCTCATAGCCAATTTTATGAGGTTGAGGGGGTTAGTGTGCTTGCTAAAAAGATGGTTCAGTTAAAGAAGTATCATGCATTATCTGTTGCAACTGCGACTACAGAGAGTATTTTTTGCAATGAAAATCATCAAAACTTTATTACATAACCGACTGGGTGATGAGATGATGAATGATTGTTTGGTGACATATATTGAAAGAGGCGTATTGGATACCGTTGACAATGAAGATATCATTCAATATTTTCACAGTATGAAGTCTCAAAGGGTTTTATTGTCAAAGAAAAGGGTTATTTAGTAATTGTAATAGTTTATGACATTTGCTATTAATATATGATGTTTTTTGGATTATAAATGTGTTTATTGTAATTTATTATTATTTTAACAATAAGCATCAGGCCCGTAGATGAAAATCGCGGCTACGCAACTGAATATGAACAAGATACCAGCATTTTATTCAGTGATTCAGATATATATTTTGTCCATAGACAGACCTACATGATTGATTACTACAAGAAATAATGGAACAACAAACTCAGCACTATTGAATAAAAAGGGACCATACCAGAGCACCTAAAGACAAGGGCAAACTTTGCATATGGCACCAGCTCTTCATTTGGAAGCTCTGGAAATGGGATTGCTTCAGTCGCAAAAGGAATACAAACTGATAGATTGACAAAAACAATTGATGTTATTGCAACTTTTGTGTACCTGAAATTGGTTGGTCTGACCATACTTCTTGACGATGCCCAATTCATGTGGCAGCGGCAAAGAAATTCCAACAGCCATAGAGCAACCCAGATAACAATAAAAAGGTCGTCTACTTGCCAAAACTTCCGATTAATAATCGAAATTCCACATTACTAAGAACCATGTGCCAAAAGCTTTATCTACAGTAAGCACTGCAAAAGGATGAAAACCTGCTAGAGGAAAATAGACAGCATGCACTCAGCAAAAATAGTAATTGAGCACCAAAATTATCTGAAAACAGATTATAGGAAAAAGAAAACATGAACACAGAAGTCATATTCCCTTTATCAGCGAAAAGCATTTATGCAATTGATACAAGAAACTAGGTTAAAATAAACTCCAAGAGAAATTCACTTCTGTAACCACACATCACACATGTAGACAATGGATCGATCAAAGTATTGAAAGGTTTGGCGGAAGCAAGATAGGGATTATATCTTTGACGTGCAGTTGAACCGCTTCCTTCTACTAGCTTCTTGATTACAGTTGTGAAGCGTCCCATAAAGAGGATGCTCCTTAGTTTCCACCCGGCAATGGACTCCCGCTAGAATTTTTTTTTGCCAGGTGGAAATAACTTTGGAGGCAAGTTATGTGAAGAAAGAATTAGGGTTCCCCATATGAGAGCACATCTCTTTATATAGGCAAATAGGGACCATTGTGGGTGTGCCCACATATGGGTGGACAACCCATACTGGACCCGGCCCATATGGTTGGCCATCCATGGGTGAACCACACCTGAACTGGTTCGGTCCAATCCCAACATACTCTCACTCGTACATAGTGGGTGCACTCATCATTTTCTCATGTGTCAAGTAGGATCATATATCCGTGTGGTGTGTGACCGTGAGTATCTGCAAGGTAGAACACCTTAAACCGACCTAAGGAACCAGCCTAAGGATAACCCATGTCACAAAACAAAATCCCGATAAGGTACTAATGCACCCCAGTTCAATTTGCATTGTCTTATTTAAATATCTCTCAATCCCTTGATGAAGAACATATCAAAATACCATGATCTCGTTATTCTTGGATGCGCATATAGTCTGGCCAGTAATTGATCATAAGGGACGTCTCATGATCTTCCTCCTATCTACTGCAGCTATTCTTGTTACCAACCTGCTTTCCCAATCACACTCCTTTGATGTATGGAATTGACTTCATCATACAACGAAGCATGTCAAAGTAGGATGAAGCCAAGAGATTCTATCTGAATACTAAAAAGAATATGCAATTTCACTATAGTCGTATACCGGATACTCGTTCTGGAACTTCCAGTTCCAATCTGAGCATGTAGATCCATAAATGGATTTGTATGTATAGCCACTTCAGCTGTGCTTGTCATTTATTAAAAGGAAAATAAGTATCTTTTTTCTGGAAAAATAATAAACCAGAAATTATTATGTTCGTGATTCTTCATCCACAATTGCAAAAAATACTCGAGTTTTCCATTTTCGCATGAAAAAGAAAAGTTTATTGGCAACAAGTCGGTGCAAAGTGATTCATCATGCTCAAAGATGGACCAATCGCTTATTAGCGCAAAGAAGTCCAAGAGACCTAGGAAAGAGATGAAGCCCTCGAAAAACAACCTCCATACCAGCTCCTCGGTGCGCTTGCCTCACTTTACAGTAGTCACCTTGATCTCTACAATAGTCGTTGACTTCGAGCTTTACTATATGGACGGGTATCTCTAAGGGTACTGGTGTATGCACCTTAGTACACAACAAGTTTAGTCAAGCCTTGGAGCTTACATAGCAAGCAGGAATCCATTTCTCGTTCCCCGTTGCGGTCGTCATAGCAAAAATCTAATAAAATGGTATCAGAGTAGAAGGATTCTTCCAGAGAATGAATGTAGGCTGAAAATCGAACGAACGAGCTCGAACAAAGTGTGTTCGAACTCGGTTCGACTAAACTATCGAACGAGTTTCATTCGAGCCGAGCTTAACGTCGAGCTCAAAAATGGTGTTTAAATTTGGTTCGATTAGAGGCTCGAAATGATCGAACTCGACTTGATTTAGCTCACGAGCTCGGACGAACACGAACCGAGCCCGAGCCAAGACCGAGCCAAAGCTCTATTAAACTTGTTGTATAAATTATCACATGGTTACTCTCAAGTCTTAAAGACTTTTTGTTGAATTACTTGTGCTCTTTACATAATTAATTTACCATCATATAAAAACTAAAACAAAAGAGTAAAATCCCTAAGATAAAATTTATATACATCTATAAAAAAATATAATATATACTAAAGAAAGTCCTAATATAAGAAATCGAGCCGAGTTCGAGCCCGTTCTCAAACAAGACCGAGTCGTACAACCTATGGTCGAACACGGTACGAACACCACTTCGAACAGAAAAAAAAAAATTGATCGAGCTCGGTACCGACCTGCCCATGAACGAGCTTCAATCGAGCTTGGACCGAGCCGGACATGAACCATTTGAATCATTTTACAGCCCTAAGTGTCTGTCTATTATCTTTATCCAAACCACCGTGCAGTCTTAGCCCAATCATCCTTCTGGTATTTGGCAAACTAACTCCCTTATATTATTCACCCACAAGCGACAACCATAATAGATTAGTCTGGTCCTAAAACAGGTCATGGAAGGTGGAAATTTTCTAAGTCGGTCAGACTATCAAAGATTGTCAACAACATCATCTTCGGGGCGATTATTTAAATGCTCCCACTATCTTGGCAGTCCCTAGCACATTACCTATATTTCCAGTGCATTCGTAGGATGGACTTGATCTCATCTTCAATGCACCCTCATGGTCTCGTATCTATTCGTCATACTGGTTATGGCATTCAACAAATTTTCTTATAAACTTATATACTTAACATAACGTATATAATTATGAAATAAAAATAATATTTTATATAAGAGAACTATCCAAACAAAAGTTTTTTTTCCTAACAGATACGGTACAAGTGTCGATAAGCATTTCACCGCGAACGAAGTAACATAGATCTAGTGTATGCCACGAAGTGCTCTTTTATAGTTCCCTTTGTAAGAGGATCCACAATCCACGTGAGAGGATCCACAATCATCTTGTCGGTGTCTAAATGCTCCAATTTGACTTTGTATTTCTTTTTCCATATGAAGTAATGACGAATCTCGATGTACTTGGTTCTTCCGTGGTACTTGGGATCCTTCACAAATCTGATCCCTGGCATGCAGTCGTTGTAGAGGATTATAGCATCTCCAGCATGTGGCACCACCTATGGGTGTTGAAGGAACCTCCTCAATCCTCAACCACACTGCTTATTGTATTGTTTGAAGCTTCTACGTACTATGCTTCCATAATAGACAAAGATATACGGTCATGTTTTCTGCTCCACCAGAAGATAGCATAAAAAATATACCCGGATGAATGCGCGCTTGTCCAGATCGCCGCCCCAGTAGGTATCTAATACTCTATGAGGTACAAGTCCAAAACGACTGAAACACAACGAGTAGTAAGTTGTCTCACTCAAGTACCGTAAGATCCTCTTAACACCCTTGTAATAGGCTTGTCCAAGATTAGCTTGGTAGCGACTCACAAGTCCTATCGCAAAGGCTATGTTAGGACGATGACAAATTATTGTATACATCAAGCTCCCGATTATGCTAGCATATGATACTCTTTCCATCAATTTATTTACGTGCAGACTTTTAGGACATTGTTCGCTACTCAATATATGTCTCGAAGCAACAAGAGATCTTATGAGCTTGCACTTCGAATCGAACTGCTCTAAGATTTTCTTTATGTATGTCTCTTGAGACATACAAAGGGTCTTCTTAGGACGAGATTTCTATGGATCTGAATCCCGAAAACATAGCTCACATAACCCATATAATTCATCTCAAAGATAGAGCACAACTACCCTCTAATGGCATCAATCATCTATGTATTGTTGCTTGCCTACAAAATGTCGCTTATGTACAACGATAAGATCATAAAGCTCATGTCACATCACTTTATGTATACGCAATAGTCTTCTTCGATCATGTCTAGAATCTAAAGAATTTAACTTTTAAATCAAATGAAGGAACTTTTAAATCATAATTTACCCTAGTATGTCATAATGGTATTTTCTTAATCCTTTATATATATATATATATATATATATATATATATATATATATATATATACTAAGCACATCCCACTAAAAAATGAAAATTGAAATTCCTATCCTACCCCCCCCCCCCTCCCCCCTGCTCCCCTCCCCCCCCCCCCCCCCACTCCCCCGACCCCTCCTCCTCTGACCCCCCCCCCCCCTTCCCTCCCCGTGCTCCCCTCCGACCCCCTCCCCCCCCCTGCTCCCCCTCCCCTCCTCCGTCCCTCCGACACCCTCCCCCCCCCCCCCCTCCTCCTTCGACCCCCCCCCCCTCCTCCTCCTCCTCCGACCCCTCCTCCGACCCGAGGGGGGGGGAGCAGGGGGAGGGAGGTGGGGTGTCGGAGGAGGAGGGGTAGGATAGGAATTTCAATTTTATTTTTTTAGTGAGGTGTGCTTAGTAGGTCATGGGGTGCGGATAGCCGCACCATATATATATATATATATATATATATATATATATATATATATATATATATATATATATATATATAAAACCCTTGATATTTGACTTTTAATAAAGAGAAACTCTGACACTACTTTTCCGAGTTTTCAAGTCCTCTAATAATGATAAGCTTGCAGGAATTATAATACAGAATAACGCAACGATAAGTTTAAAGAGTAAAGTCAAATTTTCATATGTCTCCACTCCTTTACCAATCAAATACCCGATTATTCTGTTAATTACCTACACATGGGATCATGTGTTAAGAGTGTAATTATTACTGGTAAGATCGTCTTCTCAAACTCGACTTTAAAAAAAAAAAAACCCAAAGCAAGAAATCTATACTACTAAAAGTCACAGCATAGACACTTTCTCCTCTAGCCTAAAACTAGGGTTAGAATTCATCAGACATCGAATTATTATATACATGTACAACTTCATGAAGAAAGCAATGGAGGAGGAAGTACCTCTCTTTTATTAGGGTTTCGGAAGCACGGATTGGGAGAATTTAGGGGGGGGGGGGGGGGGGGGGGGGGGTTTGGGTTCAGTGATGGAGAAATTTTTTTTTTCTTTTTTTAGGGTTTTATTTCCGGTTTCCGGGAATTTGGGAGGAGAAGACGAAGAGGAGCACGACACCACCGCATCCGCAAACGACAACCAATAATAGAAAGGGTGAGGGGATTTCCCTCTTCCGGATAGCGTTCGCCGCGTCGGTGGTGGGTCCCACTGCTTTGGGTGGGTGGTTATTCTCGATGGGATTGCGTGTTTGGTGTTCTGCTCTCTACAACCGATCTGAGTGGGCCGGACCTGGCCGGGCTTGTGGAAACGGATAAAGTGCATTTAAATCCTCCTTAGATTTGACGAAAATACAATTAAAGACTCATGGCTTGAAAGGAACCATACTTTTTATAATTTTGTTCAATTCAGCCTCCCGCCGTTAACAACCGTTAAAAATCGTCTAAAAAGACGATTTTGTCCCCCCTCCCCCCTCCCCCCTTCTCTCCGATGGTGGGGGCGGGCCGGAAGGGGCTGGCCGGCAGAGGGAGGAGGGGGGGGTGAGGAGGGCGGATCGGGGGGCAAGGGTTGGCCGACGGAGGGGCTAGCCAGCGGAGGGAGGGGGGTCGGGGGGTGTCACGTCCCAGAACCAGAATACTGGAGAGCGGGGGGAGACATAGCCAGCTACGTATATGAAATGGAATCCATCTCGCTATACGGTCACGGCTGTCTAGATATATGAGGGTTTACTACAAGCCAACAGTCTCCTATGGTCATGAACAAGCCTAGTGTCTCAATCACAAGCAAGTAGGTAAAGTCACAAGATGTATAATCATTAAATATACAATAATAAGGCATCCAAAATATTACATATTCAGCTGATCATGAAACTAGTCGTTACAAAAATGTTAGGACTAGCAAAATTTTAGTCATACATGATCAACCCTAGGATCTGTCAATCATGTTACAGCCCGTAGGAAGACAGTAAGTAAGTGCAATCGAGCTAAACAGGTGCTCGTCGGCTAAACGCCTCAAAAGAATATTTTTAATAAAGTGGGAGAGCCAAAAATAACCCACTCGTTGCCCTGGTTACGCCTAGTGGTCACCATCGGGCTGGAAGGTCGGTAGATCCTCTGGGGCCGCTCCGAAATATGGCCATACAAAACCAGCTGGGTCAGATCCCAGAAAGAGCAAGTGCCACAAAGGAAGCTTCACTTAGGAACTAAAACCAGCAATTAGCACAGAAGATACTAATAATATAGTAAAACTGGAGAAATATAACATCACGAAGATATACGGTAAGATAACCATGGAACCATTCAGATAACCAAGTTACAACCCTTAAACAAAATAAGGACCGGGGTTGTAACCCTTCATCTGAACGGAACTTGGTCTCTCCCATTTATCAGCAAGATAATATAGGAAAATCAGAACATATAACAATCTTATACAGGATCAAGGCAAGACTAGACTGATTATTCTCCATTCATCAATCACGACTAAGCAATAAGTACGGCTTGATACTTTAACTAGCTAGGGTTATCACAGGCCTAGTTACTAGCAAGATGCAGTGAGATTATTCCACAGCCACAAGCCCTGCAGACCATCCAGGTTACCCAGGTCAAAAATTAGGGGTTGAATTCAGGTGGGTACATCGTCCAGGAAACGCATGTACCCTTAAGCAGCTTGAAGGGTACAACACATGACAGTGTGCTGGAAATGTGCCCTACTCGACGGCAAGAAACAGATCCCAAACGCGCCCAGGTAACGGGATTGCCTATAGCTGGGAGATCTCTTTATGACTAATGTATTAATCTAGTTATTAGCCTTAGTCCATTTCAGTAGGTACTCCTGACCGTGGTACTCAGGAGTCCCATCCTAGGCATGATGCAAGACATGACTGAATTATTTGTACAAGCACAATCGCCCACGGTATCCAGGTTATTTATACAGGTCATGTCATGTCAGGTAGCCGTCGCAATAGCTCATCAAGATTTGTCAGATTGTCCTGTCAAGTTTACTTGTCAGGAGTGTGCCACGACGGGCCACCATCAGGTCATGTTACGTATCAAGAGTGCACCGCTGCGGATCACTGCCGTGTTCATTGTATATGTGCAGGACATCATAGTACAAGCATTCAATCAGGAGACCCAAGTTATGCTGAGGTTTCAAGACATGAACTATCAGTAAAGATCAAATAATAATAATAATTAATCACAGAATACGAGTCTATAGGAAAAGCCATGCGGCTCAGACATATGCGGCCAAGGAAGGAGTCCATGCGGGAGCAGCTCATGCGGCTGAGGGCGAGAAGTAGGTACATGCGGCTAGGAATAGAAGGAGGCGCATGCGACTCAGTTAGAATTAGATGCCATGCGGCTCGCGGGGGAGGGGGTTCTCATGCGGTTAGAACGGACCCGGGTTCATGCGGCCCAAGAGTTCGGGTTCAATGTGGAGCAGGCGCGCGGCTCATGCGACTAGAAGGAAGTCCGAGACGCATGCGGATTAGGGTCGCTGGATTCCATGCGGCCAGGAATGGCTCGGTCTCATGCGGCGGGCGGAGAAGTAGGTACATGCGGCTGGCTGAAAAGTAGGTCCATGCGGCTCGTGGGAAATTCGTATTTATGCGGCTGAATATGGCGGGCACACATGCGACTGCATAGGCAAGGGGCGCATACGGCTAGGTGGTTCAGGATCTCATGCGGCTGAATATACATGCGGCTGGGAGAACACTTGCCGCATAAAATATTCATGCGGTCAAGTCAAGTACTGTTCTTCTTCTCCAAATTTACGAGAAGAAGAACGAAGTACGCCATGGCTTCCAAGCTCCATAAAATCCTCATCCAGAGTCCAAATCCGAACTTCCATAGGTCAAAATGGGGCAGAACAAAATTTTCTACAACATGGAACCATCAAAACTGAGAAATAACCAGATTAAGTAGATAAAAACCCCAAAAATTCGAAAATAAGATAAACTAGATCTACAAGAATCTAGCCATGAAAAGTAAAAATGCCAAGTACTAAAGTATGTTAGAATGCTGTAAAGAAGAGAATGGAACAATAAAATTTGAGTTCGTCCATGAAGCAAGTTGCACTTGCCTAGACCTCTCTCTCTCTGGTAGGTGAAGAAGTTATGGTGGAGAAGAAGAAGAGTAATGAGGAGAGAGAAAGGAGAAAGGGTTAATAAATACTAATGGTGGTGGCAGGTAGGGGTTCACCCTTTGGTTCATGATGAACCAAAGCAAAACCAAGCCAAGCCGAACCAACCCAAGAATAAATCAAGCCATGAAGAAAAGCTAAGCAGGGAATCATGCAATACAAGATAAAATACGTACACGTATTCCAAAAATACGTAATACGAACCACAAGCATTATAACTCTACCCACCTTAAAAGAATTCCGCCCTCGGAATTTAATTAAAAGGCTAGAGAGACGAGGACAAGCTATATTAATCACATGCAAGCTATAACTAGGCAGGCAATCACTCATTCAAGCAAGGAATCGAAGGCATGAGGCATAAGGAAGACATTATACCTCACGAGTCAAACAAGTCGGGATATCGCGATAGGATATCATCCTCACGCTCCCACGTTGACTCACCCAAAGAATGATGACCCCAAACAACTCGGACTAACTTGATAGTCTTGTTCTTGAGTATCCTCTCTTTTTGGTCCAATATAGACACGGGCCTCTCCTCATACGAAAGGTTGGTACCAACAACCAATTCCGAATGATCCAGGATATGGCTCGGGTCCGGGATATACCGTCGTAATTGGGATACATGGAACACGTCATGTACCTCGCTTAGCGACGACGGAAGAGCGAGACGATAGGACACATCTCCTACTCGCTCCAGAATATCGAACGGTCCTATATACCTAGGACTAAGCTTTTCCCGTGCGCCGAAATGAATGATGCCACGGTTAGGCAAAATCCTCAGGAACACATGGTCGCCGATAGAAAACTCGAGAGGGGGCCGATAAGAATCGGCCTAATGGCGCTGGCAATCTTGGGCAACTCGAAGACGATCCCGGACTCTTCTGACCACTTCAACTGTCTGAACAATCATTTCTGGACCGAGTATCTGTCTCTCTCCGACATCATCCCAGGCTAACGGAGATCTATACTTCCTGTCATACAGTGCTTCGAACGGTGCCATCTGGATACTGGCCTGGAAGCTGTTGTTGTACGAAAATTCCACCAGGTGCAGGTGATCTTCCCATGAACCACCGAAGTCGAGTGTGCAAGATCTCAATATATCTTCAAGAGTCTGGATTGTGCATTCTGACTGACCATCTATCTGCGGATGATACGCTGAACTGAACTGGAGACAAGTTCCCAAACTCTCCTGCAGGCTACGCCAAAAGTACGACATAAATCTTAAATCTTGGTCCGAGGTGATACTGACTGGCACTCCGTGCATCCTGACTATCTGCCTGAGGTACATCTCTGCTAACTGAGCCGTTGACTGACCAACTCTGAACGGGAGAAAGTGAGCTACCTTCGTGAGCCTGTCAACTATAACCCAAATAGCATCTCGACCAGCTGGGGATCTGGGTAATCCGGTCACAAAATCCATGGTCATATGCTCCCATTTCTACTCGAGAATCGACAAGGGCTGAAGAAGTCCAGCGGGCCTCTGATGTTCAGTCTTAACTTATTGGCAGACTAAACAACGAGAGACAAACCGGGCTATCTCTCTCTTCATGCCATTCCACCAAAAGTATTGACGGATATCACAGTACATCTTCGTACCACCAGGATGAATGGAATACTGAGAACTGTGAGCCTCTGCCATGATTTTATGTCTGATATCACCACTGGGTACACAAAGACGCTTACCATGCCTAAGTGTACCGTCTTCATGAATACACAACTATGGTCTTCGTCCCGCCTCACACTCTGTCCTGAGTCGCTGAAGCTTGGAATCTGCTGACTGTGCCATCCGGATCCTCTCGACTATAGTGGACTGAACTCGCATACTGGCCATCAATGCCATGCTGGAAGGAAGAACAACTTTAATACCCATCTTCTGAAGATCTCTAACAGCTCTGGTTGCGCTGTTAGGAAATAAACTCTGGCTTTCCTGCTCAATGCATCCGCGACAACGTTGGCCTTTCCGGGATAATACTGCAAGTTGACATCATAATCCACAAGAAGCTCCAGCCATCTCCTCTGACGCATGTTAAGATCCTTCTGGGTGAAAACATACTTCATGCTCTTGTGGTCGGTGAAAATCTCCACCCTATCTCCGTACAAGTAGTGCCTCCACAACTTAAGTGCAAACACTACTGCTGCCAGCTCCAAGTCATGGGTTGGGTAATTTCTCTCATGATCACGAAGTTATCATGACGCATAAGCTATTACCTTCCCATGCTGCATCAGAACACATCCTAAACCTCTGTCCGAAGCATCACAATATACTGAGAATACTCCAGTTCCATCTGGAAGTGCGAGAATGGGAGCCGTCATCAAGCCTCGCTTCAACTTCTCAAATGAATCCTGGCACTCTGCTGTCCAAGCAAACTGCACATCCTTGCGGGTCAACTGGGTCAATGGCGCCGAGATTCGGGCAAAATCTGAAATAAATCGCCGGTAGTAGCCGGCCAAACCAAAAAAACTACGGACTTCTGCGACTGTGCTGGACACCGGCCATGTCTCAATGGCCACGATCTTCTGGGGATCCACTTCTACTCCTCCTCTGGTGATGATGCGACCCAAGTACAAAATACGATCGAGCCAGAACTCACATTTACTGAACTTGGCATACAACTGGTGCTCCCTGAGAATCTGAAGAACCACACGGAGATGCTGCTCATGCTCCGCTATACTTTTGCTATAGACCAGGATGTCATCCAGAAACACAATCACGAACTGATCCAAATAAGACATGAAAATACGATTCATGAGATCCATGAATACTGCCGGCGCATTGGTCGCTCCAAATGGCATTACTAGGAACTCCCAATGCCCATACCCTAGACCTGAAAGCTGTCTTCGGGATGTCCTGCTCTCTGACTCTGATCTGATGATATCTTGAGCGCAAGTCGATCTTCGAGAATACTGCTGCCCCTTTGAGCTGATCAAACAAGTCATCTATCCTCGGAAGAGGGTATCTGTTCTTGATTGTCACTGAGTTCAAGGTACGATAATCAATACATAATATGGACGTACCATCTTTCTTTTTCACAAGAAGCATCGGGACTCCCCAAGGCGATCCACTTGCACGAATGAATCCCTTGGTTCGAAGTTCTTCAATCATCTTGTACAAGATCTCTAGCTCTGACGGCGCCATCCTGTAGTCTCTCTCCGACACTGGGGCTGTCCCGGGAATCAAGTCTATGGTGAACTCGATCTCCCGTTCTGGCGGCATACCTGGAAGCTCTTCTGGGAAAATATCTGGAAACTCTTCGACTATCCAAGGCAACTGCATTGCTGCTACTGCCATCCGCAATACTGGAGGAGAAGGCTCAACTTCGCCTCGGGAGAAGGAAAACGCTGGCTCTCCGGGAATACTAAAAATAACCCTACCAATATGGCAGTCTATTCTAGCATACTGGTTTCTCAACCAATCCATCCCTAGGACCACATCATAATCGGCCATCGGGAACTCTATCAATCTAGCGGGGAATTCTCTACCGGTAACTACGATCCGATACGAGGAAAATACTCTATCGACTCCCACAAGTCCGTTACCAGTAAGTATATTGAGCCTTACTGATAATGACTCGGGCTCCAATCCTATCGATGTCGCAAATCGTACAGACATAAAAGAATGCGATGCACCAGAATCAAATAAAGCTGAAGCTGGAAAGGAGTTGACGAGAATAGTACCTGCCACTATCTCTCCTGGTGCCAATCCTTCCTCTGCGGTCATCACCATAGCCTGACCATGCCCTCGGGGTGCTGGTCCCCTCTGCTGAAATCCTCGTTGCCTATTCTGACCCAAGGCTTGGGCTTGAGCATGCTGCTGGGGGTGTTGTTGCTGGAACACCTGGGACTGAGACGGCAAGGGCCTCGGCAATGGATACTGTTGTTGCTGGACCGGTGCTGGTCCTCTCACCGAAGAGCTAGAAAGGTTGGACGATGATGAACCACCCATATTCGGACAGGATCCAACCCTATGGCCTGCTGCTCCATAAGCCAGACACAATCCATGTGCCCTGCGACACTCTACCACTACATGGCCTGGCTTCCCACAATGCGAACATTCTACTGCGAAAGACTGCTTCTGCTTCTGCTGCTGAGGGTACGTCGGGACTGAATGCTGAACCGACGTTACTGAGACCACTCACCTCGGAGCTCCAATGGTCAAAGCCCTGGCTGCCGGGGCTGAGGCTGAAGACTGATTCATCTGGCCGTGGGATCTCTTCCGACCTCCGGCCCTATCCACAATCCTCTGGAAGGTATACTCATGCCTCCTAGCTGCTCTCAAGACTGCATCAAAAGTCTGATGCTCGAACTGCTCAACTGCTAATAGAATCTCCAGGTGGAGCTCCTGCTGAAATCGCTGGGCTCTATCATACTCGGATGCCACCAAGGTAGGAGCAAACCGATTGAGCCTCGAAAACTTGGTCGCATATCCGTCGACCGTCCTGTTCATCTGCTTCAGATTGGTGAACCTCGTCTGTAGATCGTACCGAGCTACAGCATCAAAATATTTGGTCTGGAATCTCTATCCGAATACCGCCCAAGCAATGGGTGCTGCTAATCCAACGGCCTGCGCCGCCCACCAGCTGCGGGCAAGATCTAACAACTGCAGGCGCACCACGGCTACCTTCTCATTCTCTGGGGTCCTGGCTGCTTCTAGAATCACCTCGATGTCCTGAAGCCAAGCATCTGCGACGATCGCATCTTCACTACCGTCGAAGAATGGAGGGTTCAAGCGCTTGAAGCTGTTGGCCGCGCTGTTCCCTGGATGACCGCCTCTGGTCAGAGCATCCGTCACTGCCTGATACAAGGCGTCTCCTCTACGATCCTGCGAAGCTATCAGGGTCCTGACAAGACCTACCAAAGTACCATCATCAGGTTCTACAGGCTGAACTGGCTGGACTGGTGGCTCTCCGTCAGAAGGCACGACTCTGGAGGCCTCTCCGGAATGCTGGGCTTGATCTCCGGGTTGCTGTTGATCCACGGGAAGTGCTCCGTCTCGCTGACCGGCAGGTCCAGGAACTATGCCGCTGAAGAAGACGACATAGAGAACAATAAGGAAGGACCAGGATAGATCAACGATACAAGCATATGATCAGGACAAGAATCCAGGGATTCAGATGATACGAACAGAGATCAAGGGCGGATACTGATTGAGACATCTATTCGGTAAACCCTCACATATCTTGATTTACAAGACCTGCATGGGCCACCACTTAAACCATGTCACGCCCCAGAACCAGAATGCTGGAGAGCGGGGGCAGACAAAGCCAGCTACGTATATGAAATGGAATCCATCTCGCTATACGGTCACGGTTGTCTAGATATATGAGGGTTTACTACAAGCCAACAGTCTCCTATGGTCATGAACAAGCCTAGTGTCTCAATCACAAGCAAGTAGGTAAAGTCACAAGATGTATGATCATTAAATATACAATAATAAGGCGTCCCAAATATTACATATTCAGCTGATCATGAAGCTAGTCGTTACAAAAATGTTAGGACTAGCAAAAGTTTAGTCATACATGATCAACCCTAGGATCTGTCAATCATGTTACAGCCCATAGGCAGACAGTAAGTAAGTACAATCGAGCTAAACAGGTGCTCGTCGGCTAAACGCCTCAAAAGAATATTTTTACAATAAAGTGGGAGAGCCAAAAATAAACCCACTCGTTGCCCTGGTTACGCCTAGTGGTCACCATCGGGCTGGAAGGTCGGTAGATACTCTGGACCGCTCCGAAATATGGCCATACAAAACCAGCTGGATCAGATCCCAGAAAGAGCAAGTGCCACAAAGGAAGCTTCACTTAGGAACTAAAACCAGTAATTAGCACAGAAGATAATAATAATAATATAATAAAATTGGAGAAATATAACATCACGAGGATATACGGTAAGATAACCATGGAACCATTCAGATAACCAGGTTACAACCCTTAAACCAAACAATGACCGGGGTTGTAACCCTTCATCTGAACGAAACTTGGTCTCTCCTATTTATCAACAAGATAATATAGAAAAATTAGAACATGTAATAATCTTATACAGGATCAAGGCAAGACTAGACTGATTATTCCCCATTCAACAATCATGGCCAAGCAATAAGTACGGCTTGATACTTTAACTAGCTAGGGTTATCACAGGCCTAGTTACTAGCAAGATGCAGTGAGATTATTCCACAGCTACAAGCCCTGCAGACCATCCAGATTATCCAGGTCGAAAATTAGGGATTGAATTCAGGTGGGTACATCGTCCAGGAAACGCATGTACCCTTAAGTAGCTTGAAGGGTGCAACACATAACAGTGTGCTGAAAATGTGCCCTATTCGACGGCAGGCTACAGATCCCAAGTGCGCCCAGGTAACGGGATTGCTTGTAGCTGGGAGATCTCTTTTATGACTAATGTATTAATCTAGTTATTAGCCTTAGTCTATTTCAGTAGGTACTCCTGACCGTGGTACTCAGGAGTCCCATCATAGACATGATGCAAGACATGACTGGATTATTTGTACAAGCACAATCATCCACGATATCCAGGTTATTTATACAGGTCATGTCATATCATGTAGCCGTCGTAACAGCTTATCAAGATTTGCCAGGTTGTCATGTTAAGTTTACTTGTCAGGAGTGCGCCACGACGGGCCACCATCAGGTCATGTTATGTATCAAGAGTGTACCGCTGCGGGTCACTGTCGTGTTCATGGTATATGTGCAGGGCATCATAGTGCAAGCATTCAATCAGGAGACCCAAGTTATGCTGAGGTTTCAAGACATGAACTATTAGTAAAGATCAAATAATAATAATAATTAATCACAGAATACGAGTCTATGGGAAAAGCCATGCGACTCAGGCATATGCGGCCAAGGAAGGAGTCCATGCGGGAGCAGCTCATGCGGCTGAAGGCAAGAAGTAGGTACATGCGGCTAGGAATAGAAGGAGGCACATGCGACTCAGTTAGAATTAGATGCCATGCGGCTCGCGGGGGAGGGGGTTCTCATACGGTTAGAACGGACCCGGGTTCATGCGGCCCAAGAGTTCGGGTTCAATGTGGAGCAGGCGCATGGCTCATGCGGCTAGAAGGAAGCCCGAGACGCATGCGAATCAGGGTCGCTGGATTCCATGCGGCCAAGAATGGCTCGGCCTCATACGGCGGGCGGAGAAGTAGGTACATACGGCTGGCTGAAAAGTAGGTCCATGCGGCTCGCGGGGAATTCGTATTTATGCGGCTGAATATGGCGGGCACACATGCGGCTGCATAGGCAAGGGGTGCATGCGGCTAGGTGGTTCAGGATCTCATGCGGCTGAATATGCATGCGGCTGGGAGAACACTTGCCGTATGAAATATTCATGCGGTCAAGTCAAGTACTGTTCTTCTTCTCCAAATTTTTGAGAAGAAAAACCAAGTACGCCATGGCTTCCAAGCTCCATAAAACCCTCATCCAGAGTCCAAATCCGAACTTTCATAGGTCAAAATGGGGCAGAATGAAATTCTCTACAACATGGAACCATCAAAACTGAGAAATAACCAGATTAAGTAGATAAAAACTTCAGAAATCCAAAAATAAGATAAACTAGATCTACAAGAATCTATCCATGAAAAGTAAAAATGCCAAGTACTAAAGTATGTTAGAATGCTGTAAAGAAGAGAATGGAACAATAAAATTTGAGTTCCTCCATGAAGCAAGTTGCACTTGCCTAGACATCTCTCTCTCTGGTAGGTGAAGAAGTTATGGTGGAGAAGAAGAAGAGTAATGAGGAGAGAGAAAGGAGAAAGGGTTAATAAATACTAATGGTGGTGGAAGGTAGGAGTTCACCCTTTGGTTCATGATGAACCAAAGCAAAACCAAGCCAAGCCGAACCAACCCAAGAATAAATCAAGCCATGAAGAAAAGCTAAGCAGGGAATCATGCAATACAAGATGAAATACGTACACATATTTCAAAAATACGTAATACGAACCACAGACATTACAGGGGGCGGGGGCTGACCGGCGGAGGGAGGAGGGGGGCGGGTCGGGGACGGGCTGGCGGAGGGAGGAGGGGGGCAGAGTCACGCCCCGCTCCCGTAGGAGCGATCGTCCTCGCTAAGGCGTGATGCCGCACGAGCCTAAATTGCGCTCGTGTAGGGCAGTTTCATAACGGCCGATTCGTCGGCGGCGACGGGGTCGTCGCACAGAAGTTTCAAGCAGAAGTATTGAAACATGTCGCAGAAATTTAGAACAAGCACACATGAACACATGTCATTCAAAAGAAGCTCTTTATTAATATTGAATACAAGATTATATTTG
The DNA here is from genome assembly GCA_029216955.1 of Iris pallida. Lineage (NCBI taxonomy): Eukaryota > Viridiplantae > Streptophyta > Magnoliopsida > Asparagales > Iridaceae > Iris > Iris pallida. Next base: position 7,560,951 of record JANAVB010028398.1, read on the forward strand.
TGGGCGCACGGCCAAATTACAAGTCTCTCGTGCTCACTTTTCTCTCATTTACAAGCCACTCTGCTCTCTCTCATCTCTCGATTACAATGCTTGAGCCAGCGGAAGCTTCGGAAGGCGATGTCCATACATTATGTCCTGTATAAGTCTTCAATCTACGCGGCCGCACGCTTCGAATCGCCAAGGAACTTCGTGCCTCGATGCATCCAAGCGAGCTCCATGCCACGAGCTTCTACCTGTGCCTACACATGAAATACTGTGTGGGTGTCAGTACTCAACTGTACTGGTGGAGTGAGCTCCTCGCCCACCCATACAAAACCTACACGTTCATTTACTTTGTGCAGCTTAAATCCCTTTCTATTGTCTTTCTAGTCTTGCCTTAGAATCAGTTTTTAAGACTACAGACGCCTTGGCATATTTGTGTCTGAGGACCATCACGTGCTTGTACCACAACGTTAACTCATACTTTACCTCTAGACCCCCTTTTCGTGCCAACAACGTTAACCTATCAAGTCGTGCTTGTCTTTCGGCCAAAATTGTGAGACCCGTCTCACTGTATCGGTATTTTATACGGATACGTGTTTATTTGATCCGTATTTCGTATTTATCGATTTGCGTAATATTTTAAAAATTTTCTAAGTACAGGATTTTCATGACTTGGTTTAACTTGGATTTGGTTTTATTTGGTTCGGTTCCACTTTGTCTTGGTTTGGTTTGGTTTAGTTTGCTTTCTCATAAGATGAGGTGTATGGTTTAGATTGAGTGGAGAGGAATGAATGGTGGAGATCACTTGAGCTTGTTATATAAGCCACTTTTTCTCTCTTCCTCCTCATTCACCCTCATTCATTTCTTTTCCACCAAACCTAGCCATTAGAGAGAGGCAAGTACACCTTGCCGAACCTTGAACAAATTTATTTCTGTTTGTTCCCTCTTCTTCCTTGCATGATTCTAAGCTTCTTTAGAACTTGGAGTTTTCGATTTTACCGAGTGGATTGTTGTAGATCTAGCTTTATGGTATTTTCGGTTTTCATGGATCTTGATCTGTCAAACTTGCATGTTTTTGTCAACTGATGGTTCCATGTTGTAGAGAATTTTATTTTACCCAAATTTGATCCACGGGAGTCTGGATTTGGGTTTCCATTGTTGTTCGGTGGAGCATGGAGGCCATGGTATTTTCCATGGACATGTTCTCTGTGGAAGTCAATAATTACACTTTTAATATTTGCTGGCCGTATGAGCAAATATTTCTGGCCGCATGGCCGTCAAATATTTGTTAGCCGCATGAGCATTTTTAACTATGAGCCGCATGAGCATTAATTAATTGCATGACCCTTTTATTAGTTGCTTGCAAGCTTGCATGCATTTGCATGCAACTTGTCTGAGCCGCATAGGCCATTGGTTGGCCGTATGTCTATTATTTTATTAGCCTTGGCCGCATGGCCATCTTTCAAACGTTTGCTGGCATGCATTAATTGCATGGCCATTTAATTAATTGTCTTGCATTTTTCAGTCGCATATGGCCTTAACAGTCAGCCACATATGCATGTATTATTTTAATGTATATTTTAATACATACAATATTTTAATGCATATTCTAAATACATTCTCTGAAGCATTCAGCCGCATGCCACTTTAATGCATATTCTAATGCATGCATTAATTTATGAATATTCTAATATATGCATTACGTGAATACATATTCTAATGCATGCATTTAATAATGCATTAGAATTCTTATGCATGGGAATTAATGCATGGGAATTTTTATGTTAGCATTTAATGCTTAGCTTTAGCACTTAAGGCATTTAGCATTAGCTTTTGCACTTGGCCGCATGGCCTACATATTTTGGCCGCATATGCATGGCTCTGATTAGAACAAGGGCCGCATAAGGCCATGTTATATTAAATGCTTTTGCAGCTTGCATGCTTTATATTAACAAATGGCCGAATGGCCTTAGCTAACATTGAATATATTTAATGGCCTTAGCATTGTATGTTTTTGCATGCTTTTGCATGTACTTGCATGCTGTGCTTATTTATATTAGGACGCATTGTAATGCATTAGCTCCTAATGCTTGGCTTTTTTGCATTAGCTTAGTATTTAGTGCAGGAACATTTTGCTTGCATGGAAATCATTGTAATGCATTAGCTTGCATGGAAATCATTTAATGCACTTGCTTTAGTAATTAAAGCAGTAGCCGCATATGGCTTTGCTGTCATGATATATATATATATAATATACATTCCATGCAAGCTTGCTTGCATGCTATTATAAGTGAGCCGCATATGGCTTTGCTGCCATAATATTTTTAATTTGCATGCATGCAAGCTTTGCTTGCATGCTTGATATTTCTTGGCCGCATGGCCTTATGCACTGGGATGGCATATTATAATATGTGTAACAATTGCTTGGCCACGTGAACCAATATTTAAATGGTTTACGTGAACCTTTTCTTACTGCATTAATTGTTGGGTCCCACATGGCCCCAGTACTTGAGTGGCCACATGCCCTTTTCTTTTGCTTGAGTGGATGCTTGTATTTATTGCGGGTCCCACTCTCTTTGTCTTTTCTGATTGCATGAACATTTCTTGCTGGCCGCATGACCCCTTCAGTTATTCTCTGGCCGCATAAGCTTTGGCTGGCCGCATGGGTGGCTCTCCCACTCTCTTTGGCCGCATGTATGTTCTTCCACTTTTGGACCGCATGGGGTCCACTTTGATTGTTTAAATGTTTTATTTGCCTGAATTATGGTCAGAATTTCTTCCCACTCCCAACATGAAAGTTGTAGAGTTTCTCCTTGGCTTCAAGAATATATATATTATATATATTATTATTTAATTGTACAAGTTTCTTCCTTCCTTGATAAATGACATGACTTGATAGTGACCCGCCGTGGTGCACTCCTGACAAGATAACTTGACCTGACAAATTTGACATGATAACTTGACATGATAATTCTTGATAGTGGCCCGCCGTGGCGCACTCTTGACATGATAAACCTGACATGATATATTTTTCGAAAAGCTATTACGACGGCTAACATGACACGACAAGATTAAATGGCCTGGACACCGTGGACGATTGTGCTTGTATAAATGAACCAGTATTGACTTGTATTATGTCTAGGATAGGGATCCCTGAGTACCACGGTCAGGGGTACCTACTGTAAATGGCTAAGGCTAATAACTAGAATAATACAGTAGTTCATGATGAGACTTTTCCAGTTACCTGTTGCCCCTTTGATCCCGACCTTATATATATATACATGGGACTTGGAGCTATCTGTCATGATGAGCACATTTCCAGCCTGCCGTCGAGTAGGGTACCTCTTTAGGACACATGTATCTCACTACAGTGTGTCTGCTATACTTGTTTTCTTTTGCTGGGGTCACTCAGGTAGCAGCAGGCGGGTAAGTGGACTTGGAAATCTCTTTGTATCTTACTAGTAACTAGGCCTGTGATAATCCTAGTTAGTTAAAGTATCAAGCCGTACTTATTGCTTGGCCGTGAATATTGGATGGAGTTCAGTATGTCTAGTCTTGTCTTGATCTTGTACATGATTGTTACATGTCCTGATTCCTTATTTTATCTTGCCAATAAATGATCAGAGACCAAGTTCTGTTTAGGCGAATGGTTACAATCCCAGTTCTTGTTTGGTTTAAGGATTGTAACCTGACTTCCGGAACAGTACCTTCGTCCTCTCTTCGTATATTGCCTTGTTCTATTTATTTAACATGTCCTCCAGTTTACTTTAGTCAAATAATGATTTATTTACTGTCTTCCTATGTTCGGGATAAGTGCATTGGTACTGCACGAATCTCGATCCTCCTTTACTTATTGCTTTCTCTCCCTGTTGATTGCCTATGATTGCTGGTTTTAAGTTCGTAGCTCGGCCTCCTTTGTGGTACTTACTATTTAGGGTCTGACCCCACTGGTTTTGTATGGCCAGGTTCCGATAGAAGAGCCCGAAGGATCTACCGTACCATCTACTCGACGGTGACCAACCGGAGCACCAGAGTGCCTTAGTGGATTTCTTCTTCATTCTTCCACTGATATGTAAATTCTCCTCTTGTAACGTTTAGCCCCGAGCACGTGTTTAGCTCGTATTTTGGTATTTTCCTTGATATTGTAGCCTACGGGCATAAACATGATATGTGTATTCTAGACTATAGCTAGTCCTTATCATGTACGACTAATACTCTAGCTAGTCATCAGTTCTGTGGTACTGGCTTCATGATCAGTCATGTATATATGGTTCGGGACGCCTTACTATTGTATGTATGATGATCGTGCTCTTTGCTCTGGTATAATTGCCTGTGATTGAGATACCTAGGATTGTTAAACCTTAGGATTGACTGATGGCTTGTAGAGTAACCCCCATGTCTTGACAGCTTATACGTGATTTTAGAGCATTAACGTACTTTGGGATTACGTAGCTGGCTGTGTACGCCTCCGTCCAGTATTCTGGTTCTGGGCGTGACATGGTTTTAGTGGTGGCCCATGCAGGTCTCGATTTTCAGATTTATGGAGGTTACCATGTTTAGATATCTCAATCACGATTATCCTTATTGATCTCATTCGGATTGTTCTCTATCTTTGATACTTGACTTGATATCTGTTTTGATCGTTGATCATTCCTGTTCCCATGATTTGATCTTGTGTCCTTCAATTTTCAAGGGCACTGTTCTTGATCCTTCTGATTATCTTGTTCGTGTTTTGCCGAGGGCAGCTCAGCATTCTTCAGCCAGGCCAGTTATGGAGGATCAGTCTCAGCATGCAGGCAGAGATGTCAGTCCATCCCGATCAGCCAGTCACTTCTGTCTTCGTATCTTGAGACAGGTGATAAAGTTCATGCATCTGTTTCAACTACGATGACACGTCCTGGGTAGAGTCATGTCTTGAACTAAGTCATTGGTACCGACTTACCTTGAGGCTTGACTTTATCCATTTTTGGGAGTCAGCTTAGGCCAGCGAGGACGTTGGTTTCTACACAACTGTCTCAGGAGACATATTGATCCATATGCCTCCAGCCCTTCTTGATCATGATTGTATTTGTTCTTGTGCATTTATTTACCGCTTACGTATTTAATTACATTACTGACTGTTTTACTTTACTTATATGCCGTGCTTGATTTATTGAGATTGTTGAGTTTCCTAGAGCTCATGTTTTGTTGTCTTGCTCGACTAGCCTCAGAAAATTTCGAGAACAGAATTTTTCTAAGGTGTGGAGAGTTGTGAGACCCGTCTCACTGTATCAATATTTTATACGGATACGTATTTATTTGAGCCGTATTTCGTATTTATCGATTTGCGTGATATTTTCAAAATTTTCTAAGTGTAGGATTTTCATGACTTGGTTTAACTTGGATTTGGTTTTATTTGGTTCGGTTCCACTTTGACTTGGTTTGGTTTGGTTTAGTTTGGTTTCTCATAAGATAAGGTGTATGGTTTAGATTGAGTGGAGAGGAATGAATGGTGGAGATCACTTGAGCTTGTTATATAAGCCACTTTTTCTCTCTCCCTTCTCATTCACTCTCATTCATTTCTTTTCCACCAAACCCTAGCCATTAGAGAGAGGCAAGTACACCTTGCCGAACCTTGAACAAATTTATTTTTGTTTGTTCCCTCTTCTTCCTTGCATGATTCTAAGCTTCTTTAGAACTTAGAGTTTTCGATTTTACCGAGTGGATTGTTGTAGATCTAGCTTTATGGTATTTTCGGTTTTTATGGGTCTTGATCTGTCAAACTTGTATGTTTTTGTCAACTGATGGTTCCATGTTGTAGAGAATTTCATTTTACCCAAATTTGACCCACGGAAGTCTGGATTTGGGTTCTCATTGTTGTTCGGTGGAGCATGGAGGCCATGGTATTTTTCATGGACATGTTCTCTGTGGAAGTCAATAATTGTACTTTTAATATTTGCTGGCCGCATGAGCAAATATTTCTGGCCGCATGGCCGTCAAATATTTGTTGGCCGCATGAGCATTTTTAACTATAAGCCGCATGAGCATTAATTAATTGCATGACCCTTTTTATTAGTTGCTTGCAAGCTTGCATGTATTTGCATGCAACTTGCCTGAGCCGCATAGGCCATTGGCTGGCCGCATGGCTACTATTTTATTAGCCTTGGCCGCATGGCCATCTTTCAAACGTTTGCTGGCATGCATTAATTGCATGGCCATTTAATTAATTGCCTTGTATTTCTCAGCCGCATATGGCCTTAGCAGTCAGCCACATATGCATGTATTATTTTAATGTATATTTTAATGCATACAATATTTTAATGCATATTCTAAATGCATTCTCTGAAGCATTCAGCCGCATGCCACTTTAATGCATATTCTAATGCATGCATTAATTTATGAATATTCTAATATATGCATTACGTGAATGCATATTCTAATGCATGCATTTAATAATGCATTAGAATTCTTATGCATGGAAATTAATGCATGAGAATTTTTATGTTAGCATTTAATGCTTAGCTTTAGCACTTAAGGCATTTAGCATTAGCTTTTGCACTTGGCCGCATGGCCTACATATTTTGGCCGCATATGCATGGCTCTGATTGGAACAAGGGCCGCATAAGGCCATGTTATATTAAATGCTTTTGCAGCTTGCATGCTTTATATTAACAAATGGCCGAATGGCCTTAGCTAACATTGAATATATTTAATGGCCTTAGCATTGCATGTTTTTGCATGCTTTTGCATGTACTTGCATGCTGTGCTTATTTATATTAGGACGCATTGTAATGCATTAGCTCCTAATGCTTGGCTTTTTTGCATTAGCTTAGTATTTAGTGCAGGAACATTTTGCTTGCATGGAAATCATTGTAATGCATTAGCTTGCATGGAAATCATTTAATGCACTTGCTTTAGTAATTAAAGCAGTAGCCGCATATGGCTTTGCTGCCATGATATATATATAATATACATTCCAAGCAAGCTTGCTTGCATGCTATTATAAGTGAGCCGCATATGGCTTTGCTGCCATAATATTTTTAATTTGCATGCATGCAAGCTTTGCTTGCATGCTTGATATTCTTGGCCGCATGGCCTTATGCACTGGGATGGCATATTATAATATGTGTAACAATTGCTTGGCCACGTAAACCAATATTTAAATAATTTACGTGAACCTTTTCTTACTGCATTAATTGTTGGGTCCCACATGGCCCCAGTACTTGAGTGGCCACGTGCCCTTTTCTTTTGCTTGAGTGGATGCTTGTATTTATTGCGGGTCCCACTCTCTTTGTCTTTTCTGATTGCATGAACATTTTTTGCTAGCCGCATGGCCCCTTCAGTTATTCTCTGGCCACATAAGCTTTGGCTGGCCGCATGGGTGGCTCTCCCACTCTCTTTGGCCGCATGTATGTTCTCCCACTTTTGGGCCGCATGGGGTCCACTTTGATTGTTTAAATGTTTTATTTGCCTGAATTGTGGTCAGAATTTCTTCCCACTCCCAACATAAAAGTTGTAGAGTTTCTCCTTGGCTTCAAGAATATATATATTATATATATATTATTATTTAATTGTGCAAGTTTCTTCCCTCCTTGATAAATGACATGACTTGATAGTGACCCGCCGTGGTGCACTCCTGACAAGATAACTTGACCTGACAAATTTGACATGATAACTTGACATGATAATTCTTGATAGTGGCCCGCCGTGGCGCACTCTTGACATGATAAACCTGACATGATATATTTCTCGAAAAGCTGTTGCGACGGCTAACATGACACGACAAGATTAAATGGCCTGGACACCGTGGACGATTGTGCTTGTACAAATAAACCAGTATTGTCTTGCATCATGTCTAGGATAGGGACCCCTGAGTACCACGGTCAGGGGTACCTACTGTAAATGGCTAAGGCTAATAACTAGAATAATACAGTAGTTCATAAAGAGACTTTTCCAGTTACCTGTTGCGCCTTTGATCCCGGCTTTATATATATATATATATATATATATATATATATATATATATATATATATATACATGGGACTTGGAGCTATCTGTCATGATGAGCACATTTCCAGTCTGCCGTCGAGTAGGGCACCTCTTTAGGACACATGTATCTCACTACAGTGTGTCTGCTATACTTGTTTTCTTTTGCTGGGGTCACTCAGGTAGCAGCAGGCGGGTAACTGGACTTGGAAATCTCTTTGCATCTTGCTAGTAACTAGGCCTGTAATAACCCTAGTTAGTTAAAGTATCAAGCCGTACTTATTACTTGGTCGTGAATGTTGGATGGAGTTTAGTATGTCTAGTCTTGTCTTGATATTGTACATGATTGTTACATGTCCTGATTCCTTATTTTATCTTGCCAATAAATGATCAGAGACCAAGTTCTGTTCAGGCGAAGGATTACAATTCCGGTCCTTGTTTGGTTTAAGGATTGTAACCTGGCTTCCGGAACAGTACCTTCGTCCTCTCTTCGTATATTGCCTTGTTCTTTATTTAACATGTCCTCCAGTTTACTTTATGTCAAATGATGATTTACTTACTGTCTTCCTATGTTCGGGATAAGTGCATTGGTACTGCACGAATCTCGATCCTCCTTTACTTATTGCTTTTTCTCCCTGTTGATTGCCTATGATTGCTGGTTTTAAGTTCATAGTTCATCCTCCTTTGTGGTACTTGCTATTTGGGGTCTGACCCCACTGGTTTTGCATGGCCAAGTTCCGATAGAAGAGCCCGAAGGATCTACCGCATCATCTACTCGACGGTGACCAGCCGGAGCACCAGAGTGCCTTAGTGGATTTCTTCTTCATTCTTTCACTGATATGTAAATTCTTCTCTTGTAACGTTTAGCCCCGAGCACGTGTTTAGCTCGTGTTTTGGTATTTTTCTTGATATTGTAGCCTACGGACATAAACATGATATGTGTATTCTAGACTATAGCTAGTCCTTATCATGTACGACTAATACTCTAGCTAGTCATCAGTTCTGTGGTACTGGCTTCATGATCAGTCATGTATATATGGTTCGGGACGCCTTACTATCGTATGTATGATGATCGTGCTCTTTGCTTTGGTATAATTGCCTGTGATTGAGATACCTAGGATTGTTAAACCTTAGGATTGACTGATGGCTTGTAGAGTAACCCCCATGTCTTGACAGCTTATACGTGATTTCAGAGTATTAACGTACTTTAGGATTGCGTAGCTGGCTGTGTACGCCTCCGTCCAGTATTCTGGTTCTGGGGCGTGACAAAAATCAGAGACGCAACTACGCGATGAGGCTTCATTTCCGTGTGACCATGCTACAAACCCTTGCTGAGGCCGTGCCTCGAAATTCAGTGAGACTTAACCATATCGCCGCCTCGCGGCCCTTGCTGCCTAGCGGCCCATGCTACTTTGATCACCAACTGACCCAATCGAGACTTGTGAACTTAGTGTCACTCGACCAACTTGTCTTGTGGCGATTCCTGACTTAAACCCGCGACGACTCAATCAAACTTGTGCAACTCTATGCCAACATCTTAAGACTCGACGCCACGACTCGTGCCGAAGCACGACGCCTACGTTGAAACCAAATCTTAGGCCCAACATTGTGTTTTTGACTTGTACACACACCTTCAACTCGACTCCTTGATATAGCGCACTCAATACACGACTAAATCCAAAGGCACACTCGCGGATTGCCGTCGTCATGCCGACATCTATATGAACTTGGTCACTAGCACGATAAGCTATCTTGGACCTCCATTGGATATTAGGGTACGTTTGTATATAACGAGCAGCGATCTCGCCGAATTTCCCATAATACCCGTCCTACGGCGCACCCCTTGGGTCAGGTCCAAACCATCCAAGGGTCCCGTAGGCCCGTGGTTCCTCCTAGGCCAGATCGGTCTCGTGGCCGCGGCAACCGTCTAAGGAACAAATCAAATCCTTGTGCACCGGTACACAAGTTGTCCAATGACCATGCAGACTCGACCCACTTCCTCATTTCAGGACCGTTTTATTGTCTTTACTTTCATTGTTTTACTATATTTTGAGTTCCACATTCCAGACTTCATTATTTGAGACCCCTCGACGACCCACGGTCGCGAGCATTCTTTCCATGTTACCGTATCATTTCATTCAACTCAGGAATGCCTATTCGATAGTCCTTTCTCCAAAACTCATTAAGTCGACAGTGGTTCATGCCTTAACGCTAAGTCCGAGCATCGTGCCTCAAACCGACTTACGTTCTACGCGACGCTATCGCCCAAGTCATGTTTTATATGACGGGCCTTGGGATCGTGGGACTATTTAACTTAACAACCGCAGATAGGACGGGACAACACTTAGATTTACTTAGGTCGACCGGCATAACTTTGCCTAGCATTACTCAAGCCTACAACTTAACCCGAGGGACGAGCAAAGGCTATGCCAAGCCTTGCGTTACGGAGACGTGCATGCTTTATCGAGCATTTATGCGGGCGAGGACTATGACTTAGGCAAGTTCGAGTGTCGGGACAAACGACGGGACCGCGCATGCTTTATCAAGCGTTTACGCAGGCGACGCCTATGACTTGGGCTATTTCAAGTGTTGAGGCAACTTAGCATCTTTAGGCCGCGTCCTTCTCCCAAGCCACGGGACGAAGGATCGAGTATCATTTTGAAACATGCTGAGCCGACTTCTAAGCAGACCGTGGGACCAATTTCCATGTTCTAAGACATTCCGACGGATCAGGATTATTCCCTTAGCTATATGGGTGCGTCTTTTTTTATTATCAAGCCTAACTTGTGCAAGTTGAAAACATACAAGTTATTAGGTGAAGGTAAAGACGAGGCAAGTTCACCGAAACTATCCCACCTGAGCGAGCGGTCGCTTGACCGAGCAATGTCTTCGAGTCGTCGTTGTAAGGCTAAGTCCGAACGCCGTCGGCATTTCGATTCCTCCGATTGACTTTGCGGGACGGGGCACTACAACATACACCACTCAGAACAAGTCTCGTCCTCGAGACTTTCCTGAAGGCAAGCCATCCTACCATTTCTATGGCCAAGACTTAATCGTGCCTAGACACGGGACTATCGTACATACTTCGCCTACGCGTTTCTTAAATTCCGAGCCACGCTCGCATGATATTCAATCTTTTCGTTAATATGATTTCAAGATCTCGACACTCTTCCATTCCTCAAGTCTTATTTCCATTCAACGTATCACTTGGCTGGATCGTGCACGCACTCCAGGCGTCCCCAAAATACATGCATTCAGCCAAGCCGCATGATAGAGAATTTGTCATTCTCACTCGAGTCGTATCATACACATATCCAGGCGTCCCTGAAATATATGCATGTCAGCCGAGTCTCGTGAGCAGGGTTTCCTATTCTTGATTCACTCAATCCATCTATGTCAATCCTCAAGATCAATCTTTTGATTGCTAACACTTGAAACAGGGCGTCTCGCCTAACCGCTAGGTCAATCTTTTCGAGGCTAAGTCAATGTCAGGATTAGAATCATAGTTCTCCAACAATAATGCCAACACTGACCCCAATCCTAGGGTCAAACCAAAGTCGATAGTACGGGGTTTTCTACCCGAGCTTGCGTCACTCAGATTTCTAAACATCGAGCACGATCACCTATTCGCATCAATACATTCGTTGCGTGTATTCCAATCCATTCAAATCACCAATTCTAACCAATTCATGTATTCGATCACGAGGTCGTCTAGCTTTGACAATATGTTGCGCCCCAATCTCACGCAAGTCCGATTTTCTACGGTGGTTCATGAATCACCATGCAACGCTCCCACAGAATAATCATTCTCATCGGGGCATAACTCTCGTTTGAGTCTAGACTCGTTCATTCTCGATACGCGGATTGGACCTACGCAATCCTCAAATTCGATCGTCACGCACGCTAAGTTATTCTCAAGTCCACCTTCGCGTCAAACCACAAGTCGAAGCAAACAAATTGCCACGCCATGCTAGTTTAATCACCCCCGCTGTATGAATCACCATACTAGCGCTCACGCGGAGTGATCGCCCTAATCGGCGCGACGAATGTGCAAGGCTGGAGTTGCGCTCGCATAAGACAAGATCGTCGACGTTGTGGTTATCCGCGTAACCCTCAAGACACAATCATTTTTATCCAATATTCATCTCGATCAAAATCCTAAGTATCGCATCCAACCGAACAATAACACTTGCACGATCGTCATTCGCCGAATCAGAGTACCTCCGAGTTATCGCATATCGATCTTTGATACGCCTAAATACCATCGACGATATGCGTAACCTGACAATCTTCCTTTGCAACCAATTTCGTGTCGTGCGAATGACGCTATCGTTCGACTGGATAATCTCCTCGACATTCAATTCAAGTTCGATCGTCATCCCTCAAATCGTTCACAACATCAATTCCAATCCTTAGAGTCATTATCAAACATTCGAATCAAACTTTTCATGCACGCTATCTTTCCCTCGTGCTAAATTTTTGTATACGATCCGCATTAATTTCCTTGATCAAGTCATCCATTCGTACACCCTAACTTTTCCTCGATTCGATGTCATCTACTCAATCATTTTCGTATTTCATACTTCGCACAATCCTCTATCCTGTGCACGTTCCATGCACGTCAATTTCTAATTTGTTCGAATCCACTTATCAAACTTCAAGACAACGACTCACTCAATCGTACTAGATCTAAGGCTTTGTATATGTGCGACGCTTGCTGATAGACTCATCGATACCCCGTATCCTCAATCGTTCGATCGACATCCCTGAGACTATCGCATACACCACTCAGGGATGAAGTCATTCAACAAATCCTCAAAACTATCGTTCGAATCAAAATCGACTTCTTTGAATCCCGTTCTAACATTCCTCGAATTTCAAGCACGCTCATCTATATCGCATAGACGTTATCGTCGCTCGATAGCACTCTATCGGTAGCCACTCTAAGTATAGTTTCGTTCCCGATCGAGCGGTACTCAATATCGCTCGCAACTCGCTTGCACCATAAAATCTAGGTGCGCGACACGCGGACTAAGTTGTGCTGCATAACCATCCCGTACGGACTATATTTCGAGTTTGCACGCTCATTTGCTAATGTCGACGTAGGACTAGTTGGGCACGTACGCGACTTGCTAACTTTAGCACGTGTTCTCTATCCGGACAAGTTTGACACCGTTCGGCACAAAGGCCTACCGATGCGTTCGATTGAATGCTTGTACGAGCTTTTAAAAATATTTAGACTCATTGTATGGACATTCCGTGGGACATTTGAGAGAGAGCGCAACAACGATAACAACTTGCGGAAGCAACATTCAGAGTTCGCGGAGGAAACAACAGAGTTAAAGAATTCAATCGATAGTCCAAGGACGTAAAGCCGTGCTCTGATACCATTAAGTCACGCCCCGCTCCCGTAGGAGCGATCGTCCTCGCTAAGGCGTGATGTCGCACGAGCCTAAATTGCGCTCGTGCAAGGCAGTTTCATAACGGCCGATTCGTCGGCGGCGACGGGGTCGTCGCACAGAAGTTTCAAGCAGAAATATTGAAACATGCAGCAAAAATTTAGAACAAGCACACATGAACACAAGTCATTCAAAAAAGCTCTTTATTGATATTGAATACAAGATTACATTTGTGGGCACACGGCCAAATTACAAGTCTCTCGTGCTCACTTTTCTCTCATTTACAAGTCACTCTGCTCTCTCTCATCTCTCGATTATAATGCTTGAGCCAGCGGAAGCTTCGGAAGGCGATGTCCATACATTATGTCCTGTATAAGTCTTCAATCCACGCGACCGTACGCTTCGAATCGCCAAGGAACTCCGTGCCTCGACGCATCCAAGCGAGCTCCGCGCCACGAGCTTCTACCTGTGCCTGCACATGAAACACTGTGTGGGTGTCAATACTCAACTGTACTGGTGGAGTGAGCTCCTCGCCCACCCATACAAAACCTACACGTTCATTTACTTTGTGCAGCTTAAATCCCTTTCTATTGTCTTTCTAGTCTTGCCTTAGGATCAGTTTTTAAGACTACGGACGCCTTGACATATTTGTGTCTGAGGACCATCCCGTGTTTGTACCACAACGTTAACTCATACTTTACCTCTAGGCCCCCTTTTCGTGCCAACAACGTTAACCTATCAAGTTGTGCTTGTCTTTCGGCCAAAATCAGAGACGCAACTACGCGATGAGGCTTCATTTCCGTGTGACCATGCTACAAACCCTTGCTGAGGCCGTGCCTCAAAATTCAGTGAGTCTTAACCATATCGCCGCCTCGCAGCCCTTGCTGCCTAGCGGCCCATGCTACTTTGATCACCAACTGACCCAATCGAGACTTGTGAACTTAGTGTCACTCGACCAACTTGCCTTGCGGCGATTCCTGACTTAAACCCGCGACGACTCAATCAAACTTGTGCAACTCTATGCCAACATCTTAAGACTCGACGCCACGACTCGTACCGAAGCATGACGCCTACGTTGAAACCAAATCTTAGGCCCAACATTGTGTTTTTGACTTGTACACACACCTTCAACTCGACTCCTTGATATAGCGCACTTAATATTCGTCTAAATCTGTCACGACCCGCACCCGTTTTTTTTTTTTAAAACGGATACGAGACGTGTCCAAGCCAGCCTACGCCGCAGTGTCGGCGGTAGAACGCTGTCACGGCCATGAAGATCAAAATCACAAATACTGCTCAATCACAAAAATTAATTTAACTTACAATAATCACAAGATTTACATTTGCGAAAAAAAATATAAACTTGTACAACTATTGGAATGACTACAACTCCGCTATCTAGCTAGTTTCTAGGCTTTGTCTGCAAGTGATCCCGTCACTCCCCAAGCTAAGTGAATCCACGGCTAACCTGAAAATGTTGGTTTTCAGTCAGGAATGGAACGAGCACAATCCACTGAATGCAATTTCAAATAAAGAAAATGACTATAAAACAAAGGTTAGACATCAATCATGGGTTTGAAAATAAACATGAAATATAAAAACCAATAGTAACTAAATAGACACAAAATACTCTCCCCGACTGTTAGAAGTACCTTTGATATGTGATCGGTCTCGGGACAATTATGCGACACGGTCTACACGGTCTAAAGTTACACGGTCTACAGTTACACGGTCTAAAGTTACACGGTCTACAGTTACACGGTCTACAGTTACACGGTCTAAAGTTACACGGTCTACAGTTACACGGTCTACAGTTAATATTACAGTAAAGAAACACTATCTACAGAATAATAATCATTAACTACACAGTTTAAATGTAATAAATAAAACACTGTCTACACTGTCTACAAGAAATAAATAAAACACTGTCTACATGGTCTACAAGAAATAAATGCAACACGGTCTACACGGTCTACACGGTCTAAGGTCAGATCACACATCCTTGGTACTTCTCATTCCCGACTCAACAATTTATAATAGAAAATAATCACATAACTAATGACTAATCAATGAAATATAGTAAAGATCAATATCGAAATGCAAACAATAAACTGTACTCGCCTGTGGTCCTCTGCTGGTGAAACCGACAATCTGTACCACTAATTATGCCACAATGGTCAAAGCCCATACAACCGTCCCCGGAAGCTGAAATAAACAATACCAATGATCTCAGAATAGTTAAATTAGCTAGGATTGCCTGTCCTTAAGTCCAATTCTGGACACAGGGGCAAAACGGTAATTTCGGGCAAAAACGATGTCCGCCGTTGGACCCGCTTTGCACCGAAAAGCGTGCCAGAGTCAACGGTCTCTAAAGTCGTCAAACTATATGTCTACGGATCCGGTTTTCCGATACGAACCCAACCGTATGTCCATAGTTGGATTCCGGCGGGCCGTGCACAAAATCGCCCGTTGAGTGGGACCGTGGGGCCCGCAAAACGGTGATTTTGTCAACAGTCTCAGAATTGGACCAAACTTGGCATACAGGACCAGAAAAACGATACGGTCCTGTTGGCGTAAGTTTCATCTCGATCCGACGAACGTGCACAACGTAATTGAGAAATTTGCAACGTGCACGATACGGAGAATTTTGACGGATACGCATCAAATTCGTCGCGCACACGCAACCAATTTGAATTCCGTCAAAGCCCACACGACCACGAAGCTGTTACGCAGCTTTCGATACTTTCGGTGCGCGACCACGTCGTCCGGATTGGCGTGACGCACATCATGTGGAGCGATTTTCTAGTTTTTAAAACAGGTTTTTGACGAAGTTTACATATGTTTATTTCTCTGTACAAAGTAAATTTCTACAAACTTCCTACTGGAAATTTCTAGCCCTATGTGTTGGGTTTAACTTCTGTTTAGAAAGTTTTCTGATTCGAAGGATACATTGGTGGAAAAATCAACGTGAAGTTGGGTGTTTGGGACTGAAACCAGTGTCCTGTTTTAACAGGTTTTTCGTCAACTTTCACTCGATTTCTCTCGAGCCTCGGACCATTAGAAATTAAACTATCTAATAGGGATTAAAGAGGGTCATGTTGTGAACATACCAGAGGAATCGGCACGCAAAACGGTCGAACACGGAGGCGGAAATCTGCCCGTGAAGTCGGCTTCCCGCAGCTACTGCTGCTGTTGCCATCTTCGTCTCGCGCGCGCGTGTGTCCGCGCCTCCGGCGACCCGCGCGGTGGCCCATCGCGGCGCGCGGCCCTGGGGAAGGTGCGCAGGGTGGCGGCGGCGTTGGTGACAGGTGTGTGTTCGAGTTAGGGTTTGGGAGTTTTGTTTCCCTTCTTACTCGCTCTCTCTCGATATATAACCTGTTGTGTACGGGTTTCAAAGGGAGCTCGGGTCTGGGGTTGTAGGCGTTCGGTTTGGGAAGGCTGCTCGAGCTGAGCCCCTGCTTGGGCCAAGCTCTCGGGTCGGTTTGCCTCGGTTTGAATTCTCTGCTGGGGCTTGTTGAACGCCACTTGGGAAGGATGAGCCAACGTGGGCTGGTTTGGGGTGTTTAGGATTAGTAGCTTGGCTGGGATTTCTATTCATTCATTCTCTTTTTCTTTTTATACTAGTTACATGTATATATTTATATATATACTTTACACATGTATCTATATACTTCCATACATATATACATATATACATCTTATACACAAATACGTATTCATTTATATATATCAATACACGCATATATATATATTTATATACCTATATTTCTGTATATACATATATACACACTTACCTATATACAATGTATATTTTATACATATATGCACGTACATTTATATATATCTATATATATAATCATTTATAGTTACTTATACTTATTTATAGTATAAAGAAAACAATATTAAATATATATACATATCAATATATATATACATATCTCCATGTATAATATATACACATATATACGTATATATTCGCCAATTAATATTTATACACACACATATATAAATATCCACACCAATTATATACCCCTATATTTTCCTATATATATATTCATCAATAAAATATTATATTCCTCTTCACATATTATAGATATATATAAATATATACACTAAGCGTATGTCCCCACATCCGCATATATATATAATCCAATATATATATATAACCTATAAATATTTCTATTTGTAACTTCTCAATGAACTTAATAAAATCATCATTTCTAAAGTAGGTCTTTCACGTAAAATTGTGTACACGAAACAATATTTATTTACAAAAAAAATCTAAAAATCACCATTCGAATAAAATAATTAAAAAAATAAACTATTTCTAATTTTTCGGGAAGGGGAGCTACAAATCTACCCACCTTAAAATAATTTCGTCCTCGAAATTCTAATTTGTAACCATTCCTTAAGATTTCAAGGTCTAGGATTCCCTTAATCTCCTCCAATTTAATTCCCCAAAATTTTTATAACCTCCTCCTAGCCATTTCGTAACTACGAGTCCTCGAGGACTTCTACCCACCTTGGGTCACACTACTCCCTCATACTAGAATATTACAATCTTCTAACTGGTTGCTAACAATCCTACCAACAAATATCTAGGCATATGGTATCTATAATCCTCTCGTATCTATCAAGCAACCCGAACTTAGCAAGCAGTAATTTACACAAGTAGCTAAGAAATATTGGTGAATTCTAATAAGTATGACCTTCGTCTATCTGCAAAAGAGAGGACAGGAGGATAAGGAAGAATAATCAAGAGCAATTATGAAGTTTAAAGGACGGTAGAGAATATACAATAACACAGGTAGAAAGAGTATTTATGAACCTATAGTCTTATTCGCTAGATTGGGCTACTCTAGTCCAGTCACTTGCTACATCGAAGAACCCTTCGCTCTTAGAGGGCTTGCAATCCATGTAATACATAAATTCCGTTCTCAAAATTTTATCTGCACAAGATTTTATAATGGAATAGAATTTAAGAAATCAAGATTATGACCTTTTTCGTGCTTAATTAAACACACGAGCAAGGGATATAACTGCAATACAAGATCGGATCGCAATTTCCAGGTAGTTGAAAATAAAGGTTACAGATGACTTCGCATTCTAAGAGGTGGAGACTACATAATAGGTATGGGATCCTATTTTAAATAGTTCGGCTTACAGTCCAAAAATAGTGGTACGTATGGATGGATTTTACTGGGTCTTATTGGGTTCCTCAATTGTACCTCAATCGGCGGTTGGATGAACCTTGGACTTCAATCTACATGGACTGGACAAGATCCTAATATTAAACTACTTCTACTAGGTTAGGGTAACCTAGAGTAGGTTTCTACCCAAGTGGTTGAACTAGTGGGTCAGTCAGTCCAAGATGCGTCTTCAGTGTCTTTTGTGTTTAAGTAGCACGAGAAGGCACGATTGAGTGGCATACTGGTGACAGGTGCGTAGTGGGCTTCGAGTCGATCACCAACATATATTGAGTCGAAAGATTCGAGTCAAGGTTGAGTCTCTAATTAAAGTCGAAAAGTATAACGGGTAGGTGCTATGGTAAGGGTTACCGCTAGTCCTTTTTAACCTAAAAGTCGTACCATAAAAATAGGGTACAAGGGGACATGCTTGAGTGGGACATGATATGCCTAGATGAAGGTAGACTCGTCTAGATCTTACATATGAACTTTGTTGGAAGGTAACAGCTGGTCTCGTGCTCCGATTGTTAGTGACACGGTCGAGAACATAATATGATCTAGATGGAAAGTGGGAGTCCAAGAGCACTAATCATCATCCTAATGGAAGTTATTCAAATCCATCGGTAATCCTTGTATATCCCAAAAATTTTAGGAGGCTTACAGTCTACCCACCTTAGAAGCTAGGATATAGTTTTAGATATAATGAGGTTAGAAGGATTTCAATGTCAGGATATCGTACCTCGATTCTCGGTAATAAAGAATAAGGTACGACGTAACGGAATATGGTAGATATAAATCAAGTCGAAGATCATTTCTCAATAATTGGAAAATGAGTGTACACAATGACACATGGTCGAGAAAATAGAATGACATGCTTGTCCACAGTGTACAAGAGTTGTCGACGGGATAACCAACTCTAAGTCACGTCGCATGAAGGGAATTCTATCAACTGAGTCGTGAATTTCTATCTGTGTCAAGCCTGTCAGACTATTTTCACAAGGGTTCTAGTGGTATGGACTGTTGACCACTGCTAGATCATACTATGACAGGGTATATAAGCCATGGTATTGGCTAAGCTAGTGACTGTGGTGTTCCAACACTAGTTAGGTCTTAATAAAAAAATTTACATAACTAGGGTAATATTTGTTGGAATCCAATCTCGGGATGAGCATCTACCATAGTCACGGTAAATAATTGTCCCTATTCTTGTCTATTCATCTTATGTCTAAACTGTGGGCTTGGTCGAGGAAAGGTTGGGTTAAGGTTTAAGGATTGCTAGTTAGTGCAAGCTTCCAGCAAATAGTTAGAGGCTCACAACAATTGGTTCCTTGAGGATAGATGGTCTCTTGGGTTGGCATTTCGACTAAGGGTAAAACCCTAATCATTCTCAAATTCAGGTAGCTAGAAAGTCCCGATAACAGTTTGGGGTCGAGAGGAGAACGAGTAACTCGATCATATGGCTGGCTGACGATAACTACCCTTGTGTATACAACTACCATAGCCATGGGGATACTCGATATCTTTCTGCCACTCACGAGCTTCCGTCTTTCCAAATTAGTGAAAGACAAAAACGAATAAAGAGTTCAATAAAGATATCACTGAATACAAATTCGTGATTCAAAGGCGAATGTATAATTCAAGAGGAATTGTCAAGGCAGTCGCGGATGAGATCCTATAGACATCTACCTCTCAATCCACGTAGGTTAATAAGAGGAAGAGCGAACTGAGTGTACTACGGCTGATCAGACCGTAATATATCAATTCTGATTAGACGATATGTTAGTGGGCGTCCCCAATAAACATGTCTTGGATCAAGCTCGATAAAAGAGTAAGCTTGCAAAACTAAGCTGTAACAGTAGCGTTTGTTAAGTTAGTCGAATACAATTATGCGAGATTTTTGAAAGAAGGCACAAGTATTTCGAGTTTTGTGAGAATCAAACCTTACTCGGTGGTCTTGCTTATACGGTCTTCCTACTATCTTCTTATCCACAAAGACTTGGTTGACTAATGGGTTATGGACCTTTATTTTCTATTTTCCAGGTAAACCTATTAGCGTTAATCAATTTCCTCGTCAATAAGTCACAAGGACTTCAGGACGCTAGGTAGGGAGACATGCTACCCAACTTACAAAACTTCCACTACTATTGGCTTCGGGTCTTATAGAACATACAGGGCACTGTCCTATATCCTCTATGGTATCCCTAATTTGTAATCACGTCTGAAGTTGTTTCACCGAGGACTACGCCTCGCCCGTAAAATCGTACGATGGTAAACCCTTGGTTCCGTGGCTTAGATGTGATATCCTATCAGATACTCTACCTGTCACAAGGGTAACTACGATCAAAGAGGACCACTAGCCATAGTTTTAGAAATATTCTATAATCCTATATTTTCTTAGACTAATTTCAATTCTAGGAGTCGTGTCTCGCCAGTGCGCTGCTGGCTGCAGTAAATCTATGGTCTCTATAATTCAAATAATGGCGACAGTGCGCTGCTGTCCTGCCATCACGAGTCAACTAATATTCTCTTAACTACATCCGTAAAAAAACCTATGAGCTCCTAGAGATTCAAACAAATTGCCTATGAAATAAAGCGTAAGCATTTGTCCTAACAGTCACAACCCTTAAGATAAAAGATTGCACATGGGGAAATAACTGAGGACAAAAGAAAACAAATATTCTAACTCTTCCATGTGTATTCAAGCCTCTGAGGGACAAACTTGAATCGAAACTAACTCAAGGTCCGTATATGGATAACAAAATCAGAACTTTGTAAAATAATGATTCTTAGGGCAACTAGCAATTATATAGATAATTCGGCTAGGATATGGGGATGATATCTTAGAGGCAAGGAGAATGAATTGAATAATTCATCAAGGTTAGATCATTACTCTAGGAAACTCTGCCTTACCAAGTGAATAATCTATCCACATTGGATCATATCGTCCTATCAAGAGGTAATAGTGTAACTATGGGGATCTGACATGGTATCAAAATTAATGACCCTTATCCTAAATTGCATGGCCTAGACTACCCATCGGTAATTTTGTATAAGGGACTCCTAGTCCTAGTCATTCACTTAAATTAAATTAATCTTAATTCGTGAATGAGCATTTCCTTGCCGCAGGCTCGCAATAGTACAACTAACTTAAGTACCATCACGAGTTCGCGTGATTTGCGAAGACTGACCTGCATGGACCACCACAAAAACTTGTCACGACCCGCACCCATTTTTTTTTTAAAACGGATACGAGATGTGTCCAAGCCAGCCTACGCCGCAGTGTCGGCGGTAGAACGCTGTCACGGCCATGAAGATCAAAATCACAAATACTGCTCAATCACAAAAATTAATTTAACTTACAATAATCACAAGATTTACATTTGCGAAAAAAAAATATAAACTTGTACAACTATTGGAATGACTACAACTCCGCTATCTAGCTAGTTTCTAGGCTTTGTCTGCAAGTGATCCCGTCACTCCCCAAGCTAAGTGAATCCACGGCTAACCTGAAAATGTTGGTTTCCAGTCAGGAATGGAACGAGCACAATCCACTGAATGCAATTTCAAATAAAGAAAATGACTATAAAACAAAGGTTAGACATCAATCATGGGTTTGAAAATAAACATGAAATATAAAAACCAATAGTAACTAAATAGACACAAAATACTCTCCCCGACTGTTAGAAGTACCTTTGATATGTGATCGGTCTCGGGACAATTATGCGACACGGTCTACACGGTCTAAAGTTACACGGTCTACAGTTACACGGTCTAAAGTTACACGGTCTAAAGTTATACGGTCTACAGTTACACGGTCTAAAGTTACACGGTCTACAGTTACACGGTCTACAGTTAATATTGCAGTAAAGAAACACTATCTACAGAATAATAATCATTAACTACACAGTTTAAATGCAATAAATAAAACACTGTCTACACTGTCTACAAGAAATAAATAAAACACTGTCTACACGGTCTACAAGAAATAAATGCAACACGGTCTACACGGTCTACACGGTCTACACGGTCTAAGGTCAGATCACACATCCTTGGTACTTCTCATTCCCGACTCAACAATTTATAATAGAAAATAATCATATAACTAATGACTAATCAATGAAATATAGTAAAGATCAATATCGAAATGCAAACAATAAACTGTACTCGCCTGTGGTCCTCTGCTGGTGAAACCGACAATCTGTACCACTAATTATGCCACAATGGTCAAAGCCCATACAACCGTCCCCGGAAGCTGAAATAAACAATACCAATGATCTCAGAATAGTTAAATTAGCTAGGATTGCCTGTCCTTAAGTCCAATTCTGGACACAGTGGCAAAACTGTAATTTCGGGCAAAAACGATGTCCGCCGTTGGACCCGCTTTGCACCGAAAAGCGTGCCAGAGTCAACGGTCTCTAAAGTCGTCAAACTATATGTCTACGGATCCGGTTTTCCGATACGAACCCAACCGTATGTCCATAGTTGGATTCCGGCGGGCCGTGCACAAAATCGCCCTTTGAGTGGGACCGTGGGGCCCGCAAAACGGTGATTTTGTCAACAGTCTCAGAATTGGACCAAACTTGGCATACAGGACCAGAAAAATGATACGGTCCTGTTGGCGCAAGTTTCGTCTCGATCCGACGAACGTGCACAACGTAATTGAGAAATTTGCAACGTGCACGATACGGAGAATTTCGACGGATACGCATCAAATTCGTCGCGCACACGCAACCAATTTGAATTCCGTCAAAGCCCACACGACCACGAAGCTGTTACGCAGCTTTCGATACTTTCGGTGCGCGACCACGTCGTCCGGATTGGCGTGACGCACATCATGTGGAGCGATTTTCTAGTTTTTAAAACAGGTTTTTGACGAAGTTTACATATGTTTATTTCTCTGTACAAAGTAAATTTCTACAAACTTCCTACTGGAAATTTCTAGCCCTATGTGTTGGGTTTAACTTCTGTTTAGAAAGTTTTCTGATTCGAAGGATACATTGGTGGAAAAATCAACGTGAAGTTGGGTGTTTGGGACTGAAACCAGTGTCCTGTTTTAACAGGTTTTTCGTCAACTTTCACTCGATTTCTCTCGAGCCTCGGACCATTAGAAATTAAACTATCTAATAGGGATTAAAGAGGGTCATGTTGTGAACATACCAGAGGAATCGGCACGCAAAACGGTCGAACACGGAGGCGGAAATCTGCCCGTGAAGTCGGCTTCCCGCAGCTACTGCTGCTGTTGCCATCTTCGTCTCGTGCGCGCGTGTGTCCGCGCCTCCGGCGACCCGCGCGGTGGCGCGCGGTGGCCCATCGCGGCGCGCGGCCCTGGGGAAGGTGCGCAGGGTGGTGGCGGCGTTGGTGACAGGTGTGTGTTCGAGTTAGGGTTTGGGAGTTTTGTTTCCCTTCTTACTCGCTCTCTCTCGATATATAACCTGTTGTGTACGGGTTTCAAAGGGAGCTCGGGTCTGGGGTTGTAGGCGTTCGGTTTGGGAAGGCTGCTCGAGCTGAGCCCCTGCTTGGGCCAAGCTCTCGGGTTGGTTTGCCTCGGTTTGAATTCTCTGCTGGGGCTTGTTGAACGCCACTTGGGAAGGATGAGCCAACGTGGGCTGGTTTGGGGTGTTTAGGATTAGTAGCTTGGCTGGGATTTCTATTCATTCATTCTCTTTTTCTTTTTATACTAGTTACATGTATATATTTATATATATACTTTACACATGTATCTATATACTTCCATACATATATACATATATACATCTTATACACAAATACGTATTCATTTATATATATCAATACACGCATATATATATATTTATATACCTATATTTCTGTATATACATATATACACACTTACCTATATACAATGTATATTTTATACATATATGCACGTACATTTATATATATCTATATATATAATCATTTATAGTTACTTATACTTATTTATAGTATAAAGAAAACAATATTAAATATATATACATATCAATATATATATACATATCTCCATGTATAATATATACACATATATACGTATATATTCGCCAATTAATATTTATACACACACATATATAAATATCCACACCAATTATATACCCCTATATTTTCCTATATATATATTCATCAATAAAATATTATATTCCTCTTCACATATTATAGATATATATAAATATATACACTAAGCGTATGTCCCCACATCCGCATATATATATAATCCAATATATATATATAACCTATAAACATTTCTATTTGTAACTTCTCAATGAACTTAATAAAATCATCATTTCTAAAGTAGGTCTTTCACGTAAAATTGTGTACACGAAACAATATTTATTTACAAAAAAAAATCTAAAAATCACCATTCGAATAAAATAATTAAAAAAAATAAACTATTTCTAATTTTTCGGGAAGGGGAGCTACAAAATCCAAAGGCACACTCGCGGATTGTCGCCGTCATGCCAACATCTATATGAACTTGGTCACTAGCACGACAAGCTATCTTGGACCTCCATTGGATATTAGGGTACGTTTGTATATAACGAGGCACGACCTCGCCGAATTTCTCCTAATACTCGTCCTACGGCGCACCCCTTGGGTCAGGTCGCACACCATCCAAGGGTCTCGTAGGCCCATGGTTCCTCCTAGGCCAGATCGGTCCCGTGGCCGCGGCAACCGTCTGAGGAACAAATCAAATCCTTGTGCACCGGTACACTAGTTGTCCAATGACCATGCAGACTCGACCCACTTCCTCATTTCAGGACCGTTTTATTGTCTTTACTTTCATTATTTTACTATCTTTTGAGTTCCACATTCCAGACTTCATCATTTGAGACCCCTCGACGATCCACGGTCGCGAGCATTCTTTCCATGTTACCGTATCATTTCATTCAACTCAGGAATGCCTATTCGATAGTCCTTTCTCTAAAACTCATTAAGTCGACCGTGGTTCATGCCTTAACGCTAAGTCCGAGCATCGTGCCTCAAACCGACTTACGTTCTACGCGACGCTATCGCCCAAGTCATGTTTTATATGACGGGCCTTGGAATCGTGGGACTATTTAACTTGACAACCGTAGATAGGACGGGACAGCACTTAGATTTACTTAGGTCGACCGGCATAACTTTGCCTAGCATTACTCAAGCCTACAACTTAACCCGAGGGACGAGCAAAGGCTATGCCAAGCCTTGCGTTACGGAGGCGTGCATGCTTTATCGAGCATTTATGCGGGCGAGGCCTATGACTTAGGCAAGTTCGAGTGTCGGGACAAACGACGGGACCGTGCATGCTTTATCAAGCGTTTACGCAGGCGACGCCTATGACTTGGGCTATTTCAAGTGTTGAGGCAACTTAGCATCTTTAGGCCAGCGTCCTTCTCCCAAGCCACGAGACGAAGGATCGAGTGTCATTTTGAAACACGCTGAGCCGACTTCTAAGCAGACCGTGGGACCAATTTTCATGTTCTAAGACATTCCGACGGGTCGAAATTATTCCCTTAGCTATATGGGTGCGTCTCTTTTATTATCAAGCCTAACTTGTGCAAGTTGAAAACATGCGAGTTATTAGGTGAAGGCAAAGACGAGGCGAGTTCACCGAAACTATTCCACCTGAGCGAGCGGTCGCTTGACCGAGCAATGTCTTCGAGTCGTCGTTGTAAGGCTACGTCCGAACGCCGTCGGCGTTTCGATTCCTCCGATTGACTTTGCGGGACGGGGCACTACAGGCGGGTCAGAGGGGCGGGGGTTGGCCGACGGTGGGAAAGGGAGGGGGCTGGTATGGGAAGGAGGGGGGGGGAGGGTGGCTGGTAGGGAAGGGAGAATGGTAGTTTAGGTTTTTTTTTTTTTATAAACGTCATTAACGGCCATTTCTAACGGCTAATAGACGGTAGGGACCTTTTTGCTCACGCGGACAATCTAAGGAAGTGCAAACTGCTTAAGTTTTCTAAAAGGACTTTACCCTAGTGAAAACAGTTCACTAGAGGATATTTCATAGAAAAATGCTAAGTTTATAACCAAAAGGCCTCCAACCATCTTACAAGTTACAACGCGTTTCTTTTCCCTTGCCAACATGGGCCCACCGGGTCCCCCTATCCTCTCCCCTCCTCCAATGGAGGGCCGTTACGTGACAGTTGTAACCTTTTACAACCACTTTTTGTTGTAGGAGTAGCACATCCATAGTTCGTAGGGTAATATTATGCTTACAACCATTATTGGTTGTAAGCTTTACAACTGTCTTATGGCATCCATTAATTGGGAGAGAGGAGCGGGGGAGAGTGGGACCCATGTTAGCAAGGGGAGAGAGAGAGGTTGTAAGAACGTTGTAGGCAATTGATTGTAAACTTAATATTTTTCCTATTTCTTAGATGTTAGGACCCTTTTTAACACAGGTCCCTAAAATATTCCATATCTATAATGAGTCCATTTTCTGTTCACCAATCAAAACTTGTGGGAATGCTCACAATTCCATTCAAAAGTTGTCAGGTGTGAAACTATTGGCCAAAACTT
Organism: Iris pallida; assembly: GCA_029216955.1. NCBI lineage: Eukaryota > Viridiplantae > Streptophyta > Magnoliopsida > Asparagales > Iridaceae > Iris > Iris pallida. Next base: position 7,587,977 of record JANAVB010028398.1, read on the forward strand.
TCGGATGGCCCAAAAAATCAGTTAAAATATAAATATGTTAATATTTTTGTATATAAAATAGAGCTAGTATGTTTCATTGGTCCCATTTAATACAAAATAATTATGCATGCATATTGAGGTCCTTACTTCAATTATTGGTGATGACAATTTTTTTTAACTTACTTTTGTTTTATTTTATTTTTACATTATGTATGGAAGGGATTTGTTTTGGAAGTTCGTCTCGGACTTTTATGAGCTTAGGAACAGTTTTGCTGCTTGAGTGAAAGGATGAACATCTACACGAATTTTGATGGGCCAACAAAATTTGTGTAGTTGTTCATCGATCTCCCCACCCGTCAGCCCCAAGCAAAGATATGTTTAGAAGTTAAGGCATGTATATATAATAAGCTTCTTGCTATGCGACTTCAACAATCATCTGATAGCTTAATTTCTAAAATGAAAAATGCTATTTTAACCGTCTTTGTGCTGATGTGCATCCGCATGGCGACCAGCCATTGGCTCTTCCGGCTAACGTGGGCTCACCTCGAGTCGGAGAGCCAATATCAATACGCCGCGTGGCCGCGAGCAAGTGCAAGCCAGTCTCGAGACTGTCAAAATAGCAGCTCCGTTCTAAAATATATGCTAAAGCTTCTAAAAACCTTGTTGAGTTGTCCCAAGTTATATATTTGATTTCTTTCAGGATACTCAACTTCTTTGTTTCTCCTTCTTTTGTAAATTGTAATCATGAATCTCTACATATCCTCTGCCTTACAAAATTCTATAATAAAATTGGTTACTATATTTACATAGACAAAAATAGGAAAATAAATAAATAAATTTATGATGTAATGGTATAATATATTTGCTTACTAAAAAATAAATAAACGAAAATGATACCAAACATGGTTGTAGTAACTTAATTATTATAGTTTATGAAAACAGTTTAAAATTTTGGAAAAAAATTATGATATTAAGTTACAAATTAGCCGGTATGTAGATTCCACATGAGCCAGGTTGAATTATGCAAGAAGGATATCCTTCAAAAAGAAATTAGATAATCCATAATCTGCAGCTTGCAACTAATAGGAAAGATATGCACCGAGGAATAAGTCCGTCAAGACATCAGATTTAGACAATTCCTCCACTGCTTAGGGTAATCCTTCAAGACATCAGATTTAGACAATTCCTCCACTGCTTAGGGTAATCCTTCAAATTTAATGTGAACTGTAAAAGATCGAGATCGCAGGTGTCCCTCCAAGATCAGCCTATAACAAGAATCCGGAGTAACCAAAATAAGCTTCGACGTATGGAACAATCTAACCAGAACAACCCAACCCACGGATAGGGGTAAGCATTATTCGGGTAGATTCGGTTGGGTTTGGAAAGAAAAAAAATAGCGGTTTCGGTTTTGAAAATACTAAAATTTCTTATTCAATTTCGATTTTGGATTATGATTTCGGTCCAAAATCAAAAATCGACAAAGATTTGTGCAACTATGTAAATATTCTCAATTTTATGTATATTTTGTGATTAAAATTTTGTACATTTTAAAAAATAACAATTCTATTTATATGTTTTGAAGTTTAAGATTTATAATTCAACAAATAGTCCAACTTTGGATGCACGGACGGATCAAGAAATTGAAACTGGAATGGGCTACAACAGGTTTGGGTGGGCTAGAGGTAGACTAACCTATATCAAAAACCAAAAATCAAAAAATATATAAGAAGAAAAAGAGTAAAAAATAATTTTGTGGGCTGGAGCCCACCCCACCATCAATGTGGATTTGCCCCTATTCGGATGCAATTTTAAAATAAAACAAATATGCGTATAAAAATTACCATTTTAATATAATTTAACCACGATTCTAACTTTATGTCCAATCAATTAAATAATAAAAATATTTCAACGGAATAAATCGAATAAACCGAATTGTTATTCAATTCGATTTCGCCTTTGGATTTTTAGAATTTCGGTTTATTCGATTTTGACTATTTCGATTCGACTGAAAGGCTGAAACCGAATAAACCGAACACACCTGCCCCCGGTTCGGGTCGGCCTGGAGTCAAAGAACGTTTCCAATTTAGAAGGACAAGTTATATGGACACATCAAAAAGTGATCGGAGCTATCCCATTGTGACAGTCCTAGGACTGCCCACTTTTCTGGCAGTCCAGTCTACGGACTGGACTGCCAGAAAAGTTGACAGTTCTTGTTAGATCCTGACAGTCCTTGTTAGAAACTGGACTGCCAGAAAAATTAAAAAATAGACTAGCCCCGATCTTTTGATGTGTCCATATAACTTGCCTTTAGAAGCTATCGTTCGGATTTAACTCAATGCGCGGATGGAGTAACGCAACCACGTTGGATTCGCGCTTTGCGTACGTGAATAAACTGACACTAGTGGGTGTGGTGGCCATGGCGGCCCAAACAAAAACAAAAAAAAAAGCAGTTGGCGGAACTTCCCTGCAATTTGCAGTAACGTCAACAGCCTCTTAATATAGGTTTTTTTTTTTTTTTTTTCCGATGTCCGTCGATGTCCATGCGATTTTGTGTATGCTGCATTGTATGTCTGTTAGATCCACTGTTTTCCAATTTTCATCAAATAAATAGAAAGAATAATTCGCTCCCAGAGCTCTATCTACTGATCTTCAGTCATCCAGCTGGAGTCTTATATCTCCCTTCGGTAACCATAAGAGTCATTCGAGTTCGGTACTCTTTAATATATATAGTTAGGAAACGAAGATGGAACGCAAGTTCCGTAATGGATGTCTGCTCACCTCTTTTCTTCTTCTTCTTTTTGTAGACACTATTAAAGCTGACACTTCTTCTTCTTCTTCATTGTTATATATATTTATGGGCGTGTTAGTAGCCATGGTAGAGAGCGTCGGCTTCTGCGCGTCGACCGTCTGGGCGCTGCAGGAGAGGAGGTTCTCGATGGTGTACGATGCGGCGAGCTCCGCCGCTCGGTCGCTCGTCTTCTCGGTCTTGTTCTGTGTTCTCATTGTGAGGAGGTGATCCATCCATGCATGTAATACGTAATGGTAATTTTGTTGTGGTTTGTTCATGGATCTAATCTTCGTTTCGTCAAGATACCATGTTTTTTTCTATGTATGTTTCTTATCCATTTATCCAATACTTTGGTGTAAAAGTTGTGAAAGTGGGTAAAATGGTGGATGGGGTTTACTTTGGAAACGGGTTTACTTGCTGTCACCGAACCGAACCAAACCGCCGAAGCGAACCGAACCGGACGGCAGCTTGCGCGTGTGGCCTATAGGACACTCATACAATACTTCAATGAAGTAACAAAGAGCAAACTAATATATGCACAATTCACTTTTCACCATAACTGATGTGGGACTAAAGTGTTTATGAAGGAAAGTTGGTTTTTGTTAGAGCATCATTAGTAGTTGGGACTCTCCAATGCAATTTGGAGCCCAAAATTTCAAAAAAAAGGTAAATGTAGAATGGGTTGGATTTGTATGAGAATAGTAGGAAATGATAAAGTGAGCTCCGGTCCCAAAAATTGTGTGGTCAAAAATTAATGTAGGAAAAAAATAATATAAAGTTTAGAATCTAGAAAGTTGGGCTCCAAATTGGAACTTATTATTCTATAAAACGAGTTTCTATAATCTAGAATCTAGAAATTGGGAGGCCCAAACCTTAGCTCCCATGAATGGGTTGGGACCGAAATTGTAGAAATTGGAATTAGGGATGAGACTTATTATTCTACAAAATGAGCTCCTACATTCTAAATCTAGAATCTAGAAAATGGAATGGGCCTTACTAATGATGCTCTTAAGGAGAAAAAAGCGGTAGCAGTAGCAGTAGCAGCAACAACAACAACAACAACAACTATAATATCCATTAGAGAAAATTTGCTTCAAAGTACCAAATTTTGACAAAATTATGGTGAAGGTAATATATTTGGAAAAATTGCCAATGGAGATACTTTTCTCCAAACGGACTGGCGGAAATTGGACAGTCCAATTTTCGCCATTCAGTCTGGCGGAAATCTTGCGGAGTGTGGGTTTTTGCACACGTGAAGTTGGAATTTGCTGCTTGATGTGGATCTTTTTTTTCTCACGAAGTCAAAGATACACTATTTCCGCCAAACTGACTGGCGGTCCAATTTCCGCCAGTCGGTCTGGCAGAATATTTCTTTACTTACAATTTTACGAAACTTGTTACTCTCAGCATAATTTAGTTCAAATTTGGTATTCTGAACTACAATACGAGAAGCCTGAAGTCTACTATCATAAACTTCATTATAGATGCGAGACAATGTACGGATACTTGGTTTGTACGGACGTAGAGAGTTGGCGGGCCATGTGCCACAAGAGCGCAAAGTGCACTTCGATGGCACACTTTGCATTTTGTACGTATGCATTGGACGCGTCATTGCGCTGTTCAATGTGCTGTTCAATGCGTGTTCCAGCACGGGACTGTGGTCCCGAGGGAAGTCTAATCCCGTTGGACCTTGGCTCCATCGTGGATGTTGCTCCTGCTGGACCTTGGCTCCGACGGGGAGTCCCTTTGGACCTTGGTTCCAGCGGAGAGTCGGCTTCTGCCGGACTTGTGCTCCAGTGTGACTGTTGTTTGCTTCATCGTGGGCGTTTCAGTTTCTGCAACCGTCGACTTAGTGAGGATTATTGCTATAGCCGTCCACTTAATGGAGAGTTATTCTCCGGATTAGCTGTCCCTGAAGAGGAAAGCAAAAGAAGCTTCCTCGTTTCATGAACAGAGAAGTTTTACATTTACTTGTTTGACTCTAATTTCGAAAGAGGAATTTCTCAATGAATGTTAGGAACAGAGGAAGTCCTCCCATGGATAGAGGGATCCCTGCCAAAGTGGAAAGATCAGGTGGACTTAGCAACAACAACAAAAAAAGCCTACATGTATAATTGAAGTGTACAATGAAAAAGAATGTAATCAAACATTTCCTCTCTTTATTTCCTCTTAGAAACCATTTGCATATACAACATATTAGCGTACAACTACAGAACACTGATTTCATGCTCTATTCCTGGCAAAATTTAACAAATTTGCAACTACATAAAGATATACACAGCAGCAGGAGGTTCCCTGTACCTGCAGTATACAATGAAGGGAGAGGCAGCAATGGTTTCCCTCCAACTTTGCAGGACGCAGTTTAAGCAATGTGCAGCAGGGATCATAGGTTGGTCCACGAGGTGTGGACGAACGATACGTCGAGTTGTTCTATCTTATGCCTTCAAAAATCCATTCAGGTCGAGGTACGATATTACTTGCTCAGCCATGGCTGTAGGTGAAGCACATTCACCTTCCTTTGTTTGAATCACTATCTGCAAGAGCATGCAAGCTCGAGTTCAGTTAACAGATGCAAAACCATCATGTCCATCTAAAATATGGGGTCTCTTTAGTGCTTATTGTAACGCCCAAAAAGTTGTGCCCCGTCTGAGGCAAAACTGCATAGCCTTCCACGGACCAAGGTTATGCGGAAAGTTTCTAGAATGTTCTAGAAGATGGTGGAACGTAACAGAAAGCCCAAGAATCTTCTAGAGGACCCGAGAATCTTCCAGAAGACTCCAGACCTTTCTAGATGTGTCATGATCATTCTGGATGTACTACAAGCTTCCTTTGTTCTTATCTAGATATGCCGATTCCAGAAGTTTCTAGAGATTTTCATGTAAGCCCTATGCGCACTATAAATAAGGAGGAGGTCTCATTTGTTCCTTATCACCAAAACTTGTAATCATTCTCCAAGTAATAGAAGAATTTCTTGCGAGTCTCATTTCTTAGTTACCTTAGCATTCTAGCTAAGCGGGTTGGGAAGGCTTGCACGAGTCTCGAGAAGGAAGATAGTGCGCCGCACGCGACGAAGTGTAGCCTAAGACACTCAGTCTGTGACATTATGCAGGTAAAGGTTCCTCTGTTCTAGAGAGAGATGGATAAGCAAAGAAATGGCAATGCATTTTACCGATGACAACAAAAGATTTATCCTAAAAGTAAGAGTTGGACTCTCTGGTTGTCTGGGATCGCATAAATCCTATGTATCATTTTCTCTATAATGAATGGCAGCAATGTTTATTTTTCTTCGGGCACCTATCATGTCGTCACCATCATCTAAGCTTTCTCAAAGGGTCCTCCACTATGGAGCATGAAAAAGCCAAAGAAGAGTTGAGAAAGTTTTATGAGCAGCTGTCAACCAGATGCTAACCCGCTAATTACATTTTACTAACACTGTAAATAGCTCACATAGGTACAGAGATGTGCGCTTCTGATGACCATACTTGTTATTAATTCACCAACAACCCTAAGGTACATATCCATCTCCCCAGTTTGTAGTAACAGATTTGCAAAATCAATATAAATAAGTTACACAGTTCTGCTTCTAATGACCATCATACCTCTTAGTCACTCAACAACCAGCCTATTACATTTGAGGGGCACATCTATGTCCTTGTTTGTGCTAAACAACAGGAAGGGTGAGCAGAAACCCACCATGGTACAATATAGTGGCCATACTGTAGGTGTGAGGGTATAGAAGTCCATAAAGCAACGACGCAATTAAGTGTGCTTGGCAAGGGGCAACGAGTGAGGGAACTTGACAAGTGGGTTGGTCCGGTTGGACTTCCATCGAGATTATGTTCGGCTGGTTTCAGTGGAGTAGTGAGTGAGAATTGTGAGTTGCCATTGTTCCGTTGAATTACCGAAATTGACTGCTTGTAGCTGCAGGAGACTTGCAACTAACCAGCAGATTGGTAATCACTCCACTGGTGACATTGGCATATTGCAACCATCTTAAACTGAGATTGGGAGCAATGATCTGTAAATGAGAGTGGGATCTGCCCAATGGTGCAAGGGATGTGAGAATCATTGAGCATAAGGCTACTTGTGCAGTGGAGATTTGGCAGTCAACACCTGACCGGATATGAGATAGCCCTAAGAACCCTACCGTGTGAAATAGTTTTACTCTATTTTGATTTTTTTTTTTTTCTGGCTTGGGTTGCGAATATTGTGACGTAACCCTTTGGGGAGGCCTTTGATTATTTCGTTATCTTTTTAATGAAACAAGGTGGAAGGTAAGCCACTTCCAATCAAATAAAATCGTGCACCCTAAACTTCACTACTCGGTCTCAAATGGAAAATAAAAAATACACCAAAATATTCAGTAATGTAGTCTCCTTGAAGGTTTAACATGATAATGATGCCAATACAACCAGAATTCAACCACTATAACACCAAAAAGGTGAAAAAATATAAATGCATATAAACAGTGCATGTGCAGAAAGTTCTAAATTTTTATGAACTTCAAAGAGTAACACTTTTGTCATCTCATTTTTTAGAAGCAAATACCTATATTGACTCACCTCACACTTCAACGGTGGCTCGTACGGATCATCTATCCCAGTAAAACCTGCAGGATACCAAACAGAACTCTGGTCAAGAACGCATACCGGCAAAATTACTTTTCACTTAATGCGCTGTCTACTACATCATCTTACAGGACAGGCTAATAAATACAATTGGGAAGCATATCCATCAGAGTTCAGATCAATACTGGTGCATACCTTTGATCTTTCCTGCACGTACAAGCTTGTACAATCCTTTTGAATCTCTTGATTCACATATTTGCAAAGGTACATCCATGAAAACCTACATAAATGTGTTAAAATTTTGCTACATAGTTTAATAGCTATCAACAACACACAAAAGAAATAAAAGAATTACCTCAATGAAAGTAGAATCTGGTAGCATATCACGGCAGGCATCCCGGTCTCTTCTGTATGGGGATATCAAACTGGCAATACAAATAATACCAGCATCGGCAAAGAGTTTTGCTACTTCACCTATAAATTGATGGTACAAGTTGCACATTATAAGCCACAAACTCAATGTGTTCAAAACAGCAGGTTCATAGAATCATAATTCATAATCATACTACAATTGATGAAAATATGATCAGTCAAATCCTGCAACTATTAGCAAACAAGCAATATCATCAACTGCAACTAGTTTCTCATTTCTAAGGGAACAAATTAATATCCAGTACTCTAGTCAGCGCAAATGGCAAGCTCTACATAGTTTTCCTACAATGGAGCAAGAACACTGCTGCTTACCAATTCTCCGTATATTTTCTGCACGAGCTTCTGCTTGGAAACTGAGATCTCGGTTTAAACCATGCCTAATATTGTCGCCATCAAGGACAAAAGTTAGATATCCCATGCTATGCAACTCCCGACTTAGTGCACATGCCAAAGTGCTTTTCCCTGAATATGAAATGAAGTAAAAAAGGAGTAACTCTAAATACGTGAACAGATATTCAAATAATATGCAATAGCAGATTCCAAACTTCAAACGATCAACAAAAGAAGAAGGGGAGGGGGTTTGGGTTTGCTAGAGTTGGCCCCACAAAATATCCATTCCTCAAACTTTCTATCATCTTAGCTTTCCAGCATGAGAATATTAAAGCAACACCAAGTTGCACACAAGTAGAAGGTACTTAAGAGTAAGCTAAAACAGACTACTTGCAAGTTAGCATCAAATGAAGCTACCTGCTAGCATGCATAGATAAACATGTCACTACCCAATTGGTTTGCCTATTCTTCAGTTATGTGAATAAAGGGCATATGCATTTTTTTTAATTTGTTTATTTAAGCCATTAGTTTCATTAGCACACTTCTCTTTATAGCGTTGAATGTATTAATAACCTTACAGATCCAGCTATTGAAGGAGTATATCCCCGTTGAATGATGTGTGACTAAAGGACATTGATTTGCATCATCACCTTATGTCCAACACTATTTGCATCCCCACCTTGACTAACTTCAACAGTTACCAAAGTCTTTTACTATCATCTTTGACAATTAAAAAAAAAATATTGACATATATTTTAGATTACTGTACCCTATCAAGCACGGGTACTCCAGATAGGAAGTCGTACCCGTACCGGGTACTGGCACTCCTGTGGTACACTTACGAAGTCTTGAAGATGCATTACTACTCACACACCAACCGTACCCATATTTAAAAATCGATATATCGACGTACCAGGTACGTCCCATACCAAGTACTCGTATGAGTAGCTATACTTCATAGACTATCCATTTTCTTCCGTAGACCAGTTTGACAAGCATTCGCACATCCCAAAGACAATTTTTAGATAAAGAAACAATGCTTTATCTATTCTTGGCATCCTTCACAAACCACTCCGATGCACCACTTCCTCTAGTGGCCCATCATGGGTGAAGTGCTAACACAAATGACTTCGCAAAGTTGATGCACTAACCAGCACAAGTTATGTCACTAAACATTTGCGCTAAAAAGCATTACGAAAGAGATTTCACTATGACACATCATTACATAGGGTAGTTGAGCGTGTAATATAACCCCAACTTTCTCTATTATAGTCACACCTACCACAATTTTAAGCAGAAACATAAAGGCTGTTATATCAGGACATGTATCTTTATCTCAAATTACACAGTGTACACCTCAGAAAGGCTGATGTGATTTTTTACCAAACATTCTCATGTAATCTCTTTCTCCAGACCGATTCCTACTGCAAAGCAAGAGGATTGCTCCTTGGCTAATCAAAAGTAAGTTTACCCCAACTGAATGTTTCATGGCAAGGTCCACAAGGTCCTCTCGTTCTCACAGATTCCTTTGCCACAAATTTGCCACGTAAAAGGGTCGAGTAAGGTTTGACCGCACTTGCACTTGAACCTTGTTGTTAGTGTACCTTTACCAACTTTTGAGTAGACATCCACTTATTTTGATGGAAAACGACTTAGATGATGATGCTGAAAATAAATACTTCTACAGTATTCAACATTTTGCAAGATCATCTACATCCTAGATGTGGTTAAGGGTGCATTTATATATGCAACACAATTAAGAAAGATGTTATATATCGTTCAGATCGGAGACAAAGACTATTATAATATGACAAGCTATACGGTAATTTCTAAAATTAGGTTTCAACACGAATAAATTTAAATAGATAAATAATATATTATAATAGTTTAGTTCACCAACAAGGGGGTGGTCTAGTGGTAACACTAGTAAGGAAAGGGAGGAGTGGACGTGGGTTCGAATCCCAACCTGGGCAAAATAGAAGTGAGAAGGGGAGGTTTTTGGTGCAAGTAGCCCAAGACATGGACCATCATTAATGACGGGCCTTATCTCAAAAAAAGTAGTCTAGTTCATATAAAAAATAAGATTGCATCATTGTTCTGAAATAATTTCACAAAGGCATTAGGCAGATGTCAGAAGAGTAATCGGCTGTGTTGCACGAGTAAAGACACAAATACGGACATGATACCAATATAGATACATACATTTTCAGGTAGGTACCATAGTAGTCATTATGTTGCAAGAATACTGACACAGATATGAGTTACAGGTGGGTACATACACCATTTTTCCATGTCCATGCAACATAGGCAACCAGGTAAGGGTACATGTAAATAACTAAATATGTTTATTAACAAGGGTTAATTACAAGAAACCCTCTACAATTGAAAGATTCTAAGGAGCTACTCTGCCATTATATATTTTATGGTCCAGACTTCATACAGGAAGAAAGAAATATATATGTTTGCTAACTAGCAAACTAAGCCAATACTAATTTTGAGGCAAGATATGGTGAAGAAGACACGAACAAACCTGATCCACTGAGGCCAGTAATCCAAATAACGCATCCTTTTTGTTTTAATAACTTTTCCCTTTCAACTTTACCAACTGGGCAGTTATGCCACACAATGTTCGTCGACTTTCCAACAGTTGACATGACAGGGTGATCTTTTGCTACATAAATCAAAGGCAGCTGTTAGGACACATCGGATAGGAACAATGAATCGATGATATATTTAATTGCCAATGCATTATTCTAAACTTTATAATGTCCAACTAAGTATAGGATAAAGCTTCCAGGTGAGCAAACCATAATAATAGTTTAAATTAAAGCTAGTGGAATTACACATCAGAACTGTCAGATTCTTTCGGGAATAATCTTGTTAGAGAACACCACATTAGGTTCAACATAATTTAGTTAAAGAAAAAGCATAATTTATAAAGAATCAGAGACCAGTTATAGAAGTGGCACTTACTATAATGGAGATCTGACTGCGGAAGCACTAATATACATTCTAATATACTCTGTTTAGCACAACTGTATATTTCTCTATGCCACGCCAATGTAATAGCCAATAATTTAGTATACAGTTGCAAGGTTCAGTAACCAACTATGTTGCACAGACACGAATATGACACAAGAAACACGGACCCCATACCCATTTTGGTGTGTCATAGCTTACTGTGAGTGTTTGTGTCATGTCCAATACGTGTCTGACACAACTCTATACGGAGACACCAATTTGATTTTGACCCTCCAGCTTCCTAAGTCGCCACTGTTCATTAACCTGAGCACTGTTATTTGAGAATTGAGGTGGTCAACAAAACTATGTGAACAAAAAGGGGCCCCTTTCCCACTGAAATTATTCAAACTGATTCACTCGACGACTCAAATGTAGTGAATTATATGTGAAGTAAGATACAAAATAACCAAGATATATAAGTCCTAGAGATTGTACAACCTTAAAAATTTGAATCACAGAAACGAACACAGGACACACTAAACTAGAAAATCGATTAAACTATGGATGCTAGAATCAAATCGACTCTCTTGAAATTACACAGCCCATATATGCATGAAAACGAATACCAAACAACACGTTACAGACACGGCACTGATTTTGGCACGTGACCAAATTCATACAAGACACCGAATTTTTAATACAAGACACGGTGAGGACACGGTATGCATTTTTACGTGTCGTGGTGTATTTTGGAGCATCTGTGTCGACATGGCTCCTTCTCATAAAATTCTCAAAATTATTTCTCAAGACCTTATTTGGTTATTCCAGATGTGAGAATATGCATATTTCCATATAAAAATCGAACCTTTCCTATTAAGATCCATCAATTTAGTAAGAATCTAAAATATTCTCAGTATATATATAAATTCCTACCAACAAATTCTCAAAAGTACGTGCTTTCCAGAATCCCTAACCTAAAAAAAAATGCTCCATCTCGTCAAAATCGAGCCGAGTCAAGAATCATCGGTACCTGGAGCTTCGCAGTCGCAATCTACGCCCGGATCCGCCTCCGCCTCCGCTTCCGACTTCACCTCCACGAACTCCCTCCTCCCCGCCGCGTCAACCCTAACCCTAGCCTCGATCGGCCGCACGGACCTCGTGCCCGACCCGCGCCGGAATCCTACCGCCACCGCCGTCCTGCGGTAGTGCGCCGGCGAGGCTCGCCGGAGCGATCTCGACGCCGCCGATCCCGCCGGAGAAATCGCCTCCAGCGTCGCCATCGGAAACGGAGGAGAAAATAAAGGAATGTGCTTTGATTCGAGTCAGAGTCGGTACTTATAGAGGGGGGAGAGCAAGAGTAACCGCTCGTCATAAACTTCTGCAAACGAATTTTTAATTCCAATTTGTAAAATTCGTTAGCGAATGAAATCCATTTATATTTTTTGGGAGGGAAAGAAACAGAAACATAGTGGCATGAGAGAATTAAATTTGTAACAAAAATGTAAAAAAAAAAAGGAATCTGAGGTTTGGAGGTGTAGATGGAAATGTAACTATACTGGACTCGTTTGATTCACCGTAATGTAATCGTAATTATAATATAATCTAATAATATATTTATTTATTTATTTTGAAATAAGGTAATTGTGTCGAACGGTTCCATCGGAAATCGATCATTTTACCATTTGGGTCGCATGCATCTTTTTTAACCACTAGACTAGAGGTCATTTTATATATATATATATATATATATATATATATATATATATATATATATATATATATATATATATTGAAAGAAGGTAATTGTGTCGAATGCTCCCATCGGGAATCGATCTTCTGACTACTTGGATCGCATGCATCTCTCAAACAATCTCAACCAAACATTTATTTCAATCATGTGGTTAGAAAGCATGCTGACGTGGGAACAACTTTATGGAATGCTTTATAACCACATGATAGAAATAAATGTGTGGTTGAGATTGTTTGGTGAAACTTATTGCATCAATAAGTTTGGTGCAATATCCCTTCCCTATATATATATACAGGCCCGGCCCAGGCGCAGGGCAGCCTGGGCCACAACCCAGGGCCCCAAAGGAAAAGAGGGCACCATTTATATTTGTAGTTTTTTTTTTAATGTTTGGCCATAGGCTTGCAGCTCAGACCCAAATGCTGCTGCTATTAATATCCAGAGCATTAAATATGGACCATGTGGTCCAGGTTTCAAAGCCTAACGGTGGATTATTTTTTTTCAATGCAGGTGCAGGAGAAGAAGAATTGACAGGAGTTTACAAATTACACGCGGGGCGGCGGGAGAAGAATAATCGACTGGGGACAGTTGAATGATAGTTCTAGAGAGAAGCAAAATCGATTCATCTTTCCATTTTTTTTTTATGTTTTCTATATTAAGACATTAGTTACTGGGAGATTTTTCTGTCTTCTCTTCTTATATTTTCATATTCTAGACAAAGAAAATCCAAGGAGGAAAGAAGCGCTGGTGGTGGTGGAGATAGTTGGCGTTGAGAAATACATGAGAATTGTTGATTTATGGATGGGGCACTGTAGGCTCTCAAGGTTATTGACTTCTTTCTTTCTCTACTTCTTTCTGCAACTTATATGTTTGATGAAATGTTATAGAGATTGGATTCATACTAATGGGGCCACTATATTAGAACTTATAGAACACATATATAGTGACATATTCTTTGCACCACTCTTGGCCTTTCTTCAAATATTTGGAGAGTTTCTATTTCTGCCTAGGTCTCTTCATTTGGTGAAGAATAGCCCGTTCTAATTTTATAGTTTCTGTGCATAGCTGTTATGTAACTACTAACTAGATTAGGAACATAATTAATGTTCTTAAGTGTTATTTTTTACTTTGCTGCCTTTGCATTGTAGTAAGCTCTTCTTGTGAGAAAATAGTTTTATATGAATTTTAATAGTCTTTTCTGAGAAAGGAATATCTATCTTACTGCAATGCAACTGGAAGAAGTTTTTCCTCTTATTTGCATATTTCTTAAATGTTTAGTTTGTCTGCAAAGGTAACTATAATTTAGTATGTGTGTTCTTGTATTTAGTGTTCCATAACTCTTTTGATTTGTCAATTTTGTATGTTGCCAATTGAGCCCTTAATGTTAATACCGCATCCCATTATGCCATTAATATTCTTTTATTGTTCAATCTGGGTATTGCAATTTTTTTTTCTGAATTCAAAATATAGTGATTTATTAGCTCTAGATTTTTTTTTTTGTATTGATTATATCTCATGCGATTAGTAATTACAGGCAAGTTCTGTATGGGTCGTCTCAAGTTCTGTATGATGTTTGGTGGCTACATCTTTTAAAAAAAATAGAACAAGAAACTTGTGAATGACTGGCAAACCTCATCTAGATCTTACAATTTATATATTGAGCTGAACAAAGTACTTTGTTTGATACACTTAATACCATTCAATTTAAAAGCTGTTGTCACGACCCGATCCCAAGTTAATGAGTCGAACCGGACCATGCCCAGCCTGCACCATGGTGAGACGGCGGCAGTAAGCTGTTCCATTGCAGGTATTCACAATAACACAATTACATTTGTCACAACTATTATATTCGGAATTTGAAACTTTATTTAATAAAATATTCAGAAGTACAACTGGAAAGGAAATGCTGAAATAAAACTACAAACTCCAAATAAAGAAGAAAATGCAGAAAGGAAGAACTATCTAAACATCTGGTTCTGTAGTCCCTGGATCAGCGTCCTCCAGAGACGGCTCCGGTACCGTCGGAGGGTAGAGAACTGGGTCATAATAGCTATTATAGTATAGCTCATCATCCTCAGTGTTACCTAAAATGTTGTCTCCAGTCAGGAGGGAGCAAGAACGAAATATGCATCTCATAATTTAAATAGTAATTGGAAAGTGCAGGATAAACAGTTTGAAATAATATTTTTAGCAGGTTTAAAACAGTTCTGTGTGTTTTGAATATGCAAACGTCTATGACCGGCTTGGGTTGATCAGTAGTATCCTAGCGATACGATATGGCTTATCCCCGTGTGTAAGAGGGGTAAGCTAACACAGTTATGTCATAGGGGCTTTGGTCATAAACGCCTACACTATTCCCCCAGTCCCACAATCAGTAACAGTATCAATCAGTAGTTGAACCCTAAGGTAGAGTTCTGTGTCAGCAGTGTGGTTTAACATGCAGCTTAACTGTACTAAGGAAAATACAAGAATACATAATCCGAAACTTGACTTGTATTGAATGACTGGAAAGACGAGTTGATACCGAGGAGGAACGTCAGGTATGCATTCGAGTTCCTACAGTTGAGAACTCGACTTAGATCCGTAGTATAACCAGGCTAAGTGTGCTAGTTGCAATCTCTAGTAGTAAGTCCTAGTCAGGTTTTAAGTTGTTATTAAGTTACAGCTAACGTTTACGTCGCAAACTACGTGCGTTGATTAAACCGGTTAATTTGATTATTTGGAAAAATAATAAGAACCAATTATCTTTGAAAAACTTTGTGCTTTTGTAATATATCTATAAAATATAGTTTCTTACAGTGACAAATCATGAACTAGTTATCTTACTAATATTTTATCCATTTAATTAATTCTTAATTAATTATAAACGAGAAAATGAATACGTTCTAACTACGATTTTACATCCAATCCAAAACCACCCAAGATCAACATCAACCACCCAGAAAAAAAAAGTAAAAATCTACGCTATGCAATACAGGGGCACAGCTAAACATCCTAGAGTTATGGGCTTATGCCCTGTACAATTCTTTTACATAAAATAAGAGAAAATGATTTAGTACCTAATTAAAATGTGCAGTGAATAATTATCTAAAATAAACAACTTAAAATAAAATAATTTAAATCAAAAGTTGGAGTCTCAGACTCGGTCCATCATCAAATCTAGCTAATATCTCAACGCCCGGTCGGACCGGTGCGTTTGCATTTCGCTAGGGCCCACAGACCGGTACGGTCGTCGCCCGAAAGACTGGACTATTGCCAAAACGTGGGTGTTTGGGGTGCTGGTCCTTCGGGGCCACCCAAAGACTGGGTTTTTTTTTTTTTTTTTTTTTTTTTTAATACTTAAACCAAATAAAAATCAGAATTGAGAAAAAAAGAAGGGATTGGGCTCGGGCCTGGGTCTGGGCTCGGGCTCGGATCTGGGTCCGAAACTCAAAAGTCCAAATTGTTATAATTTTCAAAAATCATTTTTCACCCAAAAATAATTAATAGTAACATTTTTTAATAATAATTATTATTTTGAAAGCGTTAATTAATAACACAAAATTCTATTTAAATAAATAGCTACAAAAATAATGGGTTTCACAGCTGTACTATGTTCCCTGATGGGACCATATTTTTTTTTAATATTTTCATGTACCTTTTTTGAGTACTATTGTTATTAATAAAATTTATTCATGAAAAAATAATTGGCGTGTATGAAAAAAAGGGCACAAAATTATTTTCCTGCCCTGGGCCTACTACACCTCAGGACCGGCCCTGTATATATATATATATATATATATATATATATATATATATATATATATATGGAAGGGATATTGCACCAAACTTATTGCATCAATTGTTGCACCAAACAATCTCAACCACACATTTATTTCTATCATGTGGTTATAAAGCATTCCATAAAGTTGTTGCCACGTCAGCATGCTTTCTAACCTCATGATTGAAATAAATGATTGAAATATATATTACAATTATAACCACATTACGGTGAACCAAACGGGATTACTATGATAATAGTGGGATATTCATATAACAAAATAAGAAAAATTCTACCGAACTCAAGTGGCTATTGTGGTTACCAAAAGAAGGTATAAGATCATGGTTGGGCGACGGAAGATCAGTGGGCCGAGTCACGGAGGCGTATAATTCCATTACAACATGCAACATGATTTTATAATTTCCTTACAGTTCCAGGTATTGGCTTTTATACTTAAAAATTGGCCTCTCCTCAAACAAATAAAAAATTGTGGCAAATCCGTAAATAAATAAAAAAAATTTGGACTGACCTCGAGTAAAAAATGAAGTGCCTATAGAATTTCTCCAAAATAATAAAATAAGACCACCACAATAGACTAGTAGGATTGATGTATTATTATTAACTCAAGGAAATGTTCAGAAATAAGAAGATATTTTTCTAAGACATTAATAAATTAATATAGAAATAAATAAGTGACTTCTTATGTGTTTTAGGAGTATTACATGGACTACGTATATTCCGAAAATAATTACACCAACCACCCCTCTCATTTATAAATTGTATAAAACATAGATGCGGTTAGTGTTATAAATTTCTATAGAAAATATAAACTATAGGAATGGTCCGTATAATTAGTTTTAAAGTAAAAATAATTTATGTAATAAGTGTAAAACATGTTGATAGTTAATATAATATAACAAAATATGTTAACTTTTTACGCCAAGAATTAAAGTTAACTAAGAAAAGAAAATTAGGAATAAAAAAAAGGTTCCTCGCCCATCCAAGTATTTACTTTTCACCTATAATTGACTTTTTCAAACACTGGAAAAAACTACTATATGTGCACGTGCGTTGTACTTATTTATTATTAGAAAAATTAAAAGACATTTGTAGTAAAAATTTGTTAAAAAAAAAATTGTTCATTTTCCAATTAATGAATTATGTTAAAGAAAGTTCATTTTCAATGCCTCAATTTTAGATACTCAATGTATTTAAGAGCTGTTATAATAAGAAATATCAAAGGACGATCCTTGTATTTACCTAGATACCTCCCATTAATTTTAATTAATCTTTTTAGTTAGTAAATATAGTAAAGGGTAATTTTTGATTTTTTTTTACAGTGAAACCTACTTTGCATTTATAGTAGAATATATTATAATTTTCCAAAGAAAAAATATATATTGATTTTTCATTCCTTTCCTTTCCTTTCGTGGAACCAAATCAGACCTTACATTCCATTTCCTACTTTAATCAAGTTTTCCACTTTAATCAATAATTCACGTTCCCACTTTAATCAAGTTCTTCTTCCAATTTCTTTTACTTTTTTCAAACACCCAAAATTTGTTTTTTTTTTTATGAAAATTACAATTTTCGAAAGGAAGAAAAAGAGGAAAGAATTAATTTTCTTTCCTTTCCTCTCCTTTCCGCTAACGAAATGAGGTCTCAAAGACAAGCGACATATTAAAGCATGACCCTATTATGAGGGATAACATTAGAGAATACCAAAATTTAATCATATTTTACCGGCTACATAATACGACAATATATATGTTTATTATGTACGAAATCAGTTATGTTGTAAGCATATAGACGATCATATTATGTGGTTAGCAAAATATACTAACATTTTGGTATCCCTTTAGTTATTGTATCAACAAACATGTAAAATTACTCCCAAATTCGATAATAACAGTACCGAAAAGTTGGCGCAAACACAAAAGTTTGCACCAGAGGTGTGCATTCGATTTATTCGGTTTTACCGGAATCGAAATGATCAAAATTGGATAAATCAAAATTTAAAAAATAATAAAAACTGAAATTAGTAATAACCGAAACTGAACCGATAATGTGTTTTTTTTTATTTGTTTGGGTTTATTGTTTAATAGGTTTGACCTAAAGTTAGAATTATGATTAAATTATATTAAATTTTGATAATTTTTATAAATATTTGTTGTATTTTAAAATTGGGTCCAAAGTTGGACTAATTGTTAAATTATTGAACTTGGACTTTAAAACACATACATAGAATTGTTATTTTTAAAATATACATTTTTATTATAAAAATGCATAAAATTGAGGGAATTTTATAATTGTATAAACTTTATTCGGTTTTCGATTTTGGAATTGAATATTTTTTTTAGCATTTTTTAAGCTGATATTGGACAATTTTTTTGTTTTTCAAATCAAACTGAATCTCTTATTCGTTCAATATTCCATCAAAAAATCGAAAAATGGAAAGGAAAGAAAAACAATTCCTTGTTCTTTTCATTTCCTTGAAAAAATACAATTTCCATCCATATATTTTTTACAATATTTGAAGAAGAAGAAAAATTAGAAGAAAAAATGAATTTCCAATAGTGAAAAAATAAATGTTTGAATTTCCTCCTTATTTTTTTCCCATAATTTTTTTCTTTCTCGGTAACTTTCTTTGACATCCAGACATATGAGAAAACATTTTATTTTCAACTCCAAGATTTGGCAAATCAAACTAGGCCAAAGAGTTCAGCGGTCCTCGTGCCATCGTGTCGACTCTTGCGCAGGAGTGGAGATGAACATTTCGAAAATTTTCACCTGAACCATAAAATTTATATAAAATTATATCCAAAGCATAACTTTTTAAAAATTTGCATTTTAAGCACAAGAATACCCTTCGAAAGGACGTTCTTCCCTTAAAATATTTTACAAAAAGATGTCATTATTATCCAAATTTACTCCATCAAACCAAAAATATTATATATATATATATATATATATATATATATATATATAAGGAGAACGGAAGGACGTTCTACAAGGGGAAAACGTTTTTCGGATGGACGTTATTCTGTTACAAAAAAAGTGGGTTGCTTATATTTCATGACAATAGCGGTGACGATGAGCAAGTCTTGCTGGTGTTTGTTCTAGCAGTATTGCATGCCAATTACTAAGGGCAAATATTAATAAATTTTGCATGATGGAAAATGAATTCAACAGGTCTACACGGACCGCGGTTTCAACTGCGGCTGAAACCGTGGTCACGTGTCGGCCTTGGATTAGTCAATTTTTTTCGATATTTGTTTGTTTTTTTTTGGCCCAATTAAAAATTTACACGTGTTCCTCTCGACTTGGACTGAGAAGACTTTTTGAAAATGAACTATGAGAGTTCAATCATGCATCATCACTATTCAACTGTGTAGATTGTTTTGGGTCATTATTAGGAGATATAAGGTCAGGCTCTGTCAAGAATAATTGGTTGGCCATATATAATAGGACTAGTGTTGGGGTGCTAACGTCATACCAACAGGAGAACGTCCATCCTAAGGACATTTTTTCCTTGTAGAACGTCCTTCCGTTGGACCTTTCTCCGTT
Organism: Iris pallida; assembly: GCA_029216955.1. Taxonomy (NCBI): domain Eukaryota; kingdom Viridiplantae; phylum Streptophyta; class Magnoliopsida; order Asparagales; family Iridaceae; genus Iris; species Iris pallida. Next base: position 7,608,109 of record JANAVB010028398.1, read on the forward strand.
TACATATATTTTTTTTCTGAAAATTTTATACATAGGGATAGAATTTAGTGTATTTACGAAAAAAAAAAAAAATGATAACTTAAGAAGAATCATGAAGAAGATGATATTGCGACATTATTGATGGCGTCCGAAAATATTTTCCATCTTAGCACCATCATTAATGTCATCAAAGTCCACCCCTCCTCTTTGGCGACATCGTTGATGGCCCTTCCCCCCCCCCCCCCCCCCCTCCCCCCCCCCCCCCCCCCTCCGACGCCATTGTAGATGTCGTCATCCACTCTGAAATATGATGGTAGCTTTATCCTTGAGGAACTGAGGCTTATTTTTGAATTTGGAAGCATGGTTGGCACACATTAAGTCATCAAGCCTTCTATTCAATAACTTTTGTATGTGTTTTTTTTTGATCATGAGACCAATTTTCCATATCCATGTCAGAGTATTTGTTGTGTACCCCACACTTTTGGATAATATAGCCGAGACACCCGCAGAAATGGCAAAATTTGGTCAGCCTTTCATATTTTATATCGATGTTGCAAGTAGTGCCATTCCCAATAGGAGTCAGGGGCGGCCTTGGCCCAGGGCAGGCCGGGCGACGGCCCAGGGCCCCCTGATGAAAGAGGGCACCAACATGGAACTATCTACAATATAACTAGTACATATCATTTGCTATTTATTAAAAAAAATAAAAAATTTGGTGTAGTGGTTATAATGCTAGACTTATATTTAGTAGGTCCTTTGTTCAAATTTTGACTACAACAAAATTTTAATTGTTAGTGCCAGGGCACAATTTTTCGATGGAAAACTGAGAATATGAAACGATTGTAAAGACAATGTTTCAAATCAACACTTCAAGGAAGGTGATCCTGAATTACGAGAATCTAAAAAGATTTCGTAATCAACAACAATCGATCGTAGTACTTCTAAAAAGAAGATACAATCAGAATTACTGGCAGCAATGAAGAAGGTGACTGGCGAAAGATGAAAGAACTCCTGCTGGGGTGAATTATCACCGTTGCTCAAAGCTTTATTCGCCCTACACGAATAGCTTCCAGGAACCAGCAAGTTCGTCGGACTTGGAACACTCCTGCTCTTCTGACTCCTCGGATGGACACGAACTCCCGTGCAAAAGCAACGCTGGTGCGGCGCCTTTCCTCTCTTTCGAAGGCTACTGGAAGATCAGAATTGTGTTAAAGAACACTTCTGAATTCTCTGTTTACTTGTGTTAAAAAACACTTCGTGAACTTTCTGTGGTGGCTTCTATTACTTATATATATATAGCCTTGAGAGAGAGAGGATGTCTTATATAGGCCCTGCAACTGTTCGGTTGCCACAAAGTTAGGAACGTGGTAAAAACCACCCCGAATATGTAGCAACCGTCCAGAACATGCAAACGCACGTTCTGCTGCAAGTTGCGCCAACTGCGCGCACCCTGCGCTCTTTGCACTCCGCGCACTGCGCCACTGCGCAACCTGCGCGACCTGCGCGATCTTGCGCCACTCGTGCAACTAAAGCGCACTATGCGCCTAGCGACAATGTGCTAAGTGCAAAGTGCGCCAACAAAACGCACATTACGCCTCATGAGCCCGAGTCCGAGTCCGAGTCGCTAAGCCCCTACGGGGCTTAGCTCCCATGGAAATGAATTTCCCAAGAGCAAAAAGCATGAATGCTTTTATTGTTGATTTAGCCTTTTTTCCATTAGAAAAATAACCCCACATGGCACACCCATGTGCACCTCCACACCACATGTGCATCTCTAAAATAGGAAAGCTAATATATAGAGATACATTTGTTTTGGCCTAGCCGATGTGGGACTAAAGTTCGAAAGAGAAAAGAGGCCAAAACCCAACATTATTTTATTTACATTTTTTTACGTTATGTATGGGAATCCATTTTGGAAGTTTTGCCTCGGGCCCCCATCAGCTTAGGGCCGGCCCTGATAGGAGTAGATAGCCTTCTAGTAAGAGGTTTGGAGATATCAATGAAGATTGGGCATTCTTGGCGACATCACTAATGTCGCCCCCAAAGGGGTTTCAACGTGGGGTGCCATCTCTGATGTCGTTTTTTTTTTTTGCGGGGGGGGGGCTCAATGCTGCTGCAACTTTTTTCTGGATGTCATTACTAATGTCGTCCATATCTCTCATTTATAATTTTTTCAGACTCATCCCTTTTTGCGTAAATCCGACAAAATTTATCCATCCGTGTAAAATTTTCGGATTTTTTTGGTTTGATTCAACGGAGTAAACTTTGATAATAATAACGTCTATTTTTAATTTGTTTTTAAGGAAAGAACGTCCTTAACATACAATTTTTTAAAAAGTTATACTTTGAATACAATTTCATATAATTTTTATGCTTTTAAGTGAAAATTTCCGTATATAAGAACAATCGGAAAAAGAAGGAAAGAGAACTAGAGAGAGAGAGAGAGAGAGTGACATAAACCTAACCCTTTCTCGCCGGATCTGACGTCATGAACCCCGCCCCCGGCGAATCTCCGGTCCCTTCGGCGTCGCCGCTCGACAAGCCCCTCGCCGAGCTCACCGAGGACGACGTCGCCCAGCTCACGCGCGAGGACTGCCGCCGCTTCCTCAAGCAGAAAGGTCCGGTCACCTCCCCCCCTCTCTCCCCCCCCCCCTCCTTTCTAACCGCCACGTGTCGGTTGCGCAGGCATGCGGCGTCCCTCCTGGAACAAGTCGCAGGCGATCCAGCAGGTCATCTCCCTCAAGTCCCTCCTCGACTCGCGGCGGGACTCCGGCGACGGGACCCGCATGAAGAAGGAGTCCCGCCCCGCCGCCCCTCCTCCGCCGCCTCCGGCGGAGGCGACCGCACCGCAGGTGACCGGACTCGGCTCCTCCTCCTCCTTCTAGAGCATTCCTTTTTTCCTCACTGTTGCTTCTTCATCATCGCTAGGTTCCGGTTAGTTCGCCGTACAGGAGGAAGGATCCGAACCCGAACCCGCTCCGACCCGCCAACTCCGCCGCCGCCCGGTTTGCTCTCGCCCCCCTTGCTAACTTGCGCCCGACCGGCTTTGATTCGTAGCAGCTGTACTCTTTTCTTTTCTCTGGATATTTGCGTATAAGTCCAGTAACACATTTCATTACAAAGTTTGTTAAAATAAGAGTGTTTGAAATTTGGCATGGGACTTTGGATTTGGAATAACAAAACTTATTAGACTTACATTTAAGTTAACAGACATTTGGAGGTTTATAATTACTAAGTCACAGTTCAACGCACGTAAGAAAAGCATTGGTATGGTTGAAAATTAGATAAAAAAATAAAATTATTTTAAATATGATTATATATATTTTAATTAGAATTTGTTATAGATATATTTTTATAATTTTGGATATGTATTTAAATTAGATAATACCATGCTCTTAGTTTAAATTTTGAATATTGAATATATTTTAGAATTTGTTATATATTCAGGTAGTTTATGCGGTAGTTTTCTTGTTTGAGTTTTTTATTATTAATGGAGGATATATATAGGATTTGGACGGTTTATTTTTGAACTAATTTCAAGCTTTATTATAACAGCATAGATATTTAAATTATGAGGCATTGGAGGATTAGAATTATTGTTGGAGTTTCTTAAAGAGAGATTAAGATAGAGTTTGTAATAGAAATTTTCAATTTTTGGAATTTGTTTTGTAGTAATAGGTGCGTTTGTTGACAATGTGAAAAATAAATTAATTTTACATAATTTTTTTTATAATTTTTTTTACGAAAATTTTAAATTTTCTTATAGAAAGTTTAATTTGGGTGTTTGGTTGTTATTATTTTTTTACAAAAAATTGTTATTTTTCAGGAAAAAAATATATTTTTCTATGGACAATACTAGTTTTATTTTCTACCATTTTAAAGAAAAATACGAAAAATGATAGTTTTTTAGAAAATAATTCTATGAAAAATATAAACTATCAAATATTACAATTGGGTAAAATTTATGTGAATCTTTTTTTTGGAAAAAAATGTCCAATTACATAACCAATAAATTTTAAAACAGAAATTTTTGTACATGGTTATTGAAATTGTGAAAAAAGAAGAAGGAAAACTTGGTGTATTTACGAATAGGGGGTGTGATCCAATTACACAACCAAGTCGCACGACGCGTGCGTGGATAAGTGCAACCAAGTCGCACGACGCGTGCGTGGGTAAGTGCAGGCACGCCAAATCACTTGGCGCAGCTGACAGAGGATTTTGGCACTTTGAAGACCTTCTCCTCTCTTCAAGTCAGTTGGCGTGTGATCTCCCTCCGCAATTATCCTAAATTTTTTTCCTTTTTATATAAATTCGAGATTTTTTTTACCTTGTACGAAATTTCTGATTTTAAAATTTTGAAAATGGTGTCTAATTTTTTTTTAATTCGTGCCCAAAATTGTGGGGACTATTGTAAAATAAGGTACATCTACCTATATGGAAATCTATTGGGCCCACTACTGAAGTGACCCGTCAATTGGACTGGTAGTGGTGGTGGCCTGTCCGTCCCTCCCGCCAAATAGGACCCACCGCCTCAAAGCATTAACAAACCTTCCCCAGCCGTACGATCACGGTGGCCCGCAGATCGAACTGTCAATAGTCCGTTGATGTAACCGGTGGGTCCCACCCCACCCCTTTTTCTGTTTCAGTGTCCGTGCGAGTCCGCCGGCGAGCCAGATGACGATTTTCTACGGCGGCCGGGTCAGGGTCTACAACGACGTGCCGGCCGAAAAGGTACTCGCAGCACGTACCGGTCCGATACGTAGCCGATTTTTTGGTACCGGCACGGGACTGACTCGTTGGTACGTTGCAGGCTCGGGCGCTCATGCAGCTGGCGGCGACTCCGGGGCCGGGTCCGGCTTACCAGAACAGGACGGTGGCTCCTCGTCTCGGACCGGGTGCGGTCTCGACGACCGGTACGAAATTTCAAATTTGCTCATTTTTGTTGGGAAGTAAAATTAGGGTTTTTGTTTGTTTGTTTTAAATTTGATTGATTACTAAAGTTTATTTGATTAGATTTATCCTGACCGTTTGATACCATGATCGCACTTCGGGGTTCAGGGAAGCCGGTCCCCAGACTCCGGGACAGTGTGAACTGGAGTCTCGCTAGGGAATCTGAGCCTGGTATGGAAAGGTGCGTTCTTTTTTATTGTCTATTTTATAATTTGCCCTTTAAGCAATCCCGTCAATTATTAGTAATTCCTTTTTTCTAGGGTTATTTAGTTTTAGGGTCTGGTATAATATTAGAAATTTGAGTTTACGTCCAGGAGAGGGTTTTGGTTTCGTCGTAACAGTTGATTTTGGATAACCGTCCAAAATGGAGGGTCAAGCTCAAATTATGAATATTATACGAGACCCTAAAACTAAACGAAAATATGCGAGTATTATTTAGTTTTGCATGGTGGAGATTATTTGACTCGAATTATTTAGTTTTGTTATGACCAATCGAGAATGAGGCTTTGTGATACTGTTGTTTGCTTCTATTATGATCTCAGCAACCAAACAAATCTCGGGGACTCTTGAGTTGTAAGCATTCAACAATTCGACCGAGACAATATACATCTGACGATACACGATGCCTATGAAGTCATCTCCATCGAAACTGCCGCCTAGAGGGTTGTGTGGCTGTTGAGATCATGATAGAAGCAAACAACAGTGTCGCAAGTCTCATTCTCGATTGGTCGTGACAAAATTAAATAACATAAGTCACACAACTTCCACCATGCAAAACTAAATAACCCTTACATATTTCCGTTTAGTTTTATAATATTCAAAATTTGAGTTTATGTCCCCATTTGGACTGTCAGCCAAGTCCACCGTTAGGACGAGACCCAAATCCTCTTCTGGACAATATGGAGACCTAAACTCAAATTTCTAAGACCTTAAAACTAGATAACCCTTTTTTTATTATACTGTTAATATTGTTCAAATACCATTTTGGAGAGTATAGCTGGTGTGGAAGATTGAATTACTGGTTTGAATCTGTTGCATGAATACATACTAGTCCAAATGGTGACGGTTGATTTCTGTGTGTTATGGTGTACTTTGGAGTGTCTATGTCGTTCTGATTTGCTCCAACATGACAAAGACGCAACACCGGTTTTCGGAGTGTCCATACTCCTTAGTTGGTTTGAATAAAGTCAGGGGCAGATCCAGGAGTTATAGTCAGAGGGGGCTTAAAAGGCACTGAGAGAGGGCTTGAGAGTAGTGGAAAAAGTAAAATTAATGTCATTCGAACCAAGGATCTCCTGGATAAAACATTGATAGTTTACCAACTGCTCTACTAAGTTGTTGCAATATAAATAGTTATTACTAAAAGTTTGACGAATTCTTCAAACAATACTATAACAGGGAAAAAAAAACAGAAATCCAGTGGGGGCTTGAACCCCCACACCTCTGGATGTGGATCCGCCCCTGGATATAGTACGTAAGTTTTGCGAGTGTCAATGGAAACATCAATCAGGTCATTTAGTTCCATGGAAAATAGAGAACAAAATATAGTATGGAAATTAATTAATGTAGGGAACAAAATATAGTATGAAAATTAATTAATGTGCTCCACAATCTCTATTAGTTTAATAGTGATGTGCCATCATATTGTTCTCTTTTCTTGGAAACCTACTTCTAGTTTATAGGAACTCCAACAAAACCAACTTTCCAACTATCAAGTTTCAAATAATTTCTACTTGCCAAACATGGATGGATAAATTACAAGGGAACTCATTAGCATCTACTTCATTTTGGTTGGCATGCAAAGAACTTCACCTTGATTTCAACTTAGTTTCAGTTGTGATTTTGGTTTGTCGATTAGCTTGGGACTAATTGTAAGAGAACAACTTAATGATCTTAAAAGGACAATGTCATATTTCACTGGCTCAACTTGCTAATTATCCTATAGCTACTAGTTTAGTAGATATTTACCACCTGCAGTCATCTTTTTTCTAACACCGCCATGTTTATTCAATCTCAACTCCTCGTCCTTGACCATTTATGGACTTAAGGCTAAGATTGATAAGACATGATAAGGTTGATAGGATAGAGTCAGCTTGTTGGTTTAATATGGGTTATGGTTGATGGACTAGTAGTAGTTTGTGGGGGTTAGGGATTGATGCTTTATCGTTGGTTTTATTTGGTGATGGTGGTAACAACAATGATGAAGGATGACCATTGGTGAACGAAGGGGATGTGCTTCGATGAAGATAAACAATGGAGACTTTCCAACATAACCTTTACCCTTTTATTTTTGAACATATCAAATGGGATAAAGTGTTGTTCTGTGTTAGCGAACCTTATTGGATTTGAGAGTGGGAAATTTAATAAATTTAAGAAATAGATCGTTTCAAAGGAGGAATAAATCTTCTTAGTTCCTGAATTCTCAGTTAATTCCTGCCAAATGTCCATTTGATAACCTTAAACTGTTCTCTAATTCCAATTCATTGCCTCATGTCTACCTATCTAGGAGCTCTAATTCTCTACATCCTGCCCAAGAATATAGGAATTGACCAAGAGTTGAAAACAAGAAAAGAATTTGGAAGGTTTGTTCGGAATTGAGGAATTATAATGGGTTGCCAAACTAGTATTTGGCAGAATTAGATACTAATTTCTCATCTTAGTTTCAAAACCCAAACGTTACCTAGTTAATAGATGCTGTTACCCCTGGAAAGTTCTCTTGCCAACAGTAGGACTGCAGGAGAATCTATTTCCCTTCGCAATTTTAGGATGTTTAAAAGAGATTTTGCTATTGGGAAGAACTATTTTAGCATAGAGTGGGAAATTCAATTACTCTACACTTGGGAAGGAGAAAGTAACTTGAGTGTCTGAAGGTACATTATTGGAACGGCTAAGCTCTTTTATGATGCATCTGAGTGGTCCCTTGTGATGCCAATTTACCACTTGTTTGTGGGCCAACTACTTGTTTGTCTATTGATTGGTCTTCAATCAACCTCACCGGTACCTTATCCCTTGTATGTATACAAATAATCAATAAGCCAAGTAGCCTATGATGCTAACAGTATTATTCTCCAACCACTTTGATGAGCATGCAATATTGATGATGCCATATATCATATGGCAGTAAATCCCCACCATTAATATTTTTTGTATGTGACCTAAAATGAACAGAAAAGTCAACAAGTACTGGCCCAAGTGGTCGGCATTTGATGACATAAAAGTGACTGGAAAACCAGTCAGAGGTTCAATACCCCGGGTTCGAACCACAATTACCTATTTGCAAAAAAAACAAAGAATAGGAAAAAAGAAACAATGAATTCTTCCACATCACATATCTCATGAATCATGTATCTTGACTTTTTTGAGTTTTGTGATTACGATTGGCGAATTATTATTTTCGGCTCGTCACTTGGGAAGATTTAGTTTTTCACTAGGTATATTTTCTTTTCTTTGTATATATATATATTTTAATCCTTTTCTGTTTCTTGTTAAGAACCCAATGGATATGATAGTTCATTATTTTAGTTATCTTTTAATATGACCAATGGTGCTGAAGGACTCTTGATATTATTAGCACCTGCACCAGATATTACTTCTAGTTAGAATTGAGTTGGTTATCATAAATGAAAGTCCAGTTTGTTACGAGCACACTAAACATTTTGAAATTGTATGACTTCGTAAATAGTGTACACATAATAAATCAAGATATCTGTGATGAAGCTCTTTATTTTTTATAAGCAGAGGAATGAATATTTTATCAATTTGTGTGTGTTTCTAAAACACATAGAACATGACCAATAGTGTTGATTATGATTGATATTCCCAGCTCCATCTTGTCCTTCCTATTAAAAAGCAAAGTGGTATTTTAATGGTTGTACCACCAAATATAGGTCCTATATATGGCACCATTAGAAATTAAAATTTTCAAAATGCAACGTTCGATGTGTGTATGATTGTTACTTAGCTAGGATGTATTCGCAATAAATACTTTTAAATATATTCATGTAGCTTGGCACGTTCATGCACACACCATTTCCTCTCTTATGGTGTGTGTACTGTGTGTGTGTGTGTGTGTGTTTTGCATGATCTATTATAGCGAATACACAGGGTTATGAGTGAAACATCTTCCCAGTTGGGGACCAGTCAAGCTGTCAAGACCTGTGCATCACTAGAGAAACACCTTACTGATGGAACTTGTCAACTCCAGAAAGTTCTTGATGAGTCCATGGTTATGGTACTCCCACGTACCATTGCTTAGAAACAAAGGCTGGGCAATCCCGACAGATACCCATCACTTGGAATACTCTAATCACCTAATTTTAGCTAGTGGAATGGTCCTTAAAGTCGCCTTATTTTTTCAATGAGTTTGAGGATCATATGCGGATTTAGATAGACAGGATAAAGGAAGGAACAGGGAAGGTTGGGCAATGTAGACAAACCATTATTTGATAGAAACGTGAATATTCCCTTGCCTCACAAAATATATGCCCACTGGAATCCACCATGTCATCTCACTTGAAAATCATGATATACAAGTATACAAAGCACCATTTGGTAGGCCCACATTTGGATTTTACCTCCAAGATGAAGATCCTATTGATTCTAATTGGCAGGTCGGGAAGAATCTCGACAAGTCGATGATTATCGCACTCGTACATTGTTTAGTACCAAGGGATGGCATAATCCAACTGATACCTGTCACTTGGAATGCTATAACCACTGAATTTCTGCCGGGGGATAGTTCAAAAAGTCACTTTTCTTTTCTATAAGTATGAGGGAAATATGAAGGATTTAGAAAGACATGATAAAGAAAAGAATACTCCGAGGAAAGGTTGGGTGATGCAGAACCATTTGATAGATCATTAAACTTACAGTAAATTGCAAGCAAAGAATAATGTTTGGTAAAATTCCATAGAAGGAAAAACGCCCATACTAAGGGCATTGCAGTTGAACCGCTTCTAACCCGTGTTATGTACTTTAAAAAAAATCAAAAAAAGTTGTTGAAAAAAGAGTTGAAATGCCCTTGCAAGGGCATACGATAAACAAAAGTCTATGTACTTTCCAATTTTTTGTATTTTTTATTTATTTTAAAGGTACATGAAGACACTTACGGAAAAAAAAACGTCACAACTAACATTATACACTCTTACCCAGTGCCGGACTTTAGATTTTGATAGCTGAGACGAACTCTAAAAGTGATGCCATCAAAACTTAATGTTCATATTATATTATTTTTACAACTAACATTATACGCTCTTATTACCAAGGGCATATGGTATCTTTCTTTGTTTATTTTATTATTTTTCTTTTTATTTATCATTGTTCACTGTTATTTTTTTAACTACCATTATTTTTTTATATAAAGAAACTCCTATTTAAACCACCACACCTAACTTCTTAAAAAAATTACGACCATTTAAAAAAATTTAAAAAAATCAAAACAAAAGATACGCCCTTGGCAAAGGCTTTTCTTGCTCCAAATACGTCCTTACTAAAGGCGTTTCTTTTAAATGAATAAAAATGGTGGTGGCAAAGAAACACCCTTAGTAGGGCGTTTTTAGCGCAAGAAACATCCTTGCCAAGGGCATTTTAATTTTTTAATTAATTTTTTTAAATGTTTTTGTTGGGTGGGAGGGTTTAGTATAGGAATCAAGTAGAACGTCCTTACTATTGGCGTTTTGATTCTTTCTATAGAATTTTGGCAAAAAAAATTTCTCTGGCTGAAATTTTCAAAAATTTCTATGCTCTGGGTGAAAATTTCTGGAAACATGAATATTCATCACCTATTGTAGTGTTTAGGACCACCTACTTATGGTACATGTGATTTTCACGATGTACTATGTGCCCTACAATTGGGCCCCATCTAGATTTTGCCTCTGAATTGAAGATGCTATTGATTTGGTAGCTTATAGCTTCAAAAGCTGATATTAATAGTGACACATGATTTACCACTGAACGGGATATGCAACACATTTTATTTTAGCTGATATAGAATCACTATTTGATCTGTCAGTCTTGGTCATCCGTTATTTTTCTAGTGCACATATGAACTTAGCTAAGATCCTTTAGTCATCATTATTAGATCTCTACTATTCCCTAGTTCCCTACTATTTTCTCCCTTGTAACTTACAGGTAGGATATGAAAAGTAGAGGGGTTAAAAATCCTCCTCTATGAAAACTTCACGTTAGAAGTTGGTATTTTTGTCTCTATTTTTTGTTGATCTGAATGCTGATTGTAAGTTTAAAAGCAAGCTGATTATAATTAGTTTATATTTTTATCTTAACTAAACAATCAACATAAATTCCATCTTTCTTGTTGACCTGAACGAAGATTGGTACTTTTCAACTAGAAGTACTGGACATTAATTCAAATAAAAGCCTATCCATCTTACTCATAATTCACAAAAGCCGTTGCCCTAATTGTTTGAAGCTTGCTTCTTATATTATGACTAGCTTATTAGATTTGAAGTCATTGCCTCAAACGGATACGTTCATCCATCCATTGTCATCTATATAATCTACGTTCTTTCATGTGTACATTTTTGCTGAGAACTTGCTTATGGTTTATGCTAAGCATTGACATGTATGGATGACATTAATGGCACTCTTATGATATGTTTAGTTGACTACTGAAGTAAGCTTATCTCAGTTTATTTGTTCTGCATTTGATACAGAAACTTTGACTCAAGTTAAATTAGGCAGGGACTTGATCATGTCATCAGCAGTCACTTAAATGTGGAAATAAATTTTAATTGGTTTTAACCACAAACCAACCCTCTATGTAGATTTCGGTTTTACATGAATACTGTCCATTTTTCGGTAGTAGGTGGCCGCCACCATACTGGAGCTAGCATTGATCATATCTTCACTAATAGCCTTAATCCAAGTTCTCTGTCTCTTCCTTATTCTACTAGCCTTTTGGTAGGATCCTACTATGCAGCAGACCTGTCATTCTCCTTGTATGTTCGTACTTCATGCAAACTTTTTGAGTGAGATTTCGTTTATTATTGGCTAGATTTGGTAGTTGATGGGAAGTTCCCCAGCCTTCACATTCAAAAAAAAAGCTTATTGAGGGAGATCTAAATTTCCCCATCTTTTGCTCAACTAAAGCTAAATATAAATATTCAAGTTTTTTTGCATATAAGTACCTTAAATCTACCATAAATTTAAGTAAATCCTTAATTCTTATTAATTTCTTAGAAGTCCCTTAAATTATAAGAACGAGAGTTATGAGTTCCCTTTAAAAACTAACTTAAACCTTGGATTGAAGGTATAAAAAGACTATATAGCCCTCGTCTTCTTCCTTATTTTCTTCTCTCTAACCCAAAGCTGCAACATTCCAAAAGCAAAATCTCTCGTGTCGACGCCTTCCTCGGCATCTGTGTCGGCACCCCCCCCCCCTTTTCAAACCAACCTCTCTCATCGTCCTCCCCATCTAGTATCTTTACTCTTGGGTTATTTTCTTGTATGGTCTTCAAAAAGTTGACTCCCCCCCTTTTTTAATGGAACTTTATACAGGCTCATTTATGAGTTCATGATATTCAAACTTCAAAGCGTAAAATCTTTTAGGTGGATCCTGAAATGGTTCGCCTCCAAACACTGAAATTTTGTAACAGATATTAGTTAAATTTGGAAGTTATTTCAATATGTTCTTCATCTGCATTTTTTGAAAGTAGGTAATTGATGGATTTAGTAAAGATTTAGCTTTCTTGTGTTTTATCAATTTTTTGAACTGAAAATCTTGAAATTGGAATTGAATTATGGTTTATAGTTTCTTCTTTCATCCTTCTTCTATTTTGGGAATTTCATACAGTGAGGATTTGGCTATTATGCATTGTTCTTCTTTTTGTGTGCTTTATTCTGTTTACATACCAATCTATAAGCTTTCCCTTCTTAGTATGTATGGTTTGCACCAAGTTTTTTTCGTTCCTTGGCGGGTGGCTGGGATCCCAAATATTCTTTGAAATTTTCTTTGGACAAGTGGAGACTTCAACTGGAACTGTCGCAATAAAGACGTTTTTTAAAGAAAAATAGAAGAGACATGTTGCCGTCTGCTGCCGAACAAATTTATCTTTAACTAATGGCATAAAATAGCAAACAACCATAAAGAAAGTGTGGTGATCTTCTCATTTCAAAGTTAAAAAAATCATATTCTTTTAAGAAAGAAACAAAAAATGGTGATCATAGTTATAATTCTTTTGGAAACAATTGAGTTACTAGGAGGGACAGGAGAGGAGGGGAGATTGGAACTCATGGAGGAAGGTTTCATTAGCAAATACGGGTTTCTACAGGGGCAAAGAAGAGGAGGAATATGAGGCAAATTGGCCAAAAAATTGTTGCTCTATTTCTAGTAATTTGAGGGACTTTTAAGCAATTGACAAGATTTATGGGATTTTTTTTAAATATAGTAGATTTAACTTTTAAGGGACTTAATATGCAAACAAAACCTTTATTCAGTACTTTCTCTTAGTGTATACTTCCTTTGGGCGTGTCTGTGGTTGCCCAGAATTGTGACCCATAAAGCATTGCTGGTCATATGAATGGTCATTCTAAAGTTCTACGACTTCATCTCTAAATGTGCAACCATATGGATTCTCAAATTACTTGTCCTATTCAATCATCGATATATCGTTCGTCTTTAATTCTATGGACAATATCCTCTTAATCTTCGTGATGAAACTCTGGGAGTATATCTGTTGTTCCCAAAACCTATGTACCCCCTATCATATAAAAATATGGGTTCCATTGATTGTGAGTGTTATTTTTTAAAGTAACATGTCCCCTCTCCTATCGCTCTTGGATATCTCTTAGCCATTAAGATTGATCATTATCTTCAATCTTCTTGCATTTGCTAATATGACACTTTTTAATTATGTCGTTATCCTGTTAACTAAAATATCAATTTTTTTATACTTGAGAATTAGAGCTTCAAGTCTCATCAGTATTTCAGCAAAGTTCATACTAGATTAGTGTTCAGTAATTATTTCTAAAATTGGGTTCTTGTACTTCATTAGGTGAGGGCAGTTTGGCAATCAAAAACTCAAAAAGGCAAACTCCAAAAACTTAAAAGGTTGATATTAAGTGCTATAAGCCTATAATAGACTATAAATAAACATGTCACATTCTCCACTTTTAATCCCACTTTGGATGAGTTTTCATCCAAAGCAGAACATTTTGTTATTATTTCATTGGAACATTTATTACTGACTTCTGAGTTTTGGGTGTTACTGGAGTTTCTCTTTGACTTGTAATAAAGGATATGATTTTTGTTAATGTTACATCCAACATGGCCCTTAACATAGCTGATTAGAAGAGAAGTTCAAATAGCCGACCGCCAAAAAATTAGAATAGAGGCTTTCTTCTTCTTCTTCTTCTCGCCTTTGACTTTTGGGTTGCCAAAAGCGTGGGCACTGAACGAAAAACATTTTAGCCATCTCCTAAAAGCTGGCAGTTGGTTTACAACAGCCATCATTTTCTTTTTTCTTGTTTTGGCATAACCAGATTTGAAGTTTCAATAAAGAGCCTTTGTGCTCGTCTTTTGACAGTCCAACTCCATTTGCTACATCAGTTCATCTATATACTATTTTTGAGACTTTCAGAAAACCTTGGATGTTTTAATTGCGTAACCAATATAGCTTCAGGCGTCGTCACCTGCATTGGCTTTCTAATCCATTTTTTTTCTCGTTTAGTGTTGGGATGACGAAGGTGATGTTTTTTTTGCCTTTTGTTTGGTTGTTGTCTACTTGAAGACCTTAGCAAAAGCTGTTGTGATCGACTGAATATGCATCATCTGCTAATTCTTGGAGTTTAAACTGTTTGTTGATGTGTAGATGTCAACTTTAGCTCATTTTATTCTCTGTCTACTCATGTTTAAACAGGCGGTGGTAACTAAATGGACAATTCAACATATATTGGATGCTCCTACAATTGCACAGAAAATACCAAATTCGGGATCTCATTTACTATTTTGTTCGGTGGACTAGCTTTAAATCGGTGTCCACTTTGACGCCAGAAGCAGTGCTCCAGCAAAATCCAGTTTGATGCAATTTTTGGTCATGTGGTTCATGTTGCTTTCATGACTACATTCCAGCTTCACAAACATGGTCAGCCAGTGGAAAGGAGTGATACTCAGATTATGGTTACAAAAAGGACAGCTAGTAGTTGATTGGCACAAACTAGAGTTCCGGCTTTTCTGAACGGGAGCAGATCTGCTGTCCCATTTATCCTGTTCCAATTATGTGCTTCTCCTTATTACATGTGGGCCATAGGAGTTGCAAGTGGATGGTGGCCCACATGTAATAGGGAGGGGGGACAGAATTGGAACAGAATAAATGTGACAGCAGATCTGCTCTCCTCGCCTCTGAACTTACGAAACTCTCTGAGTGACCTCCTTCAGATTGAAGAAGTCATGTTCTCCACTTGAGGGATTCAAGAGATGATCCAGATGTCAAGTTTGCTGCATCTTTGTAGCCTGAGCTCACCTTAGCTGTGTACTCAAACCTCTTTCTTTGCCAAATGTGGTCTACTGAGCTAAACTATGGAATTTTAGGAGTACATTGATGAGCTATTTTTTGTAGACTAGCATCAGGTTGGTTATTAACAAATGGGCCTCCTTTGTTCATTATGATGGCTCTCCTATGCTCTTCTTGTGGTGGACAAATTGTTGAGACGGTCACTAGTATTGTTACTATTTGTAACATTGTTCTTTAATGCAATTTTCAGTTATTTGCATCATATTTTCATTGAACTCCAATAGCTATAGTAGATGGCATTTCTATCCATAAAGTTCCTGTGGAATCTGACTCTTGACCCTTGTTAGCCATTCGGTAAATGGGAAAATTTCGGGACGGCAAAAGTACGACTATAAATCGGCTAGTTAAATTTTTTTGTCAAATATTCGAAGAATGTAAATATTGAGGTTAGAAAGTTCACATTATTAAATATGTTGTTAAATCTGGTTAATCAATTAAACAGGTTTCTACTACGATTTTTTTCTCCAAAATTTTCAATAATTTATATGGAACATGTTTAAAATTACGTACTAATTTGATCTTGCAAAAGTACGCAAGTATTATACGTTTTTGGAAGTTACAAAAAAAATCAATTATAATACGAGTTTTATTCGGGTGATTTACAAGGCTATTGACATGTGATTCTGCCTATGAGGTGTTTGGTCGACTATAATGGAATTCATACAAAATATTTGTTGCACTATTCTTCCCTTACCTATCTTTGGTTTAATGTAGAGGGTGAAACTGGTTTAACAAATGTTGTATCAAATTTTCCAAGTACCAGTACAAAATAACTATTGTTGATTTGTTGCGATCAAAATAGTTGCAACACTATTTACGTAAATATTAATAAAACCATTTATATAATTTCAACTCACTCTTTTATACTAGTTACAACCAAACATTATAAAAAAAAAAAATTTCTTCTCCTTTCCCAAGGGAAGCATCATAATTACATTGTTTTGGGCAATGGATTTTTAAATACCAAGACATCATTTATATATATGCAATCAAACAATATTTTGCAACAACTTATAAAAGAAATGTTGCATGAGATTTTTCATTTATAGGCAACCAACTAGCCTTTTAATGGAACAAACAAATCAAAGTTCTTGTGCCATATGTAGTTAATGAATATAAACTATTTTTTTGGCAAAAGAGTAGTTATAACTAGAGAAAAAATGTGAAATAAATTCTCAGTCACGATATAAATTTTGTTGCAGTCTTGTTTCAAAAATGGACTAGACGGATACGAATTCGGAGTGTCAAATGAGACATCCTTCGAATATCGCATCAGATTTAGATATTAAAAAAAATCGGACACGGATACGAATATTATCTTATCCGTACCGTTAAGCATCCATTGATACCCCTAGGAACAACCGTTATCTAATAAAGCCTTGTAAAATTTACCATCAAATTCTTCCATAATTTAGAAAAAAGTCAATTCCGTATTTGTTTTATATTCAAATCTTTCATAATTTAACCCAAAAAAAAAAAAAAAAAAAAATAGCTAGGTGACTTTCCTATGGGGTGAGCAAAATACCGTTTAGTCTAAACTGTAAACCGACCCGACCCAACCCAAGCCGAATAAGCTAATCAGGTCGGATTTTAAATTTTCGGGTCGGCGGTCGGTTTACCCGCACCAAATAAATCGGTTATCGGATCGAGTTACGGTTTTCTTAATCGGTTACCGACCCGACACGACAACCAATATGTTGAATTACTAAAACACCCCTGATTATTTATAATTCTCCCAATAAAACCCCCTCTCGATTTAGGAGCCCCTGGTCGACGTGGTCGCCTACTTCGGTCGATCCATCCGTCGGCATAGGTCAGTCCTCTCTCTCGTTTGATTTGTTCCAATTCGAAACCCTAATTTTGTCGAAACCCTAATTTCGTCGAGAACCCTAATTTCTTCACCAGACGCTTCTTATTTGTGGGGTTCGGATCATCGGATCGATGGCGGTCGCCGCCCCGGGGCAGCTGAACCTGGACGAGTCGCCTTCGTGGGGGTCGCGGAGCGTCGACTGCTTCGAGAAGCTGGAGCAGATCGGGGAAGGAACTTATGGGTCGGTGATACTTCTATATTATTTTCCGGTGTCAGCAACTCTCTCAATTCTTCTATATAACAGTAGTAATACACAGAGACACGGACACGGAGACGATACAGACACAGACTGATTTTGTGGCGTTTGCTGTGTCCAGTATGTCGGCATTGTACCAGTTTTTGGAGTGTTTGCACTTCCGAGACCCGATAATTTACGGTTCCTATATGCTCTACTAATTTGTGTTATATGATTGCATACACGAAATAACTAAATCAGTTTGTTACGTAATGTTAGGATGTCTAACAGCTAAATGTCTTTCGAGGATACGTTGCTGTGGGGAAGATGTCTAACGACACTATAGCCACTCATAATGTGGTGCGTTGACAATGTAGCCGTGACTCGTGAGAGACGCACGCGTCCATATGTGCCAGTCTTGGTGGGTGGAGTAGGGAGCTGATTTCGTGGGCATGTCAGGCGGGGGCTGGCGGCGAGTAAGAGAACAAGAAGGGGGATGGAGAGTAGAATGCGCTTACAAGGGAAGAGAAGCTCTCTCGCATTGAGCTTAGATGGGAGATAGTGTGGTTTCTTGTTTGGTTCTATAGTTAACTACCTATAGTGATCATGACTACATGGAATTAGTGAATGTGGATGTGCTGCTGACCTGTTTAAGAACCGGCTAGCCGGTAACAAGAGCCAAAAAGATTTGGGGAAAATTTTGTACGACACCCTCCAACTTTTCTAATGTTCCTAAAGCTCCATGGTGGGAAGTCCATTTCTTACTATAGAGAAGACCATACACGACGTATAGGTAGGAAAATAAATGTTGAAGGGCTATTTTACCCTGTCATAGATGCAGTCTTCTGACTACATGTATGGATCTCGTCTACATTTACAATGAGGCCACTTTTTCATCCGGCTTACTCGATGGTTCGAATGTCTACATCTGCAATCCCGAAACCAATGAACTTTTGCTCTTGCCAAAAAAGTATGACAAAAGCTGGCGTGACGTTTGGTTGCCCCTTCCACCAAAGAATTAAAGGTGATCTGCATCTTCATCCAAAGAGGTTCTCTTTGAGATGATAGCAAAGTTATTAAAGGCACGCGAGGCACACTAGGCTCTAACCTTAGAGCCCCAGTACACGTGGAGCGAGGCTCCCTTCATAAGGTGTACGCCTTTTGGAGCTTCATGGTAAGGCTCATGCCCAACTGAGGCGCGCCTTATGTATATACTGAACTTTACATTTTCTTTTATATGTTTATTTAATAACCAATGAATTTTTGTTAATCGAGCAAGAACAACCTTTCAGTCTATCAGTTATATGCAAAGAGAGAAATGGATATCTTACAAAACAAAAGTTATTTTTTTCCTTCCCTAAAATCGACCTGCTCTTTGTCTATCTCCTTTTATTCTTCTTCTTTCATTTTTGTTCTGCCATACCCTGAAAATCTAATGCTTTTATTTATCTTTATTATTATGCTTTTTTTCCTTCTTCTTCTTGCTTAATTTTCTTGTTTAATTTGATGTTGCTTTTGACTCCTTCATTGCTCACCGACCAGAACATTCTTCATTCCTGCTGTAACCCGATCGTTCTTTTCTGGTCTTCTTTTACTTCCCTCCTTAGAAGCCAGACCTTTAGGTCTTCCTACAACACAAATAGGTTTTTTTTAGTTGATATGATTATTGAATTGAAGTCTGGTATGTCCACTTTCAATTTCTACATATAGTCGCATATGATTTAGAAATATATGCCTTGCGACTTTACACTCTGCGTCGTGGTGCTCCTTGCGTGTTTAGTAACTTTGGCCAATTGGTATGAAGTTCTTACATATTCTAACTGGCGTATGGCATCCATTTGTGTATACATATTGATAGATTGTTCTTGTTTCTTACATATATAGGATTTGAGACCTCGACGGAGTGATGGATGATACAAATTGAATTTCATATTAGTTTAAGATCTGTACATTGGCTCTCATTAACATTTTCTTTAGGCTGTGTGCTTCCTATGCTTATATTTTTATGATCACTTGGAATTCTGTGTATTATCATTAAAGGATCTCCTCCTAGGAGAAGGTTAACACTTATAACTCTATTAGCCTACCAACTGCCCTTGAAATTTAGTTCAGTGCCCAATAAGGATGGGGATAGAGGTTAACTAACCTCCTAGGGGTCAAGGATCCTTTTTACTGTCTTGATGTTTTGCAATACTGCAGGGCTCCTTAGTTACAAATTATTTCCTTGGGTTATTTTTAAGTTCGAAAGCTCATCATGCAGATGCATCAAGACTCATTATTTTTAATTTTCGTGTGGCATTAGTTGTACTCATATTGTTAACATGGCCTCTTGTTGGGGTTTTAAGCATCTAGTTGTTTGTTGCTGCTTATCGCCACTGTTTTTTCATCTTTAATTTGTCATTAATTCTCTATCTGGCATTGGGGGTATTGCAGACAGGTGTACATGGCAAAAGAAATAAGGACTGGGGAAATAGTAGCACTGAAAAAGATTAGGATGGACAATGAGAGAGAAGGGGTGTGTTTTTATTTTCTTTGTCATATATAATACATTTATTTATTTTTGTATTTGTACTATCATCATGCATGTGACTGAATTACATAACTCTGCAGTTCCCCATTACAGCAATACGAGAAATTAAAATTCTGAAGAAGTTACATCATGAAAATGTAATACAGCTGAAAGAGATTGTAACTTCTCCAGGTTGGTCTCCTGACCAAGACACCTTTTATTAGCTGTTCCATGATGTGTTCTTACAGTCTTATTTTGTTAGTATAGTGGGAAAAGGTTGTTATATGTTTCCTAACCGTTATTTCATAAAAAAATCCAGGTCCTGAAAAGGATGAACAAGGAAGGCCAGGTGCATTTTCTTGTTTCTATGAGTTCTCAATGCTGTTAAATTGATTTTTATTGTAAAGCGATCATTGGACACTAGGAAATTCTTGGACTGACTTTAGGTTTTATGCCTTGCAATTTCTTCTGTGGTGCAAGATAAATCTAATGGTTTTTAATTTTC
The DNA here is from genome assembly GCA_029216955.1 of Iris pallida. NCBI lineage: Eukaryota > Viridiplantae > Streptophyta > Magnoliopsida > Asparagales > Iridaceae > Iris > Iris pallida. The sequence continues at coordinate 7,628,626 of JANAVB010028398.1, forward strand.
ATTGGAAGCCAGATGGCAACAAATACAAAGGTAGCATCTATATGGTGTTTGAATACATGGACCATGATCTAACGGGTCTTTCAGATCGTCCAGGTCTGCGGTTTACTGTACCTCAGATAAAGGTATCGTTATTTCTTACAATTGTTTGCTTTTTTTGTTACTTCTGTTTGTTGTCTACTAATGTTTGTTTTGAATTTTTATTATTATAATAGTGTTATATGAGACAGCTGTTAACTGGCCTGCATTATTGTCATGTGAATCAAGTCCTTCACCGTGACATAAAAGGTTATTACTATAACTGTGTTCAATGTTTGTCGACCATTCTTGTTTCTGTAGTTAGAAGTGGCTGTATGATGTTATAGTTATACTGTTATTGTTGCAGGGTCCAATTTACTAATTGATAATGAGGGGAATTTGAAGCTTGCTGATTTTGGCCTTGCACGTTCATTCTCAAGTGACCACAATGGGAATTTGACAAATCGTGTGATCACATTGTGGTATAGGTAAATTTAATGGAAGCTATAATTTTAAATTAGGAAAAAAAAAATAATTTGGTTAACTGTTTCTCAAGAAATTTGCACCAGTATTCAGATTTATTAGGTTTAGGTACATTGATTTGATCACAGACCTCCAGAGCTCTTGCTTGGAACCACAAAATATGGTCCAGCTGTTGATATGTGGTCCGTGGGCTGTATTTTCGCAGAACTTCTCTATGGAAAACCAATCTTGCCAGGAAAGAATGAGGTAAAAGATGAATTCTGCATGGAAGTTTATTTCTTATTTATATATGTTATATTTCTTGTTGGCCCCGAAGATTTGGGATAAAGTCTTTGTTTTTGCTGTGTTGTTGTATTGTGTATGTTATTTTTCATGACATGTATGTTTTTCTTTTTGAGACAAGGCCAGTCATTAACGACAGTTCCTGACCTCTGCTACTAGCACCAAGATCCTCTCCCATTTAATTATTTTTTGCTCGGCTGGGATTCAAGCCCACGCCCACTACACCCCCCCCCCCCCCCCCCCTCCTTCCTTTACCACTGCTTCCACTTGACCACCACTTGCTGGTATTCATAGACATGTATGTTACCTTTGGTTTTATGGCTATACTTTGGTGAGCAGAATCTGTTGAAATAAAAGGTAATGAAAATATACATTTTGATTTGATTCTCTATTATTTAGGTGGGAAAATTTTCAGTGATTGGCTATCGGTGCAGATAATTTGGCACCTTCCCCCTCTTTCACCAAAAGGGACCCCAATTCCTTACTGCAATTTTCTTTTACTCACTTGCCTTGAAACGATGATTTTTGTATGAGATACCTTTTGCAACCACAAACCCATAGGGCATGAGTATAAACCTTTTCTCTACATTTTAGGTGGGAAAACTTTCAGTGAGTGGGAGAGGTGGTGTTATTTTGGCAGGGTTTCTCTCTTTCTACCAAAAGGAAGCAATTCATTGGTGACTTTTAATTTTCCTTCCTTCACTTGCCTTGGAACAATTTATTTAATATTTAATATTTTTTTTGGTATTCTGTGACGACATATCTTTCACAACCATAAACTATAGAATAGGAGACGATTTCTTTTAGGACCTAGGAAAGTTCACTCTGGCATATTGTACTGGAAAATGGTGTCTATAAGGGTATCCGTGTCCATATTGATTCAACATGGGTGACTACTATTGTACCCATTTGAAAATGTCTAGATCCTGTATCCATATCATGACCTTATCTGTGTTCACATTCGTACAAACATAGCTTATCACCCTTCTTCCAAGAAAAGTAGAAAACTAAGACTATAATTTTAATTGTCTATATTGAGGCTTATTTTTATCTTCTAACAATTGTTTTTGGCTGATTTGTCAAGTTAGTCCTGCTTCTGGTTTCTTATGGTCTTTGAAAATTGGAAGTATATTTAACACTGTTCCTTACTTTCTGTCTGCAGCCAGAGCAGTTAACAAAGATATTTGAGCTTTGCGGAACTCCAGATGAGATTAATTGGCCTGGTGTTTCTAAGATACCCTGGTATAACAACTTCAAGCCACCAAAGCCTATGAAAAGGCGAGTCAGAGAGGTTTTCAAGCAGTAAGCATCTACTTCTAACTTTCAGATTTTCCTTACACTGTTTAGAACTTCTATATACCATTAGATGATAGGTTTGAACTTATTAAAATTGTCAGGGACTGGACTTATATAATTTGCTTAGTTCTAAAATAGATTTATGCATGATTTGACAGTTTTGATCGCCATGCATTGGAGTTACTTGAGAGGATGTTAACACTGGATCCATCTCAGGTATATTGTTTATCGTGTCTATAGGCAGTTATTGTAAATACTGGTTTTGCAGAAAATTCTTCTTTTTGCTTGTTCTGAGCTAAAATATTCAAAGTTATAAGAGTCATGGGGATGAAAGAGAAATTAGAGAAATATATTATTGTCTGATGGGTTCTCATTATTGGTTTGTGCAGTGACAACACATTATGAATACAACATTTTCTCATTATTGATGTATGTGCTTATCTCTATGCAATAGTTGATATACTTTATTTAACAGAATTATATTGTTTCTATAATCCTATATGAAAGCACATTTTCATGCTATTATGCTCATTTGAAATTATGATTATTCTTCTAAGGCTCTTCGGAGAGTATTATTATATTTGTAAAATTTACCATTTAACAGCTGTCTGTTGCCATGTGAGACTACACTTGTTAACTTCTTGTAGTTTCATTTTCTCTTCAATTTCCAAACTGTCTTCATATGCAAAGCGTATCTGCGGTTATTATACTCGATGCTTTAATCATGAGCAAGAAGCCTTCTCTACTCAATATCAACTTGCTTCTCTAGTTATTCAACTTGTTCCTCTAGTTATTTGTCAAAGTTCTACCTTCTGTTATTCATACTCGCCAGCCATTGAGGCAAAATTACTCATTTAGGGGGAAAAAAAAATCCCAAGTATGATGATGACTGAAAATAATGTTGTCCAATTTGTTTTTAAATCTTTGCTTGTGTTCTACTTATTTCGAATTACTGAAGATCTTGAATCTATATTACGTATCTTTGTACTTTCTGTGTTAAGTGATGTTTGATCTGTTCCTTTACTTTTCCCTTTTTTAATATTTAGAGAATCTCTGCAAAGGATGCACTTGATGCAGAATACTTCTGGAATGACCCCTTACCATGTGATCCTAAAAGGTTTGTTTCTTTGTAGCCCTTTCTAAAAACTTTTCCTTTTTTTATCTTTTGCATTCAGTTGTGGTGGAGAGTAGTCTTGTTCAATTTCCTAACATTGGTATTGAGTCACTTTCTATTGGCAGCTTACCAAAGTATGAATCCTCACACGAGTTCCAGACTAAGAAGAAACGCCAACAACAGAGGCAACACGAAGAGATGGCGAAGCGACAAAAGCTGCAGCATCCTCAGCCACATGCCCGCCTGCCTCCCATCCAACAAACAGGAGGCCAGCCCCACCCACAGATCCGGCCAGGTCCCAGCCAGCTTGTTCACAACTCCCAGCCTCAGATGGCAGCTGGAGGCCCTGGTCACCACTATGGCAAGCCTCGAGGGCCAGGTGGTGGTCCAAACAGGTATCCACAAGGTGGAAACCCTAGTGGCGGATACAACCCTAGTCATCCGAATCGTGGAGGCCAAGGTGGCGGTGGCTACAACAGTGGGCCTTACCCTCCACAGGGCCGGGGGCCTCCTTATGCGGGTGGCGGAATGCCTGGACAAGGTGGCCCTGGAGGAGGAGGCGGCGGCGGCAGGGGGTACGGAGCTCCAAATTTTCCCCAGGGTGCTCCATATGGTGGTTCAGGTGGAGGACGAGGACAAAATTTGGGAAGTAACCGTAACCAACAGTATAACTGGCAGTAGCTGCATTCACTGCAGGGTGTGGGTTTGTGCATTAGAGAGAGTATATATTTTATTTATCATATGCTCATCTGAAAGTGGATCTCATCCTTGTTTGGTTCGTTTCTTGATAAGGAGTTAATTTTATTGTATTTTCTAGTATATTTAAACAAAATTGAGTGCATGGGCGGATGTTGCTCAGTTCTTGGGCTTGGACAACCCTGATTAGATGGAAACTGGATGAGTTATAATAATGCTCGATAGACATGAAATTCGCACCCGGAAGAAATGACTCTGTATTGAGGTAATTCATAATAAGGTATATTTTCCTTTTTCTAACCACATTTTTGATGTTTCGTGACTTCTTACATTGCAGGCTTTGCTATCTGGTGAGTAATGGTATGTTTAATAAGGTATATGTTCCTTTCTGATCACATTTTTGATGTTTCATGACTTCTGATATATACTGAGATTTACATTGCAGGCTTTGATGTCTGGTGTAGTAATGGTATGTATGTATGTATGTATGTATGTATGTATGTATGCTTGCTGCTTGGCCTTTGCTGCTGGTTTCCTGCGAAGTTTAAGTTTGGATGGAACTGTTTTTCGCACTGTCAATCTTTCTGTGTCTGCGTTTTCTTCTGTGATTAAATTTCATGATTTTATCTATCTGGTGAAATCAATTGCAAGGAATAACCGTGTGGCAATTTACTTTTTGTTCTCGTAAATTATTGGCACGAGGCAAATTTGCTGAAACGCCGGAACCCAGGTTTGTGGAACGCTTCTCTAGTCTCGGACACGAGGATACATGATCTCAAAAGTCCACGTAGAACTCAGCTCGATTAGATTGAATTTTGAAGTGTTATATGCATCAACCTATCTCTACGAGTTTGAGTTGCTACTTTATTCGCATCTCATAAACTATGTATTTGACCTGGTCTTGGGGGAACTGCAATCCGGCATATTTTTACAGCCAATACTAGTTTATATCATTATTATTTTTTTGAAATCACACGCGCACACACAATTGGGGGCTCGAACCTTGCCGGCCCCTCCGGATGTCCGCTCTAATACCACTAGGCTAGAGAGCTCGGACAGTTTATATCCTTATGATGAATGAGTTACATCAGAAGAAAAAAGGCATTATGTTGAATTAGCCTTTACCAGTTTATAGTTAATTCTTTCTAGTTCTTTGTTGAGCATCTGTTTTTCGTGACAGCCTTGGAAGTACTGATTGGTAGATCAATGTGCTGAAGCTGCTGTTAATCTATGCTCTGGTTCAGTTGTCTTTTTTCATGAGTTCAACTGGGATCCCCGCTATTAAGCATTCCAAATTCTCCCGAAAAGTAGCCATTGGATTTGCTTTCTTGGACCGTACAGATTAGTTTATTAACTATTTAATTTCTTACGAGATTTTGAACTAATCTGTAAGTTCTAAATATACAGAGCAAATGGCTGTTATTTCGGATGTTTAATAGCAGATATTTTGATCCCTCGTAATCTTCAGCATCCATTTGCTTTTTGAGCGGGGCCATAGACAATTTGCCTATACGAAGGGTGTGTTTGATTGCAAGGTGGAAAATACGTAGAAAAGAAATTAATTTCATGGAATTATTTTCCTAGGAAAAAAATTTCATGGAATTTTAAAATTTTCCATGGAAAACTTAATTTGGTTGTTTGATTGTCATTATTTTCCACGGAAAATAGTTATTTTTTATGGAAAATGATATTTTCCTATGGGTTAGACAAGTTTCATTTTTCACCATTTTAGAAGAAAATATGAAAAATGATAGTCTTTTGGAAAATAATTCAATAGAAAATATAAGCTATCAAACACTACAATTGGTGGAAATTTTGTGGTAGAAATATTTTTCATGGAAAAAAAGCCCAATCAAACACAGCCTCATAATCTAGTCGCAGGAAACAGGTAAGTAGGTACATGATCAATAATAATTTCGCAAGAGCTTTCCATGCAAATTATAAGATGGTGACTTCAAATTACAATTCATAAAACCCTTTGCAAATAATAAGGCATACAAACCTTACTATCTTACTTGGGTAACCAAGGGACTAGGGGTGAGCATTATTCGGTTTTGGACCGAAAATCGAACCGAACCGAATAAGAGGTTCGGTTCGGTTTTAAAAAAATTCGGTTCGGTTTCGGTTTTGAAAATACTAAATTTTCTTATTCGGTTTCGGTTTTGGGTTTCGGTCCAAAACCAAAAACCGAATAAGAAAATTTAATTAATCAATTTATATATATATATATATATATATATATATATATATATATATATATATATATATATGTGTGTGTGTGTGTGTGTGTGTGTGTGTGTGTGTGTGTGTGTCTATATATATATATATATATATATATATATATATATATATATATATATATATATATATATATAGCAAATGACCTCTAGCCTAGTGGTTAAGGGAGATGCATACGGCCCAAGTGGTCGGGAGTTCGAGCCCCAGTGGAGGCGAGTTCGCCACAAGTACCCATTGCTTCAAAAAAAAAAATTAAAAAAAAAAATAAAATAAAAAATAATATATATATATATATATATATATATATATATATATATATATATATATATATATATATATATATATGTGCGTGCGTGCGTGTGTGAACTATATATATAAGTATTAATATATATAGGTACATACTAAATATATATATAGGTATATACTAAATATGTCTATGTATATTTAGTTACTATATATATTAACAAAAAAAAGCTCAAAAAAAATCAAAAAAATATGAATAAACCGAAAACCGAACCGATTTAATTCGGTTCGATTTGATTCGGTTTTGGGCCAATTCGGTTCGGTTTCGGTTTTGCTTATTCGGTTTTGGTCCAATTCGGTTTTGGATTATTCGGTTTGGTTTGAACCGAATAAACCGAATGCTCACCCCTACAAGGGATCAGGGACGGACACACTAAAGGACAAATGGGGTCAGCTGATTCCACTGAAAGATTTTTTTTTTTTTTTTTTGCTGAATATTCATGTACGTGCTGACCCAAGTCCTCCCGAAAAAAAAAAATACTATCTACTTGCGATTTGTCTACTACCAGACTCCAACAATTTTTTTGGACTTTTTTTACACTAGAGGTTGACCCCCTTCTTAAATTCGTGCGTCCGTCCCTGCAAGCAAGCGACCTAATATGTTACTGCACCTTCCAGTTCTCTTATTGTTTCCAAGAATAAATTAACCTACCACAAGAAAGATGGAAAGATTGAGGGGAAAAAGAGATGCAGTTACGCGTCTTCCTTCCAACTCCAACAAGGTGATTGATTCATAGGAAGAGCCGATATTTATATCAAGATTGATAATCTGCCAATGTGACACATGCACTTAGTTCCTCTTGTCCAACATGATCAATACGGAAATAACTCACATATAAGATGGAAAGCATGCTTAGTGCTTGTTATTCGTGTTTTGCTCGTTCTATGCACACTGTTCGTGGCTATGATGGGTTGATCCTCCACGCCCAACGTGGCCCCTCGCAAGAGGTTGCAGGTGACCCTTCAAGACCGGCCCACAATAAAAGTCAAGGGACAACCAAAATTAGCTCCGAATATGGCAATCCAACCCTCATGCCGGCCTGAAACACACATCAAAGAGTAAAAGACGAGAAATTTCTATATAATTGTAAAAGATGAAACTTCAACATGTATGTATGGCAAGGGTTATGCCAAATGATAAATAATTAACCTAGAAAGGAAGAAGCAAAGCCAAATAAATATACATAAATTAAGGCATGAAAACAACAAAAATGTCTCAACTCTTAAAGTTGGAAAAATATAAATAAATAATAAAAAATAAATCGCCCACCGTGGGGCTCGAACCCACGACCACAAGGTTAAGAGCCTTGCGCTCTACCAACTGAGCTAGACGGGCTTATTGTAATAACTTATCAACATTAATTTACTCTTGTTCTCTTTAAAATTTTCCTCTTACAGATCTAATTTTATTTTTCATAGATGAACAAGAGCTGGATTTGTCATTTTATACTTGGAGTTGCCACTGGATACCTTTTTTCCCTTTGTTTCCTGATACGTAATTAGTTTTTTTTTTAATTTTTTTTATTGCCGAAGTATTTAGTTGGAACTCTTAAAAAAGAATTTATAATTTATTTCACAATTGTCCTATAGAATTTGGATCATATTTTTAGTTTACGTTTTATTGTTGATAACTTCAAATTACAATTCATAAAATCTTTGCAAATAATAAGGTATACAAAGTACAAACCTTACGATCTTACTTGGGTAACCAAGCGACCAGGGGACGGACACACTAAAGAATAAATGGGATCGACTGACCCCAACTGAAAGAATTTTTTTTTACTGATATTCATGTACACGCTGACCCAAGTCCTCGCGAAAAAAAAGACCATCTATTTGCGATTTGTCTACTAGCAGACTCCTACAAATTTTTTGGACTTTTTTTTAACCTTAGATTCGTGCGTCCGTCCCTGCAAACAAGCGACCTAATATGTTACTGCAACTTACAGTTCTCTTATTGTTCGTTACAACAATTTTCCAAGATTAAAAATTGGAGATTTTGTCACGCCCCTCTACTTAGGACAATCCTCCACGAACAACATGACCCCTCAAAAGAGGTCGCGGCTCCACGACCAGCCCACCAATAAGGGATCAAGGGACAACAAAAATTAGTTTCGAATATGGCAATCCAACCATCGTGCCCCGGCCTGAAACACACATCAAAGAGTAAAAGTGGAGAAATTTTCTGAATAATTGTAGACAGAAATAACACGCAGAGATGCATTTCTCGTCTTCACTTGTTCATGTAAAGTGCAGGTACTGGTGCGATAGTTGGTCCTAGTATTTAACACGCAAATGCTTAGCATTAATTAGACTTGAGATAAAAAAAAAAAAAAAAAAAAAAAATTAGACTTGAGATGAAACTTCAACATGTATTATGCCAAATGATAAATAATTTACATAGAAAGGAATAACCAAAGCCAAATATACACAAATTAAGGCATGAAAACAACAAAAATGTCTCAACTCTTAAAAGTTGGAAAAATTATAAAAAAAATAAAAAATAAATCGCCCACCGTGGGGCTCGAACCCACGACCACAAGGTTAAGAGCCTTGCGCTCTACCAACTGAGCTAGACGGGCTTCTTGTAATGATTTATCAATATCCCTGTACTAGATGTTATCTTTAATTTTGTTCTCTTTAATTTTTTTTATTTTCCTAGTTACAGATCTAATTTTTCATAGATGAGCAAGAGCTGGATTTGTCATTTTATACTTGGAGTTGCCACTGGATACCCCTTTTTTTCCTTTTTTTTTCTTGATATGTAGTTAGTTTTATTTTTTCTTATTGCCGAAATATTTAGTTTGGACTCTTAAAAAATAATTTATAATTTATTTCACAATTGTCCTATAGAATTTGGATCATAATTTTAGTTTACGTTTTATTGTTGTTCATTTTTACTTATTTTTCACTTTTTGTAAATATAATAATAAAAGAAAAAAAAAACTTTAATAGCCGGAAAACTCACGCCCCACCCATCTAGTAATATAATTGATATTGGTTTGGTATTCTTGGAAGAAATGTCTAGATAATCTATTTGTGCATTTTTTTTTCCCCAACGATTGAAGATTACAAGAAACTGATGAAAAGCTATTTCATTTTGTTCACACATCAATCAATTTGGACGCCGAAATGATTGGCGGCTTTTGCCATTTCTGTTTGGTACTGCCGATTCGATCCATAACTGTGACGGAACATTCCTACATTCTACAACGACAAGTACAAAAAAAATATTTTTTGTGTCACACAACAACACTACGGGTGCTTTTGATTGCAAGGTGAAAAATACGTGGAAAAGAAATTAATTTCATGGAATTATTTTTCTAGGAAAAAAAATTCCATAAAATTTTAAAAAAAATTCATGAAAAACTTAAATTGGATATTTGATTGCCATTATTTTTCACGAAAAATAGTTATTTTCCTATGGGTTGGATAAGTTTCATTTTCCACATTTTAGATGAAAATATAAAAAATGATAGTTTTTTGGAAAATAATTTCATGGAAAATATAAGCTATCAAATGCTACAATTGGTGGAAAATTTGTGATGAAATATTTTCCATGGAAAAAAAAACCCCAATCAAACACAGCCTACAACTATCATCACACAACAACGCGGAGTCCAAAACCTCAACGAAGAGATACTTGATGTGTTATATATACATTATGATTTTGATTGTGTTATCCGTAGCATGACTATGTCTGGCAGCATTACAGCAGTGCAACAAACATAAATAAACAGTCGTAAAAGTAGGTTTTTTCTAAGGGGCATCACACTTTTTACTTGGAGATAGTCCAAAATAGTTTAAAAAAAATTATAAGTTTGTCATCCATTTTTTTACTTGGAAACAGCCCAATTTTTTTCAGCAAGTGGGACTGCCAACTTAGTGACAGTCCTAGGACTGCCAGCAAGTTGGCAGTCCTCACATAAAAGAGGAAGTCCTAGAACTGCCAACCTATCTGCAGTCCCCATGGACGAAGACACCCAAACAAAAAATCACCGAGAAAGAAAAAAAAGAAAGATTGAAGAAGAAAGAAAGGGAGCGGCGCCGCCTCGTGAAGGAGGCCATCCAGTCCCGCCACCACCTCGCTGCAGGGAGCGGCGCCTCCTCGCGAAAAAGGCCGTCCAGTCCCGCCACCACCTTGTCTCTGCCCACCTCGCCCCCGCGCCCATGCCACCCCTGCGTCGCCCGCCACCACCTCGCCTCCGCCCACCCGTGCGCCTCCGCCCACCTCCCCCCCTCCCCGCCTCCGCTCCCCCCATCCCCGCCCCCGCGCCCATGCCACTCCTGCTATTGCTACTCGCCCTCCTTCCTCTGCCCTAATTTTTGGGCTGCCCCCAAACAAATTGTAGATGCCTCCCTAGCAAAATCTTCACCTCCTTGGGCTGCCCCCAATTAACAAATGTAGTGCCCTTAGAAAAAACCTAAAAGTATAGAATGGGAAAACTAAAGGTAATTTCTAAAGGCACTCTACATTTTATTCCAGGACAACTCAGTACACAGTACTAAAGAATTTGAATATTAAGACAGCCTGTGAAATATCCTAACATAATATCCTAATATTATTCCAGGACAACTCAGTACTTGTTGGCAGTCCTAACATAAAATATGACTGCCAACAACCCTAAAGAATTTGAATATTAAGATAGACCGTAAAATATCCGTGAGCTACTTCTCTGCACGCTGCGTGTGAAATCTCGTGTTCACTTGCGAAATCATCCTAATGAAACCGGCTTCGAATCCTCTCCTGCCTGACCGCATTTCTGTCCGGTGGGCGGCATTTCCGGCTGCTTCGACCTCTCAAACTCGAGTCTCCTTAATTTAGTCGAGCTTAGCTTTTCCCCGCTTGTTCCTTCAGGCAGGAGATCAACAACCTCTACCTACAGAAGTAGAAGAGATCATTCTTCTTCATAGATGTAACTGATAAATTAAAATAAAATACATCAAACAACAATCTCTGACGAAAATCCAGTTTTATGCATAAAAAGTCGTCAAATATGACTTTTTTTCCATAAACATGTATATGTGTAATCTGGAAGATTTCTGCACCTTGGTGTGAGGATAAAGCAACGGATCGGTGGTATCGGCAGTATCGGATCGAAGAATTGGATTTTTTGGTATCGGAAAGCCAAAACATTTTAGAAAATATATTTTATACATTTAGGCATAATTTTAATATTTCCAGTGCTGTTTCTTAGTAGTTTTGAAATTGAATGAAATAGTAGTCACCCTTACTGATTGATTTACACACGATAGATAAATTTTCTTTTACATGCTTTTATAACCTTTCTATGCTTTTGTTGATTGGTCTTTTTTTGTTCAATTTTTTTTGCCTAATTGACAGGAAAAGAGACCCCCAATGTCGGTATCGGTCGGTATCGGATCGTGACATGCCAAACCGTATCGTATCAGCCGTATCGGATCGGTATCGGCCGATACTGCGAACTATGGGATAAAGTTCTGGAGGGAAGGATTTCATATTAAGGGACCCATGTAAGGAAAGATCTATCAGGAAAATCTTGACGAATAATCATCTTTTTAAGGTATCCTCCCCAATTAAACATGATCTTGAAATTCTTTACATATAATAGGCAAGAAGCATGCTACTACTAAATCAGCTTTGTTGATCATGTGTTTTACTTTTATACTAGACTAAAATCCTGGGAACAAGTTCACCACATGGCTGAACGACTAGTTTGTACTATAATTCAGCAGTAATGGATCAACAACAATAACAGCAACAAAAAGTCTTTATCCCAAATTTTTGGGATCGGCTATTTGAATCCTTTTCTTTCATTCAATTCTATTAGTGGCCTTGTCTTTTGTAACACCAACACAAAGTATTTCAAAATTTGATTAGATTATATGATACTTAAATTTTCCAATTTTAGTACTGCAAAAAGGTTATACTTACAAGCTATATGTATTGCTTCGCAGGTCCACCAGTACCAATAGGCAGCATAGGGGAAGAAAGAAGCAATACACCTAGGAGTCAACATGACCAAAAGTTTGTTATAATTACCATTTTTCTTATCGCGGTATTGGGACTAGCAAGAATGGTTGGGACAACGAACATCAATACGGGGATTAGCAAGAATGGTTGGGACAATAAACATCAATTTTCTTCGTACTAAGGATACCCACCCGTATAACCATCAAAGGTTTACAATTTAATCAAAATTTAAATTTAATTTGATCTAAGAAATTTTAGTATTTCAAATATAGTCCAATCTAGTAAAATTTAATATAATCCACAATTTAAAAAGCTAATAAATTTTAATTAAAATAATCAAATCTAAAATGATATCAAGGATAAGGGGATCAGTTATTTTTTTTCGAGCTATTTTCACAAGTTATTTAACAGAACAACCTATAAAAATTTAATTTGAATACAGAGTTAATTTAATATAAGTTATGCTGTTGTCATCACTTGTCGTAAAATTAGAATTTTTGAAATTAAGGATACTTTAAAGAGAATAAGAAGTGGAAATGTGGTAGGACCTGATGATATCCCTATTGATATTTGAAAATATGGAGAGATTGTTGATGTGATCATGTGGCTTACTTTACTGATTTATTCAACTAAATTCTAAAGACTAAAAAAATGCACGATGAATGAAGAAGCAATATTATAATGCTCATATATAAAACAAGAGAGAGAGAGAGAGATAAAATTGTAATACTATCGAGAAATTAGGCTTATGACCCATACCGAGAAACTATACAAGAGCGTAACAAGCAAAGATTAAAAAAAACGTAGTAGAAATTCTGAGAATCGGTCTGCTTTTATGTGAGGGGGATATACTGTAGAAGTCATTTACTTATAAATAAGATAAATAGAAAATTTAAAGAGAAATAGGTATTTAAATATAATTTTTATTAATTATAAGAGAAAGCTTATGATAGAGTTTCTAGTTGGGTAGATAATGTGGTGGACTTCAAAGAAAAACAAGTTCTTGGCAGTTATATTGAGACAATTAAGGATATTTATTATAGAGCTACGAGAAGCATGCAAACTATTAGAGTAGATAATAAGCTATTTTTTTGTTGCCATTGGCTTACATCAAATATCAACGTTAAGTTCTTACTTTTTCTGTGGTAGTTGTGAATGAAATTACCAGGCATATCCTGGAAGATGTTTCATGATGTATGATGTTTACTAATATTATTTTGTTGGTTAATGATTAGAGAAATGTTAGATGTAAAAATATCAGTGTAGAGAGAAACTTTGAAATCTAAGAGATTTAAAATAAGTAAAACAAAGACAAAATATATGAAATATGATTTCAACAAGAAGGTAAAGAGAGATAAGGAAGAACCACATATATATATACAACAATGGTAGTTTGGGTATTTAGACTCGACTATTCATCATGATGGAGAAATTTAAAAGCATAACATGCATAGAACTAAAACAAGATGATTGAAATTGAGTACTTTGTAATCGCAAGATATCTCTAAAGTTGAAAGTAAAATTATACAAGACTAATGTAAGACCAATTATGCTTTATGGACCAGAGCTTTGAACAATTAAGAAACAACATTACCAAAAAGTTAGTATAGCCGAAATGAGAAAGCAAATATGGATGAATGATAATACATTAAATGATAGGATAAGAAATGGCTATATCTATGGAAAGTTAGAGGTGACATCAATTAAGGACCCAAAAAAAAAAAGATGGTTTGAATATTTGCAACGAAAACCAATAGATGCTCCCGTAAGGAGGAACATTAATGGAGCCGCAATGACTAGCTATAGGACTAGACGAACATGATTTGAAGTGTTAAAGAAGGATATAACTTTTGTTAGCATTACAGAAGACATTGACCGTAACATAGCCGAATGGAACAAGAGGATTCAAAGGGTCGACCCCACATTTGGGGATAAAGGCTTTGTTGTTTTTGTTCATCTTACATATTGTAACTTAAAATTATGCATGAGATATTAGTATTATCATATATATAAAAAATGAAGGGCAAAAAATTTATAACAGACTAATGAAAAGCGGAAGGAAAATGAAAGAAAGAGCACGGACAAACAGACATGGATACGGCACGATACGGTGAGGACATTGCACCTATTTTGGTGTGTCCTAGTGCCTTTCGAAACAATCAGAGCGTTGAACAATTAAGAAACAACATTACCAAAAAGTTAGTATAACCGAAATGAGAAAGCAAATATGGATGAATGATAATACATTAAATGATAGGATAAGAAATGGCTATATCTATGGAAAGTTAGAGGTGGCATCAATTAAGGACCCAAAAAAAAATAGATGGTTTGAATATTTGCAACGAAAACCAATAGATGCTCCCGTAAGGAGGAACATTAATGGAGCCGCAATGACTAGCTATAGGACTAGACGAACATGATTTGAAGTGTAAAAGAAGGATATAACTTTTGTTAGCATTACAGAAGACATTGACCGTAACATAGCCGAATGGAACAAGAGGATTCAAAGGGTCGACCCCACATTTGGGGATAAAGGCTTTGTTGTTTTTGTTCATCTTACATATTGTAACTTAAAATTATGCATGAGATATTAGTATTATCATATATATAAAAAATGAAGGGCAAAAAATTTATAACAGACTAATGAAAAGCGGAAGGAAAATGAAAGAAAGAGCACGGACAAACAGACATGGATACGGCACGATACGGTGAGGACATTCCATCTATTTTGGTGTGTCCTAGTGCCTTTCGAAGCATATATAGTTTGTCCGATATTTGTCAAACATATGCTGGACACGACAAGGTGCAAAGTTTTTGAGTGTTTGTAGTTCTTAGAGGGACATTCTTATCCAATTTTATTAGTTTCTAGTTTGAATGTAACTCCGGAACAAGGAAAATCTTGGTCTAGTTTGACCAAAACTAAATCCTAGTCAATGTATATACAACTAGGGTCTAGGGGTGTTCATGATTAACCTAAAACATGGTTAACCGACCAAACCAATTAGCGGTTAATTAGGTTTAGTCCAATAAACGTGGTCGGTTTGGCTATGACTATTAAATAACTTTACGGTTCGGTTATAGTGTTTTATTCTCTCTTTTTTAACCGACCGATTTAACCGACTCATATATATATATATATATATATATATATATATATATATTCCACCCCTGTGAATAAAGATTAAGGGATTATTATTACAATATGGATTAACGGGTTAGATAACTCATGAGTTACCGGGTCGGATTAATAAATAGTCTAGTAATTAATAATTGAATATTAGTTAGACTAAAAAAGTACTAGTGAAACTCAAAATAAGTTCTAGGCTTCTAGCCTTGCTCTTCATATACCATAACAACCAACAACTTTCTCTTCTCTTTTCTTTAGACTCTCTCCTTCACAGTACTTTAAGAGGCTAGGAGACTTAGGACTAGGGAGATAATTACTCGTTTCTCTTCTTCACAGCATATGTTGATGTTACTATTTATTCTCTTCTTTTACTCAATAACTCTACTCTCCATTACAGAACCCCAACCTAATCTTAAAATCTTAGAACCAGGATTATGAGGAATTCAATGCAAAAAGAAGGTAACATATAATACAACTTGTTACACAACTTGTGATCAAGTTAAGGTATTTTCTTAGGCTATCGACTTACATTGTTACATTTCATGTTGGATCATGGATGACATATTTGAATGTTATTAGATTTTGAGAAGTAGATTCAATTGCAATAAACTTCAAATGTTGTGTTATATAAGTCATATTAAACCAAATTGTTAATGTTCATGAGCCCAAAATAATGTCAATATTTTCATCCATTGACTACCTATCGGTTTTAACCGAATTAACCGGCGAACCGATGCCTCTAGTCGGTTAACTGAACGGTTAACTGAACCTTTCGATTATTAAGGATATGCGGGTCGGGTTCGGTTATATAATTTGCATAACCGACTAAGTTGGTTCAGCTATGAAAATTGTATATCCGTCCATTAACACCCCTATAACAATGTTCTAAATGGCGGCCGCCTAGGCGACGCCTAGGCGGTAGGCAGTCTCTCTCCGCACCGCTTTTCGATAGCAGTGGAATTGGCAGCCAACGGAGGTTGGCGGCATAGGCGGAGGTGAGGCGGCGTAGTCTGACGCCTAGGCGGAGCAATACCTAACAAAATATTTCAGCCAAAAAGGTGTTGGACTTGGTATATAGAAAAAACCAAATCAAATCTCACTACCAAAATACACTCATTTAGCGACGATTTTTTAGCGACGGACTTTTTCCGTCGGTATTAGCGACGGTTTCGTGGCCGCTCAGCGACTGATTTCCGACTACAAGTCTTTGCCATTTTTATTTTAATTTTAGGGGGAGGAAAGGTCGCACATCCGTCGCTAGACTGTCGGTGTTATAGCGACGGATTTACCGTCGTCGCTACACAGTCGATTATTTGGCGAAAATTGTGTAGGAAATTGGCGGGACATATTTGCGATGACTTAGCGACGGAAATTCAGTCGACATTTATCAAAAAAGGCGACTGCTAGGCGACGGTTTTTTACCAGTCGCTCGTCCGTCGCTATATAAACGTTCCAGACTTTAAATGGAACGGCGGGGGGAACTTTTCGCATTCCCCCCAAATTCACTCTCTCTCCTCTCTCTCTCTCTCTCTCTCTCGCCGGTGTCGGCTTCGGTGATCGGCGTCGGTGTCGTCGTCGGCGTCCTCTTCTCTCTCTCTCCCGAAGGTAACCCCCTCTCTCTCTCTCTCTCTCTCTCTCTCTCTCTCTCTCTCTCTCTCGCGGTGTCGTATAGGGGCTGGGCGGCGCGCTTGGGGCTGGGCCGTCCGGGGCTTGGCGGCTGGCTTGGGTCGGGGGCTGGACGGTGGGCTTGGGGCGGGGGCGTCGGGGGCTGGGCGGCGGGCTTGAGGCTGGGGCGTCGGGGGCTGGGCGGCTGGCTTGGGACGGGGTCTGGGCGGTGGGCTTGGGGCGGGGGCGTCGGGGTCTGGGAGGCGGGCTTGGGGTTGGGGCGTCGGGGGCTGGGCGGGGGCGTCGGGGTCTGGGAGGCGGGCTTGGGGTTGGGGCGTCGGGGGCTGGGCGGCTGGCTTGGGTCGGGGTCTGGGCGGTGGGCTTGGGACGGGGGCGTCGGGGTCTGAGAGGTGGGCTTGGGGTTGGGGCGTCGGGGGCTGGGCGGCTTGCTTGGGTCGGGGTCTGGGCGGTGGGCTTGGGGCGGGGGCGTCGGGGTCTGGGAGGCGGGCTTGGGGTTGGGGCGTCGGGGGCTGGGCGGCTGGCTTGGGGCGGGAGCGTCGGGGGCTGGACGGCTGGCTTGGGGCGGGGGCTGGGCGGTGGGCTTGGGGCGGCGGCGTCGGGGGCTGGGCGGCTGGCTTGGGGCGGGTGCGTCGGGGCTATTTGCAACCGACGCACACCCATAAGCACTCTTCATATATATATGCAACCGAACTACTGGGCGGCGGGCTTGGGGCGGCGGGCTTTGGTCGGGGGCGGCGGGTGGCTTTGCTTCTCAAATTCATCTGAGTTTATATATTGGCTAAATAATGTGTTATCCATATTGGGTGTTCCATTAGTTTAGTGGTGTTTGGATTAGTAAATGTGAATATATATGGGGTTTGGATTCATGGTGTATATGTTCACTGTCTCAAGGACAGTGCGAGTTCTATCAGTTGTGTGCTTCTGTATAGATGTATATATCTATACATCTAGCTGTGATATACATATATGTATGTGACAATCTCAGTTAGCGACGGACTAGTTACCGGTTAGCGACGGATATTTCCAGCTCCATTAATTGCATTAATCTACGGTACGACATGGTGACGGATATTCCCTGCAGTCATTCGACTGGCGAGGCAGAAACTATGTTGCCGTAGATAAAGTTGCCTGTCCTCCGACCCTCATCCATCGGCAATGATGATACGACAACCTATCACTATATCTTATATAGTAGTAGATGATGTCTTAGTATTACATTAGTGAGTTCATCTTGATTCTGTTACGTACGTCCTTCAGATACTAGATACGATAAGGTTAACATATACTACACGATATGTATACAGAATATAGATGATTCACACTAATGTATGCTAGAATGAATCTTGGGTTGTGTTCTGAGCCATCCGTTCTCACACTTAAAACATATAGGAATTAGTAGTGTGAGAGCGCCGGAGAGAGTGAGAGCGCCGGAGGGGGGGAGGAGAGAGAGTAAAATGGTACGACATGGTGAAGTAGTACTGTATTTTGGCTCCAGTTCCAGCTCCATTTGATCTACGGTACGACATGGTGATCAGGACATAGTACCTGCAGCCATTCGACTGGCGAGGCAGAAACTATGTAGCCGTAGATAAAGTTGACTGTCTTCCGACCCTCATCCCTCGGCAATGATGATACGACAACCTATCACTATATCTTATATAGTAGTAGATGATGTCTTAGTATTACATTATGTGAGTTCATCTTGATTCTGTTACGTACGTCCTTCAGATACTAGATACGATAAGAACATATACTACACCATATGTACAGAACATAGATGATTCACACTAATGTATGCTTGAATGAATCTTGGGTTGTCTTCTGAGCCATCCGTTCTCACACTTGGCAAAAAATCGAATTTTTTATACTTTATCGGCTTTCGAAAATGTACTCAAATTACATGATGGTTCCTTTAGTTAGCTTGCTTCTGTTACAATTATATTATTTGTGACTATCGATCTTACCAGATGGCACCCATGACCCGAGGAGCGGCACGTCGTTTGAGGAAAACAATGAATGCTGAGGTGGCTCCTCCTACAGTTAAGGAGGAAGTGGCACCGGTTGCTAGTGAGACCGGGAGTTCTATTCATCCAGCACCGGTAGCTAGTGAGACCGAGAGGACTCTTCATGCAATCCTTGCAATGGACGACAGCTCTCCTCGCGCCAAAAATCTCGCTTTTTCGAGATGGTTGCGTGAACGTATCACTGAGCGTTTGCGTGAGCAGCGTGGTTCTCATTAGCTATTAGTACTTATTTGTATTGGACTATTTGTATTGGGTTGTTTTTGTATTAGACTATTTGTATTGGACTACATATTGAGTTGTTTTTGTATTAGACTATTTGTACTGTCCTCCGACCCTCATCCCTCGGCAATGATGATACGACAACCAACAAGAGAGAATACTAGATCCATCTCAGTATGACGTATACTCTGATAGATCACAATTACAAGAATGATATCAGTAGTGGGATTGAGTGCTGGAGGAGATATTATCAGAGTATACGTCCTACTCAGATGGGTCTCCCACCGTTACTAATTTTTTCTGACAGCATAGTAGATGTGCTCCGTCAACAGATTCTTGCTCCGAGCCAAAACTTTGTCCCGGAGCTCAAGTAGACATCCTTCGTGTAGAGCTCGAGTGAGAGGTTCCTGACAGCATGGTGGTCTCATTTGTCAAAGTATCCGTGCTCATCCCACATTGGTTGTGGGACGAGCACGGATACTTTGACAAAGGAGACCACCATGCTGTCAGGAACCTCACTCGAGCTCTACACGAAGGATGTCCACTTGAGCTCCGGGGCAAAGTTTTGGCTCGGAGCCAGATTCTGTTGACGGAGCACATCCACCATGCTGTCAGAAAAAAATAGTAACGGTGAGAGACCCATCTGAGTAGGACGTATACTCTGATAATATCCCCTCCAGCACTCAATCCCACTACTGATATCATTCTTGTAAAGGTGATCTCTCAGAGTATACGTCCTACTCAGATGGATCTCTCAGAGTATCCTCTCCGGTTGGTTGTGTTCTGAGCCATCCGTCCCAGGGATTTGATTCTGTATTTTGGTTTCTGTATTTTGGCTCCAGCTCCATTTGCATTAATCTACGGTACGACATGGTGATCATGACATAGTCCCTGCAGCCATTCGACTGGCGAGGCAGAAACTATGTAGCCGTAGATAAAGTTGACTGTCTTCCAACCCTTATCCCTCGGCAATGATGATACGACAACCTATCACTATATCTTATATAGTAGTAGATGATGTCTTAGTATTACATTATGTGAGTTCATCTTGATTCTGTTACGTTCTTCAGATACTAGATACGATAAGAACATATACTACACCATATGTACAGAACATAGATGATTCACACTAATGTATGCTAAAATGAATCTTGGCTTGTGTTCTGAGCCATCCGTTCTCACACTTGAAGATAAATCGAATTATAACGACGGATATTAGGTTACTCTTCAGGATAATTGATGTCTATTTTATATTAATTTGGTTTGGTCTATATGATTCTTGGATAATTGGCGTGCATTAAATTCGTATGTGCATATTTGGTCTATGTGATTCTTGGATAATTGGTGTGCATTATATATTGGTTTGGTTTATGCATATTTTTGTGAACAGGAAAAGTGCTGCAATTTTTTTTTCAAAAAAATTCTCAGTTACCGGTTAGCGACGGATATTTCCAGCTCCATTTGCATTAATCTACGGTACGACATGGTGATCAGGACATAGTCCCTGCAGCCATTCGACTGGCGAGGCAGAAACTATGTAGCCGTAGATAAAGTTGCATGTCCTCCGACCCTCATTCCTCGGCAATGATGATACGACAACCTATCACTATATCTTATATAGTAGTAGATGATGTCTTAGTATTACATTAGTGAGTTCATCTTGATCCTGTTACGTTCTTCAGATACTAGATACGATAAGAACATATACTACACCATATGTACAGAACATAGATGATTCACACTAATGTATGCTAGAATGAATCTTGGCTTGTGTTCTGAGCCATCCGTTCTGATCAAGCATCTTCCTTCTCCTCTCCTCCACCATGGCTCTGAACCAATCTGCTCCTCCCTACTTCCCTTCTTTTTATTTGACTCTCTCAGCCACATATGACATCCAGCTCAAGTGTAGAGTCGGGGGAGAAGAAGTGGACAGGAAGAGGAGGGAGAAGCAGCACAGTCGGCGGCATGACCCGGAGGGTGTGCATAGGAGAACTATGAAGAAAACCTATGTACTTCCTCCGGGTCATGCCTCCGGCTGTGCTGCTTCCCCCTCCTCTTCCTGCCCACTTCTTCTCCCCCGACCCTACACTTGAGCTGGATGTCATATGTGGCTGAGAGAGTCAAATAAAAAGAAGGGAAGTAGGGAGGAGCAGATTGGTTCAGAGCCATGGTGGAGGAGAGGAGAAGAAAGATGTTTGATCAGAACGGATGGCTCAGAACACAAGCCAAGATTCATTCTAGCATACATTAGTGTGAATCATCTATGTTCTTATCGTATATAGTATCTGAAGGACGTAACAGAATCAAGATAAACTCACTAATGTATGCTAGAATGAATCTTGGGTTGTGTTCTGAGCCACTCGTTCCGATACTTGGGAATTAAGTCATTCGACTGGTGAGGCAGCAACTATAAGGCTACTTGCATGTTCTTCCAACTTTAAATTACAAGATTACTACATTAGGTTACATAAATCACTAACCTCATCGCGGCCAATGTTTACAGTCTTGGTCTCAACTGTCTTCGATGCTATGATCCCATGCTTTCGGAAAATAGACAACGCAGACTCCATGGAATAGAATGGCCTTACATGCAAATCGTCTGTGATTATGTATCTTTTTCCTCCTTTCATAAACACGCCATCCTTGTTGCCTCCATCTGCAACCCCCTCCCACGCAATATCCTCATCCATTGCCTTACCACAGGGACATCGAGCGCCAATAACCGAACTATACAGACGGTGAGTCTTGGTGTAGCACTCAAATGTGGGGCACCCGTAAATTCGCCGAGGTTTTAAATCATCGACATTGAGTTTTAAACCCTCACGTAGCCTTTCTGCTTCACTTCTAGGCTCGAGCAGGATCTTCTTGCAAGCTTCGGTCTCCAGATACTTAGTGTCAAGATTCTGGACGCTTTCGTAGAGCATGTCAACGCATCCTAGCTTTATGCGTTGACATGCTCTACGAAAGCGTCCAGAATCTTGACACTAAGTATCTGGAGACCGAAGCTTGCAAGAAGATGCTGCTCGAGCCTAGAAGTGAAGCAGAAAGGCTACGTGAGGGTTTAAAACTCAATGTCGATGATTTAAAACCTCGGCGAATTTACGGGTGCCCCACATTTGCACATTTGAGTGCTACACCAAGACTCACCGTGATGAGGTTAGTGATTTATTTAACCTAAGACATGGGATCATAGAATCGAAGACAGTTGAGACCAAGACTGTAAACATTATGTGAGTTCATCTTGATTCTGTTACATCCTTCAGATACTAGATACGATAAGAACATATACTACACTATATGTACAGAACGTAGATGATTCACACTAATGTATGCTAGAATGAATTTTGGGTTGTGTTCTGAGCCATTCGTTCCCATACTTGGCAATTAAGCATGTGAAATAGAACTGATTATGTTTAGTTTGTCTTACGATACAGATTTTCACATCCAAATTGAAATGGATCGTTACTTCGTTGTTCGTACATGGATGTACTAGCGGATCAACCTCATGGACCGTAGGTACTTATAAGTATTGACCGTGTCGGATTAGTATCGATCTATCGTTTTGGTATGGACCGTATCGGTTGGTATTGGTCTTAGCGAATTGGTATCGTCCTATCCGATATGTATCGGCCGTATAGCCATTAAGTCATATTGGCCTTATCGATTTGGTATCGGTCATATCCGATAGGTATCGGCCGTGTTGGATTATTATATACCATTTCGGATTAGTATCGTGGAAGGTTTAGTAACAACTGTACTTGGATTTCTCTCTTCTAGAGCTAGATTACCATTGCAAGAGAGTCACGAGAGCGTAGATGGCCAGTTACAGAACATACATACTTTCTTTTCAATCTCGCTTATCCTGATGGAAAAGGAAGTATGTATGTTACTGTAACTGGCCAATCACGATCTGGTGATTCTCTTGCAATGGTATTCTAGCTCGAGAAGAGAAAAATCCAAGTACAGTTGTTACTAAACCTTCCACGATACTAATCCGAAATAGTCTATACTAATCCAACACGGCCGATACCTATCGGATATGACCGATACCAAATCGATAAGACCAATATGAATCCTAGCTATTCGGCCGATACATGTACATATCGGATATAGGACGATACCAATTTGTTAAGGCCAATACCAATATGATACGTCCTATACCAAACCGATAGACCGATACTAATCTGATACACTAGATACTAAGTACATCTGGCCTATACCAGCGGATCCACAAATTACTGCACGATAGGCCCAACGACTCCAGTTACATCCGGTTATTGGTGAGTACATGATTACATAGTAATTCTGTTAGTCTTGTGATACAGATTTTTACTCTCTCATGCTACCAACGTCACAACTTTTCCAGTGCTGCTCCCTCTAATGATGATGAACGCAAAAAACCAACGACACAACTTTTATAACTTGAGTAAATTTCTTTACCCTATATGAAAATTTCTGTTGTCAGAAAGATGGCTCCTAGGACTCGTCGAGGTGGTGCTGCTAGTCGAGGAAGGGGTCGAGGCAAGAAACCCTTGGAGGTCGACACGGAGGAAGTCTCCGTCGTCAAACAAGAGCCGGTGACTGTTAAGGAGAAGGTGTTACCAAAGGTCGAGGTCAAGGAAGAACCGATGACCATCAGGGAAGAGATTGCTCCCAAGCTTGAAGCTAAGGAGGAGCCACCGTCAGAGAGTAGTAGCATCGGAACCGACCCTCCTATCCCTACAGAAGACCTCAACCAGATTGAGCCTTCGTATGCAAAGTGGCTGATAGAATGGTACATGCCTCAACGCAACTATCATCCCTGGCTGTGAGGATTCATCGTCTGACTTGTGGTCTTTGTTGAGGCCAAAGTCGATTTTCCTATGTGTTTTGAAATATTTGTGAAAATTTTGGAATATTTGTGCTATGATCGGTCGTCAGGATTGGATATTAGGTTACTGTAACTGGCCAACTCTTTCCTATGTGCTTTGGAATATTTGTGAAAAATTTGGAATATTTGTGCAATGATCGGATTATAACGATGGATATTAGGTTACTCTTCCGGATAATTGATGTCTATTTTATATTAATTTGGTTTGGTGTATATGATTCTTGGATAATTGGTGTGCATTAAATTCGTATGTGCATATTTGGTCTATGTGATTCTTGGATAATTGGTGTGCATAATATATTTGGTCTATGTGATTGTTGGATAATTGGTGTGCATTATATATTGGTTTGGTTTATGCAAATTTTTGGTGTATATGATTCTCTGTAAAAAAATTTTCAAAATATTCTCAGTTAGCGACGGACTTGTGACTGTTTTGCGACGATCATCACCAGTTGCCGACTACTTTTCGACGGTTATTCCGTCGCTAACTGGATATTTGAAATTTTTTCCCAGGTAGCGACGGATGGTCGATGGACTATCCGTCGGCATGATATATTGTTCGACGGAATAGCGACGACCTATCCGTCGTCCGTGTTCTGGAAATAACAAAAATTTCCAGAATAAGGTCGACGGTTAATCCGTCGCTATTCGGTCGATATCTTTCGACGGCAAAGCGACGACTTATCCGTCGCCAAGTTGCTGGAAATGACATGAATTTCCAGAAGCTGGTCGACGGCTTTTCCGTCAGAAAACCGTCGCTAATCCGTCATTTGATACCGAAGCTGTCGACGGATTAGCGACGGAATGATACGATCTGATACGCTTTTGCGACGGGTTACCGACGGAAATTTTCGTCGCTATTGTCTACACAGTTCAGTACTTAAAAGCTGAAGTGGACGACAGTCCGTCGGAAATGCGTCGCTAATGCTTCGTATTGTGACGTCGAATATCCGTCGCTATTCCGTCATGTGACGACAACTTAGCGACGGAAGGTTATTAGCGACGAGCTGATTGCCGACGGATTTTTTTGGCCAATATCCGTCGACAATCGGTCGCTAATAGTAATTACCGTCGTCTTAGCGACGGATGTGGCCGTCGCTAAAACGATAAATTTTGGTAGTGTCTCCAAGATCCTATTCTTTGGTTTTGACATTCTCTTTTGCCTATTTTTAGCATACTCTTATGCTATATAAGAGAACATCTCTCAAGTGAAAAACACACTCCACTCTCTCCCTCTCATTCTCTCTTGTTCAATTCAAAGCATTGTTCTTCGGTTTGTGCTCTGGACAGAAAAGCTAAGTTCGGGGTCGCTCTTTCCGAGTTGTGTGCGACGAGAAGATACCGGTAGAGCGGGAGTTTTACCACTAGGAGCATTCGGAACAAGTATGCACATAGACCCGAATCAACTCTTAGGGCAGTGCTTCGTACGCGACTTTCCCGGAGGCCGGTAACATTTACTTTATTTTTATTTTGTTTGCAGATTTTTTGGAATAATTTCCAACAATCTAAGAGCTGAGTCATTTATAAAATAAAATCTCTAATTGCTGCTACGAAATTTGTTATCAACATTGTTATAATTTACGGTGCTTAAATTATTGTAAGCATTAAGACTTATATGCATTGTTATAACTTATATTAGTGTTAGCATATCTCCTATTCACTCACTAAATTTGCTATACATTGCTTACTCTTTACTATCATCAAGCAAATATTTTAACTCACCATTAACAAGTTATTTGTTAATTTTGAATATTTGTCACATTAGTAACAATTTGTCATTTTCATAAAGTGACACCTGAAATGATAGCTCTTGACACTACTTGTACAGAAGCCGAATGGCTTAGAAATCTAATTATGCATATACCTGTTTATCATATTCCTGTTCCTGCAATTTCTATCAATTGTGATAATAAATCTGTTATTGAACTACTAAAGCATGATTCTGTGAATGCTAAGATGAACAGGCACCTGCAGCTGCGCTTCAAGTCTATAAAGAGCCTATTGGGCAAATATGTGGTTCTTGACTATATAAAGTCAGAAAAGAACCTTGCAGACCACTTGACGAAGGGTCTGTCTAGGACATTGATCCTAGAATCATCGAGGGGGATGGGGTTAAGCCCATAATTTAGTTACCAGCAGTGGCAACCCAACCGAGTCTGACTGGAGATCCCAAGAAGCCGGTTTAATGGGTAGAAACAAACTGGACTAAGTGACTAATATGGAACACTGACCTTGAGATTAAATTCTCTTTAAAATAAAAGCCCAGGAGGCTGTACATGTGTACATTGATACCCCATCCCTATAGTGATAGTGTTCCGGTGTGATATGGTTAGGATGAGTTTTAACTCTTAATAAGTCCAAGCTTGATATGCAGGGTTGATTCCTATCACCAACCCATGAGGACTTACCTATATGAGAGGTCGTGAAGGCCGCGACTATGGGACAGGACGATCCTAGACAACTCTCATGAATATGGAATAAGTGTGCATGGCCAATCAAAAGCGCCAACTGATAGACCCAAGAACCTCTAGCGTACTATGTGTGCTATTTTTTGAATCTGGTTCAAGAAGTCTGATTCAAGGCATAGTCCATCAAGTACTTCTTCAGATTAAGACAATAGTCACTAAGTGAGATTCAAGGCTATAGTCCATCTCATCTATGCATAGTATATATATTTGCCCAGAAATTCCTTCCAATCTTTTTTTTTTCATTTGTTACTTGTGTTTTGAACTTGGTTTTTTGGGGGGGAATGTTGGACTTGGTATATAGAAAAAACTAAGTCAAATCTCCAAGATCCTATTCTTTGGTTTTGACATTCTCTTTTGCCTATTTTTAGCATACACTTATGCTATATAAGAGAATATCTCTCAAGTGAAAAACACACTCCACTCTCTCCCTCTCATTCTCTCTTATTCAATTCAAAGCATTGTTCTTCGGTTTGTGCTCTGGGCAGAAAAGCAAAGTTCGGGGTCGCTCTTTCCGAGTTGTGTGCGACGAGGAAATACCGGTAGAGCGAGAATTTTACCACTAGGAGCATTCGGAACAAGTCTGCACATAGACCCGAATCAACTCTTAGGACAGTGCTTCGTGCGCGACTTTTCCGGAGGCCGGTAACATTTACTTTATTTTTATTTTGTTTGCAGATTTTTTGGAATAATTTTCAACAATCTAAGAGTTGAGTCATTTATAAAATAAAATCTCTAATTGCTGCTACGAAATTTGTTATCAACATTGTTATAATTTACGGTGCTTAAATTATTGTAAGCATTAAGACTTATATGCATTGTTATAACTTATATTAGTGTTAGCATATCTCCTATTCACTCACTAAATTTGCTATACATTGCTTACTCTTTACTATCATCAAGCAAATATTTTAACTCACCATTAACAAGTTATTTGTTAATTTTAAATATTTGTCACATTAGTAACAATTTGTCATTTTCATAAAGTGACACCTGAGACAAACATTATTGTGTTAGTAATTTTGTCAATTCTAGTTTTTCTTTACTCAATATTTAAATTTAGGCTAAAGTAAACAATTAATTTATTTAGTAAAATTCCTTTAATTTTAAAGTTCTAAAGTAAAGATTTGTTTGGGAATAAGCCGAAAGGGCCCTTCTGTCAAAAAGACGTAAATCGTCTAAGCGACCGGTTCTTAAGAGTTCCTAGTAAACCTCCGCTTGCTGGGATCCAGACCCTATAGCTAACCCAACCTTATCAAAACTTGAAAAACAAAATTTTAAAGGTCTATTATTAAAATCATTTAAATTGTTAAGTTTTAGCTTAATCCATCTTATTGAGTAAATATTTTATTTTATCTTCAGACCTTAGAAATCATGTCTACCAAAGACGAGACTTCGACTGCCAAGCCAGCCAAGTTTGATGGCACCCACTTCAAGAGGTGGCAGAGTCAAATGAATTTCTGGCTCACCACTTTAGGATTGATTTCAGCTATTGATGGTTCCACACCCATCATAAATGATTCTGACGACACTGAGTCTGACATAGGAATGTCCAAACCCTCTAGTTCCTCCAAACCTAAAACTCCTAAGGAAATAGATTTTCACTGCTTCCATCGAATTCTAAGCGCTTTATCTGATTCACTTTATGATATATTCTTTGAATATAAAAGCGCCAAAGAACTTTGGAATGCTTTAGAAGATGAATATGGTTGTGATGATGCTGGAATTGAAAGATTCACTTCTTCAGCATTTAATAAGTATTTTATGGTAGATGACAACCTAAGAATGAACAAATCTATGAATTTCAAAAATTTGTGAGGCACATTCAAGCTAAAGGTACAACCTTTTCAGCTGAACATAAGATAGCTTGCCTGGTAGATAAGCTCCCTTCCTCTTGGTCTAATGTAAAAAAGGACCTCCATCGTACCCAAGGTGACCTTACTTTTGCCCAAGTACTGAAGCAAATTAGAGTTGAAGAACAACTTAGGCTAAGGTCTAACTCCAAGACTGAGACTAAGGCTAAGGTAAACCTAGTAGAGTCATCCCAAAGCAAACCTAAGCCTAATAATCCTCACAAACCCAAGAATAATATCTTCAAGAAGAAGAATATTGTTCAGCCCCATCACCAGAACCACCAGAATCGTCAACACCAGCAACTCCAAAAACCTAGAAACTTTGGTCAGACTCAGGATCAAGGAAGATTTTGTTTTGTGTGTGGTAGAACAAACCACACGGCCATCAACTGTTTCCAAAGGAAGAAGGAACCAATCAAGACTTCCTATAGGGGGAAAGGCCCAGCCAAACCAGAAGCCAACATGATTCTGAATGGGTCTTCTGGTTCCTTCAGGTCTGTGACTTACCAACCCTTAGTTAATATTTCTTACCATTCTGATGACTGGTGGTTGGATTCTGGAGCTAATGTTCATGTTTCATTTGATCGCTCCTGTTTTTCAAACTATCAGGAATCATGTGGAGGAGGCATAACCCTAGGAGATGGCTCTACGGCACAAATTGTAGGAAGAGGAAGAATAGATCTGAAGATGACATCAGGAAAAAGTCTGCCTCTTCATGATGTTCTTCATGTGCCGACTGTTAGGAGAAATTTAGTTAGCGGTTCCCTTCTTGTAGCATCTGGTTACAAGATTGTAATGGAAGCCAATAAAGTTGTATTTCCTAAGAATGAGTCCTTTGTTGGTAAAGGATTTGTAAAGGATGGTCTGTTTATTCTCAGTACTGTAAATCAAATGTTGGATCCTTCTCCTATTGTTTTCAATGTAGAATCTTCCAATGTTTGGCATGGTAGACTAGGTCATGTGAACCTGGGTTCCGTTAGAAGGATGATGAACCTAAATCTTATTCCCAAGTCTCCTGTAGATAATAAAGACAAGTGTGAGATTTGTGTTCAAGCCAAACATTCTAGACTACCATTCAAATCCGTAGAAAGGAATTCTGATCTTCTAGAACTAGTTCATAGTGATGTTTGTGATTCAAATAGGGTTTTGACTCGAGACGGTAGGAAATACTTTGTCACATTTATAGATGATTGTTCAAAGTATTGCTATACCTACCTTCTCAAAACCAAAGATGAAGTTCTAGATAGATTCAAGGTTTACAAATCAGAAGCTGAAAACCAATTAGAGAAAAGGATTAAGATCCTTAGATCTGATCGTGGCGGAGAGTATACCTCAAACGAAATGACTAACTTCTGTGAAGAACACGAAATAATTCATGAGGTGACTGCTCCTTATTCACCACAGTCCAACGGAGTTGCTGAAAGGAAGAATCGCACTCTGTTAGACATGGTGAATACCATGCTTCTCAGCTCAGGTGATCCTGATAATCTGTGGGGAGAAGCCTTATTGACAGCCTGCTACATCCTAAATAGGATTCCCAGTAAATCTAAGGATAAGACTCCCTATGAATTATGGAAAGGTAGAACTCCTAGAGTCCATTACCTCAAAGTTTGGGGATGTCTAGCAAAAGTTGAAATCCCTGAACCAAAAAAGAGAAAGATTGGACCCAAGACCGTAGATGGTGTGTTCATAGGATATGCCTTAGATAGCAATGCCAATAGATTTCTAGTGACTAATTCTGAAGTAAATGAAATCTCTAACAATACCATTATAGAAGCTAGAGATGCAGTTTACTTTGAGAATATATTCCCTTTTAAGGATATAATTTCTTCCAACCCCTCAAGTTCTTCCCTAGCTCCTTCTACAAGTTTCCATTGCCATTCATCAAGCTCACAACCTGAACAAGACTTAGAACCTAGAAGAAGTAAAAGAGGAAGGATTGAAAGGAATTTAGGGAAAGGCTTCTTCACTTATTTGATAGAGGGTGATCCCTCAACTTACGAAGAAGCAATATCTTCTTCTGATGCTCCTTTCTGGAAAGAAGCCATAAACAATGAGTATAACTCTATTATGGAGAATAATACTTGGTTTCTTGCAGATCTACCTTTAGGTAGTAAACCCATAGGTTGCAAGTGGATATTCAAAAGAAACTCAGAGCTGACGGTACTATAGAGAAATACAAAGCTAGATTAGTAGCCAAGGGTTTCACTCAGAAAAAGGGATTAGATTATTTTGATACCTATTCTCCTGTAGCTAGAATTACTTCTATTAGAACCCTTCTAGCCTTAGCATCTATTCATAACATGCTGATCCATCAAATGGATGTAAAGACAGCATTTTTGAATGGAGATCTAGAAGAAGAGATCTACATGGAGCAACCTGAAAATTTTATTGCTAAAGGTCAAGAAAAGAAAGTTTGCAGATTAGTAAAATCACTTTATGGCCTAAAGCAAGCTCCCAAGCAATGGCACAACAAATTTGATAAAGTGATTATAGAATATGGTTTCTTGCCAAATGAGTATGACAAATGTATATACTCTAAAAATTCTGGTGAAAATTGTGTCATTTTATGCTTGTATGTTGATGATATCCTTATTCTAGGATCTTCACTGGAACTGATAAATAGCACTAAAAATTATTTATCTAACCAGTTTGATATGAAAGACCTAGGCGAAGCCAACTTGATCCTAGGAATGCAAGTGTCCAAATGCAAAGAGGGCTATACTCTATCTTTAGCACATTCAATTGAGAAAATGTTAAGAAAGTTTGAGTATTTTGACAAAAAACCTGCCCTTACTCCTTATGACAGTAATGTTGGCCTCAAGAAGAATGAATGATCACCTATAGAACAACATAGATATTCACAGATAATAGGGTCCCTTATGTACATATCAAATAGAACCAGACCCGATATTGCATTTGCTATTGGGAGACTTAGTAGATATACCGAAAATCCAAATCAGTCACATTGGACTGCACCCTGATATTATAGAAGATTATTCAGATGCAAACTGGGTAACTGATTCACATGATGTGAAATCCACTACTGGATATGTTTTTACTCTAGGAGGAGCAACAATCTCCTGGAGTTCATGCAAACAAACTATCATAGCTAGGAGTACAATGAACTCTGAAATGATAGCTCTTGACACTACTTGTACAGAAGCCGAATGGCTTAGAAATCTAATTATGCATATACCTGTTTATCATATTCCTGTTCCTGCAATTTCTATCAATTGTGATAATAAATCTGTTATTGAACTACTAAAGCATGATTCTGTGAATGCTAAGATGAACAGGCACCTGCAGCTGCGCTTCAAGTCTATAAAGAGCCTATTGGACAAATATGTGGTTCTTGACTATATAAAGTCATAAAAGAACCTTGCAGACCACTTGACGAAGGGTCTGTCTAGGACATTGATCCTAGAATCATCGAGGGGGATGGGGTTAAGCCCATAATTTAGTCACCAGCAGTGGCAACCCAACAGAGTCTGACTGGAGATCCCAAGAAGCATGTTCAATGGGTAGAAACAAACTGGACTAGGTGACTAATATGGAACACTGACCTTGAGATTAAATTCTCTTTAAAATAAAATTCCAGGAGGCTGTACATGTGTACATTGATATCCCATCCCTATGGTGACAGTGTTCCGGTGTGATATAGTTAGGATGAGTTTTAACTCTTAATAAGTCCAAGCTTGATATGCAGGATTGATTCCTATCACCAACCCATGAGGACTTACCTATATGAGAGGTCGTGAAGGCCGCGACTATGGGACAAGGCGATCCTACACAACTCTCATGAATATGGAATAAGTGCGCATGGCCAATCAAAAGCGCCAATCGATAGACCCAAGAACCTCTAGCGTACTATGTGTGCTATTTTCTGAATCTGGTTCAAGAAGTCTGATTCAAGACATAGTCCATCAAATACTTCTTCAGAAAGACAATAGTCACTAAGTGAGATTCAAGGCTGTAGTCCATCTCATCTATGCATAGTATATATATTTGGCCAGAAATTCCTTCCAATCTTTTTTTTTTTTTCATTTGTTACTTGTGTTTTGAACTTGGTTTTTTGGGGGGGAATGTTGGAGTTGGTATATAGAAAAAATCAAGTCAAATCTCCAAGATCCTATTCTTTGGTTTTGACATTCTCTTTTGCCTATTTTTAGCATACTCTTATGCTATATAAGAGAACATCTCTCAAGTGAAAAACACACTCCACTCTCTCCCTCTCATTCTCTCTTGTTCAATTCAAAGCATTGTTCTTCGGTTTGTGCTCTGGACAGAAAAGCTAAGTTCGGGGTCGCTCTTTCCGAGTTGTGTGCGACGAGGAGATACCGATAGAGCGAGAGTTTTACCACTAGGAGCATTCGGAACAAGTCTGCACATAGATCGAATCAACTCTTAGGGCAGTGCTTCGTGCGCGACTTTCCCGGAGGCCGGTAACATTTACTTTATTTTTATTTTGTTTGCAGATTTTTTGGAATAATTTCCAACAAAAGGTTTTGTAAGGATTATGGGCCTATGGTTCACTTTTACAAAACTAAAACTTTATAAATCTTCGTTCTACAACTTAGTTGTGCCTAGAATACCCTTAAAATATGCATATTATGCAAAAAAAAGTGGTAAAATAGTAAAAATGTCCAAAATGTATCGACCGCCTAGGCGGCGCCTACGCGGTAGGCGGACTCTCTCCGCCGCGCACCCGCCTGCCGCCCTTTAGAACCTTGCCCTATATCTAGCCTAAAACGGAGTTTTAGCCCTTAAGCTTGGTTTTGAAGCATGTAAACAGAGTCCCAACCTGGGCCTTAATCAACTTTATTGATCACTGTGTTTTATTTTTATACTAGATCCAAACCCTGATCTTCTAGCAATAGGAGGCCCCTAAATTCAAAGCATTACCAGGAGCCATGTGGCAATAGGAAGCCCCCAGTTTTATATCCCCAAATCAGCCAAGATTCGTACACATAACCTCCATCAAGAGAGGTAATTGTGCAGTGCCAGGCTACAACTTAATTTGTACAAGGCATTTAAAAATCAACCACACTTCAACTATATTATATGGGAAATTGGAAGAAAAGAGGGATATCCAGGATATACAAACCTTAAGCTCTGGCAGACCTTTCTCCACCCTCTTCCTATTCACTGACAAACCACCAGCCAAAGTTTCTTTGCTACAAAATCAATAACAACACTATAATATCATATTGTGAAGAAGTTTCAAGTTAACAATATAAATTATTACAAAAGAAAAATGTGATTGAGTGAAGTACTTGCACTATTATTTTCAAAACTGATATTTTTGTTGATTATTTTCTGATCAACATTATTCAAAAGATTCTAATAGTCCATGATATAACTCTACTAGCATTAGCTCCAAGAGTTACCAAAACCTACTAGTCTCTCTTTTTATAAAGTAATGTTTACTAAATATAGATTATTAGATTGTGATCATATTGGAAAGGCAAGGAATTTATGTCATCATTGTGATAACAGATGCCGCAAGCATACCTGACAACAATAGCATCCAACTTGTCATCAACAATGGATGGGCCATAAGGATCCAAAATAGGCTCCACTTGCACAATCAACCCTGGTTTAACAGACTGCATGTGTTCAAGACATTGTTAACAGCAAGGTAATATCTATGTATCATGGTGTGGGTGTGGTGGCTGTGTGCACAACATGTGATAAACACAATAGATAAGTGTTGCAATTCATGCTGATATTATCAGAACATATGTCAGAGAAGAAAAATGCACTTAGGCGCCAATGACATTTCGGGGCTAAGGTGCAGAGCGCAACTCATGTGCCTGAGCAAAGCAAGGCGCATGTATAATAAGAAGAAAAATAGAGGCCCTCGATATGGAACTGCTTTGTGTTGCTCTATTCCAGTTTTGTAACACAACAGGGGATCTTCAGCGACAACAACACTTGAAGCCTAGATGGGCAGGGTCGATCAAGCTATTGAATCATTGTACAAGGTCACATATGTTGGCAGCAAAAGAAAGACATGCTCAGGCATACTCCTAGCTGAAGCAACGCACAACCTCCCAAGCAGTGTGCTTCTCACCAAGGAACGCTATTAATCACTATGATCATAAGTTATTTGATTCATAACACAGGAATGCAACAGATATTTGACCAAACACCTATTAAGCAGTTGGGCCAACTCCAAACTGTCCAATATCATGCCTCATAGATGAATTGTCATTACCTTGCGATACACTATGATACAACCTATAAACCATATTTGTTGAACGATATAAGGGGCAATTTATCTTACAATACACTTTTTTGTATTATATGATATCTGGTATATCATCCGACAGGTCAACCTGAATTTAAATGGTATATCATCCGACGGGTCAACCTGAATTTAAATAAGTAAACACAGCTTCTAAGTGGTTTACAAATTAATTTTCATAACTTGATGATATAACTCTAAAACTTGGCCAGATATCAATAGAACCCATTAGAACTATTTTGTTAAAAACCTCCTCTTCGGAGTGAACTCTTTGGACGACAGTTTCATTTTAGTCATCCTTCATCAACTTTCAACATCTCCAATGACGACATCTAACATCTTCAGGAATGACATTAGCATCTATCGAGAGGTTAAAAACTCATGCAACTAATTTCTCCATAACTTTTTTTATTGTTTGATATTTCTCTTTTCTAAATTTCTTATACATTCTCTATGTTTTATTTTGGTTTTTCTTACAAAACTTTTCTCTCCATTTTCTAGGGTTGCTATATGTTGTAGATTGTTTAGAAAATAGATTATTTATCAAACAATTATTTGAATGTCTATATACTGGTTGTTAGAAGTCGAAGTCAAGTTCTTATTGATGCAATATTGTTATACTCATGAACAATATTATAGTGTAATGCTAATGTTATATACTTTTGCTCTTAAAATAATCAACTTTATGATAAAGCAATCACTTGATGTACAATGCTCATTACTACTGCTTAATATGTTAATTGTCCATATATGTAGTGCTTATACCAATTTTCTATTATGTTTACTATAAAAAGTGCATCTTAGGATACACGGTATGATACACGAAAAGATAATAATCAAGTAAAGCGGAAAACGACACATCTCAATTTGACAACCCAGGTCCCCCTTTGATGGTTACAAGACCAACCATTGAGTGGCATTATGGTAAAGAATGATCAAAAGCTCTATCGAATGTCCTGGCGTTTTAGTTGCTCTGAGATAGGTTGTGTTAGCACATGAGTCAGGTTGCATACCGATGGGCACGATTTGGATACGACATTGCTAGAAGATTTAGGATACGGTTACGATTATTTATACACATGAAAACATCTCTATGTGCATAATTTATACATTTGATCTTAGTCATATCTATATTTATGCATGTCCTGTGTAGTAACTAGATTATGAGAAGTTCTAGAAATAATTTATAAAAGAAATGTCATTATCTCATATCTCAAAGATGTTCAGTACGACCATGACCATGCAAATTACTTTCATCAATGTTTTGGGTCGCTTTGGAACTTAGACACCGGAAAATGGTACCATATTTGTATTTTGTCCGTATTTGCCCAACATAGATGACTAGATTGTACATATTTGAAAATGATAGTATCATGTCCCAGTATTGTGTAGTTGTCCATATTCATACAACAAAGGTGCTCAGGAAGTGTCATGTCCATTAGGTGTCAAATACAGATACAGACACGAATATGGTACACTAAAGAAGTATTCATGCAACAAACACATGATGAATATAATCAGGTCAAAAAATGAGACCTAAGATTGAGTCGTCTCTATAAGGTGGTCCGGATACTGGACGTATGGTTCTAAAGGTGTTCCTAGTATTCGAGCCTAAGGTGGAGCTCGTGACCTAAGCTTCGGCGTTGTTTGGTTGTCTATGAACAACATTAGATAACAATGTCTAGTTTTCTTTATGATATTGATGGTTGACTGACCAAATAAGGTTGGAATGTTTCGATGCGTAGGCCCAAATTTCCATCCAAAGGATTAATCGACTGATAGCTCATTTTTTCCCTGATTATCTTTTTAGCTCTATAAAAATGACCTCTTTTTTATTTTTCTTCTTCCTTCACCTTCTGCCTACGCTTTGAAGGAGAGGATGCCAACTGTAGAGAATAATTGTTGTATATGTTATTGATTGGCTACTCCACTACTTATAGGGAGTATAGCTCCTCTTCATACTACATTTTCCAATGTGGGACTAAGTCCCTTATTAGTTCTCAACACTCCCCCTCAAGATGGGCGATAGATATTAATCATTCCCATCTTGTTACATAGCTTCGACAGACTTAATGAACTAAGGCCCTTAATCAGACAGTCTGCCACTTGTTCTTCTGAGCTAACATGATCAATCTTCAGTATCCCTTGTTCCAGCTTCTCTTTGATGAAGAATCGATCGATCTCGATGTGCTTCGTTCTGTCGTGCTGAACTGGATTGTTAGCTATACTTATTGCAGCTTGTCTATCACTCAGAAGACGTAACGGTGCTACCTTGTCCAGCTTCAACTCTGTCAGCAACGCTTTCACCCACAGCAACTCCGACACCCCTAAAGCCATTGCTCTGTATTCTGCTTCAGCTGTAGACCGTGCTACCACTGACTGTTTCTTGCTTCTTCATGAGACCAAGTTTCCTCCTACAAAGACACAATATCCCGTGGTAGACCTTCTATCGTCTATGCAGCTCGTCCAGTCTGCATCGCAGTATCCCTCAACTTCTATACATCCATCCTTCTTGAACCATAGCCTTTTCCCCGGTGTCCCTTTCAGATATCTCAAGATCTGAAACACTGCATCCATATGATCCGTTCTTGGATCATGCATGTAGCGACTTACTACACTCACCGCAAATGAGATATCAGGACGAATGTGCCCCAGATAAATCAATCTCCCTACAAGTCGTTGATATCTTTCACGATCAACTGGCTCTCCTGCTTCTGCTCCTAACTTGCACTTCTGGTCAATTGGAGTGACTGCTGCTTTGCATCCCAGCATCCCTGTCTCCTTCAGCAGATCTAGTACGTATTTTCTCGGTGAGAGAACAATTCCTTGTTCGCCTTCATACACCTCGATACCTAGAAAGTACCTCATCGCTCCTAAATCCTTCACCTCAAACTCCTTCGCGAGTTTTGACTTCAGCTTAGCGATTTCGACTTCATCATTACCTGTGATTACTATATCATCCACGTATACAGCAAGTATAGTAATGTGGCCTCTTGCATGCTGAAGAAAGACCGTATGATCTGCATTTGCTTGATGGTATCCCATGCCTGTAACAACCTTTCTGAATCTGTCAAACCAGGCTCGAGGAGATTGCTTGAGTCCATATAGCGACTTCTTTAGTTTGCATACTTTTCCATGCGATGTCCCTCCGTCTGATTCTGTAGCGTAGCACCCTGACGGGAGTTCCATGTACACTTCATCTTGTAGGTCCCCATGGAGAAAGGCATCTTCACATCTAACAGGTATAGTTTACACCCATAGTTTGCTGCAATGGAGACCAGAGTTCTTACGGTGCTCATTTTCGCTACTGGAGCAAACGTCTCATCATAGTCGATGCCATATGATTGTGTGTATCCTTTTGCAACCAACCTTGCCTTGTATCGTTCCACTTTTTCTTCTGACGTCTCCTTTACTGTGTACACCCATTTGCATCCCACAGTTTTCTTCCCTTTGGGTAATGGAACCAGCTCCCACGTCTTATTTTTCTCCAGTGCCCCAAGTTCTTCCATCATTGCAGCTTTCCACCTTGGATCTTTCTTTGCTTCCTGCCAACATTTGGGCAACGAAGTAGAGTCTAATGATGCAATGAAGGCTCGATAATTCGATAAAATATTAGAATAAGACAGGTAGTTGGCAATATCATGTTCATAATCATCAAAACGACTAGGAGCCTTACCCGCATTGATGCGAGAAGATCTCCTTAAGGGAGCAATAGGTGGTGGAGAGATCATACCATCAGAGTCAGAGAGATCCGCATCAGAATCAGATTGATTCAGTGCGGGGGCAACATCTTCAAGAGTTGGAGCAGGAGTAGACGAGGGACTTGGTACAGTAGGCACAGGGCACGGTACAGGTACAGTACTGGATTTCTGCTGTCTCCTTCTGTAGACTTGGAGCTCCTTTTCCATTGTCTGCTGCTCCCCCTGTTAACATATGTATCTTCTTCGTCTTCTGTATCGGAGTCACTGCTTTCTCCCCCTTTCGTCCAGTTTTCCACGACCGGGCATTGGACCGATCCGACCACCACAGATGGGCTTATTTTCTCCCCCTCACATCTAACACCCTCTGTGTTAGGTGTGTCACCAAACGCTGAACCGTCATCCGAACCATAATATGGTTCCAGTTCTCTGAATGTAACGTCCATGCTTACAAATATCTTCCGCTCAACTGGGCTCCAACATGCGTATCCCTTCTGAGTTGCCGTGTACCCGACAAAGACACATTTAACCGCTCTAGGATCCAGTTTGCCAACTCCTGGCCTATTATCTTGGACAAAACATACACACCCAAATACTTTCGGTGGAACAGTGTACGTGGTTGCACCAGTAAGCATCTCCAACGGTGTCTTCCAGTCCAATACCTGAGATGGCATTCTGTTGATGAGATAAGAGGCCGTTAACACCGCCTGCCCCCATAAGTGTTTCGGGACATTCATAGCCAGCATCATCGTCCGTGCGACCTCCAGCAGGTGTCTGTTCTTCCGTTCGGCCACACCATTTTGTGCCGGTGTATAGGCACATGAAGTTTGGTGTAGTATTCCATGAGTGGATAAATACTCAGCAACCTTCTTATTTGTATACTCCGTCCCATTGTCAGACCGTAAGCACTTAATTT
Organism: Iris pallida; assembly: GCA_029216955.1. Lineage (NCBI taxonomy): Eukaryota > Viridiplantae > Streptophyta > Magnoliopsida > Asparagales > Iridaceae > Iris > Iris pallida. The sequence continues at coordinate 7,668,054 of JANAVB010028398.1, forward strand.
TAGTGCCATATTGTGTTTCTACCCGGCGATGAAAGTCTCGAAACGCCTCAAAGACGTCACTTTTATTCTTCATAAGGTAGACCCATGTCACGCGAGTATAACAATCAATAAAAGTGACAAACCATCGAAAACCGTTAATACCGACTGTAGGACAAGGGCCCCATACGTCCGAATGTATCATATCAAATGCAGCTGAACTTCTACTTCCTGAACTCACATACGTGCTTCTGGTATTACCCAACTCACATGCATTACAAAATAACTTCTTTTTATTAGCCCTTTGGTATAAGGACGGATACATTCGACTAATAATTTTAAAAGAAGAATGACCGACACGCTGGTGGTGGAGTAGCAATTCATCTTCTACACTGCGTCGTGAATCTTCCGGTGGTGTGTCTGCTACCAGAGAAGCCAATGCTTTGTCCAGTCCAGTCATGTCCAAGTACCACAGCCTCTTATGCCATGTGCCAGTCCCTAGTCGTCCTGTCCCCTTCTCCTAAAAAGTCACCGTAGGAATGTCAAAGAAAACAGTACAATTAAGATCAAGAATAATGGCACTAATAGAAAGAAGATTGACAGGAAAAGATGGAGCATGTAAGCCATTGGTGAGAGTGAGAGAAGGGGTGCATGCGACAGTGCCTTTACCCATGACATGGCTGGAGTTACCATCAGCAGTCTGAATGTTCTCCGGCGTCGGTAGGTGAGTATAGTCCTGGAACTCACCGCGGGACCCCGTGACATGGCGAGATGCCCCAGAGTCCATAATCCAACCTGGTTGGTGGACAGCAGTTGCAAGAGCACACGCAGGAATACCTGTGCTGGTTTGGGAAAAGCAAGTGATGTGATCCCCCGAGGTAGATGACGCCCCATGACTGCCGTCCGAACCCAGCTTCGTGCTGTGTAACCTCGCGAGGAACTCCTTCTCAAGAGGGATTAACTCAGCCAGGTGATTTTCTCCCCCTTCCTCCGCCAGATTAGCTTTGTGTCCTCCAGAATAATTTCCCCTTCTACCAGCATAACCGCCTCTACCACCGCGACGTCCTCCGCGGCCCCGTCCACGATCACTCGACTGACTTTGCAGGAGTTTTGGACAAAATCTGATGTAATGCCCTGAGTCACCACAGTTGTGGCAAACACAGGCCACAGAGGAAGGCTGATTGAAGGCGGCAAGGGCAGACTTGTCAACAGCGGCTTGCTCCCCCTGGAAATAGTCCTTGTTGGACATCAACTTCAATCGAGCCTTTTCTTGTGCCATGGCCGCTATGGCTTCTTCTAAGGTGGGAAGCATGGGCTGTGCTAGGAGTACATTCCTTCTATGCTCAAACACAGGGTTAAGACCCTTCAAGAACTTCATCATCCGTTGTCGCGAAATATAATCCAAGAACTTTTGGAAATGTTTCGCAAATGCTGGTTCGACTTGTGCATCTTCCATCCCAAGAGGATCATAGTGATCCAGATCAGACCAGTACTTCTTCAACAGTGCTGCATACTCAGAGATGGTACGGTCGTCCTGGGCCACCCTATCAAGTTCATCCTGCAATTGGAAGACCCGCATAGGATTGCCTGAGCCTGAGTACATATCCTTCAAAGTCCGCCATATATCAGCAACAGCCTCCATCGTCTCTACATTGCCCGACACCTGGTCGGTCAAGGAGGCTGTCAACCATCCAGCCACAATATTGTTGACAATTTCCCAAATAGCAAACTCCTTTGAGGAGGGATCATCTGGCGCCTTGGTTTGGCCATTGACGTAGCCAATCAAGCCTCGTCCCTTCAGCGTCCGCATTGCCTGCCGTGACCATTTCAAGTAGTTGGACGTTCCTTCCAACTTCGTCTCCAGCTTGTCCAGCTTCCCCATTTTGTAGGATGACGGATCCACATCAGTATGGATCACACGTGGGGTTGCCTCGATTAATCTCTTTGATAAAATATCATCAACCAAGGCCTTCATCTCTTCTGCTGTCAATTTACCACTGATCGAATCCATGGAGTCTTCAACTGTGATTCGTCGTCTTCGTCGTCTTTATGTAAAGTCTTCAACAGAGACCTTACGAATGCACTGTTAACGTGGCCAATACCGGCGCGCGCATGTAGATCCTAATTTTGCAGATCGAGAACGAAAAAACAAATAAAGCATTTGTAATTCCGGAGGGCGTACTCTAGGAACAGATGGTACAAATAAAGCATTTGACGTCCATCCGTCTTCGAATAACCGCCCACATAATCTCTCTCTCAAATTAGGATTTTTTTTCGTTTTGAAAAAAAAGGGGGGTCGGCAACAGTTGGGGTCGGAAGAGGGGGGGGCGTCGGGGGGGGGGGGGGGGGCAGCAGCAGGGGGGGTTCTTCGGCCGGGGGGGGGGGGGGGGGGGGCAGGGGGGGCGTCGAGGGGGGGGGGGGGGTGTAACGTCCCAGAACCAGAATACTGGAGAGCGGGGGCGTACATAGCCAGCTACGTATATTGAAGTGCAACTAACCTCGCTATACGGTCACGGCTGTCTAGATACATGAGGGTTTAACTACATGCCATCAGTCTCCTATGGTAATGAACAAGCCTATTGTCTCAATCTCAAGCAAGTAATAACAGTTACAAGATGTCAGAACATCAAATATACAATAGTAAGACGTCTCAAACATTATATATTCAGCTGATCATGAAGCTAGTCGTTACAAAATGTGAAGACTAGCAAGAGTTTCAGTCATACATGATCAACCCTAGGATTTGTCAATCATGTTACAGCCCGTAGGCAGATAGTAAATAAAGGTACAATACGAGCTAACACGTGCTCGCCAGCTAAACGTCTCAAAAGAATATTTTTACAATAAAGTGGGAGAACAAAAGAAACCCATTCGTTGCCAGGGTTACGCCTGGTGGTCACCATCTGACTGGAAGGTAGGTAGATCCTCTGGAGCTGATCCGAAATCTGGCCATACAAAACCAGCTGGGTCAGACCCCAGAAAGAGCAAGTGCCACAAAGAAGATTTCACTTAGGAACTAAAATCCAGCATTACATAAAGTGAATATTAAAGATAATTATAAGATACTTGATAATGACAGAGATAACAATAATAATTTGAGTACGAGGAAACCATTCAAGTAGCCAGATTGCAACCCTTAAACCAAACAAGGACCGAGGTTGCAACCCTTCGTCTGAATAGGAACCCGTCTCAGATACTATTGATAAGTTAATAAGACAAAAAACGAAGAAAGGACACATAACTGCTCCGGGAGCCAGGTTACAACCCTTAAACCAAACAAGGACGGAGGTTGTAACCCTTCGCCTGAACAGAACTGGACCCCTGATCTTTATTGTTAAGGCCAGTATAAATAATCATGCTATTGAAGTAAGGTAAAACATGACGAGCATGGCATGGGGCGCAATAAGACAATAAACGAAGAGAGGACACAGAACTGCTCCGGGAGCCAGGTTACAACCCTTAAACCAAACGAGGACCGGGGTTGTAACCCTTCGCCTGAACAGAACTGGTCCCCTGATCATTATTGTTAAGGCAAGCATAAGTAATCATGTCATGTCACAGTCTTGTACAGGATCAAGACAAGACTAAGCTGTGCTAGACTCCATCCAATCAATCACGGCCAAGCAATGAGTACGGCTTGATACTTTAATAAACTAGGGTTATCACAGGCCTAATTACTAGCAAATGCAATGAGATTACCCCAACAGTCACAAGCCCTGCAGACCATCCAGGTTATCCAGGTCGAATGTTCGTTTATGAAGGGTGCACCACATGACTGTGTGCTGGAAATGTGTCCTACTCGTCGGTAGGCTACAAGTCCACTTAGTGCGCCCAGATAACGAGATTGCCTGTGGCTGGGAAATCTTTCCATGACTACTGGAATTTCTAGTTATTAGCCCTAATTAATTTCAGTAGGTACCCCTGACCGTGGTATTCAGGGATCCCTATCCTAGACATGAGGCAAGACAATACTGGTTTATTTGCACAAGCACAATCGTCCACAGTGTCCAGATCATTCATTCTCGTCGTGTCAGGCTAGCTGTCATAACAGCGTATCTAGATATATATATCATGTCAAGTTCACTTGTCAAGAGTGCGCCACGGCGGGCCACTTTCGTTTTCAGGGATTTGTGCAAATCTACCTAGTACAAGCCATCATAGAGAGTCAGGAAACATGAGCATAAAAGTAGCCTTAATTATAATAATATAATAAAAGAGGACTATGGAAGGAGCCATGCGGCTAATTGGATTCATGCGGCAGAGAGCATGCGCGCTTATGCGGCTGGGGACTGCGCGCTCATGCGGCTGGAAGAGGGCAGGCGCATGCGACTCAGGAAGGATGGGGCTTATGCGGCTATAAGGTGATAAGTTCATGCGGCTGGAAGGTAATGCGGGGCTCATGCGGCAGCGGGGATCTCAGGCTTATGCGGCAGCGGGAAGGAAGGGGCTTATGCGGCTGAAAAAGTGCGCGCTCATGCGGCTGGGGGAATCACTTGCATATGCGGCTGCGGGGCTTGCGGGTCTATGCGGCAAGAGTATGCAAGCTTATGCGGCTTCGGTCGAGCAGTGCCATGCGGCTGGGTCATGCCGTGCACTTATGCGGCTGCGGGGAAACGAGTACATGCAGCAATGGAAAGGACCAGTTCATGCGGCTGTGTTCAAGTGGAGTCCTATGCGGCTGAGCAAGGGACGGGTCTTTATGCGGCTGAAAAAGAACAAGTCATATGCGGCAATAGACTATTGAGTTCATGCGGCAGCATTGCCATGCGGCTGGAAGGCTTGCCGCATGAAATTCCATGCGGTCAAGTTCTGCTATGCGGCTAAGAAGTTCATGCGGCTCGGTCATGCAAACCATGCGGCTCAGCACTGTTCTTCTTCTCCACTTGTCCGAGAAGAAGAACCATGGAGTCCAGGGCTTCAAGGCTCATAAATCCTTCATCCGAGGTCGGAATCCAGACTTCCATAGGTCAAAATGGGGCAGAACGAAATTCTCTACAACACGGAACCATCAAAACTTGGAAATAACAATGTTAAGTAGATCAAAACCCAAGAAATCCGAAAATACAATAAACTTAGATCTACACAACTTGAACCATGGAAATTAGAAATGCTAAGTATTAAAGTATGTTAGAATCTCGTGAGGAAGAGAATGGAACAATAAAACCGAGTTCCTCCATGAAGCAAGCTGCACTTGCCTAAGCTCTCTCCCTGGTAGGTGAAGAGAGTAATGGTGGGGAAGAAGAAGAGTAAATGAGGAGAGAGAAAGGAGTGAGGTTAATAAAGGGTGATGGTGGTGGTAGGTAGGGGTTTTTCCCTTGGTCCATGATGAACCAAAAGCAACCCAAGCCGAACCAAGCCAAACCAAACAAGCCGAACCAAGCAAGGAGAGACGCAATACGAGTCAAAATACGTACACGTATACCAAGATACGTAATACGAACCACAGGCATTACAACTCTACCCACCTTAAAAGAATTCCGTCCTCGGAATTTAATCAAGATGCTAGAGAAGCAAGGACAAGCTATACTAATCACAGGCAAGCTATAACAAGGCAATCAATCAAGCAATCATTCATTCAGACAAAGAATCAAGAGCATAAGGCATAAGGAAGACATTATACCTCACGAGTCAAACATGTCGGGATATCGCGATCGGATATCATCCTCACGCTCCCACGTTGACTCACCCAAGGAGTGATAACCCCAAGCAACACGGACTAAACTAATAGTTCTTAAGTATCTTCTCTCTCCGGTCCAATATAGACACGGGCCTTTTCTCATACGAAAGATTGGTACCAACAACCAATTCCGAATGATCCAGGATATGGCTCGGGTCCGGGATATACCGTCGTAGTTGGGATACATGGAACACATCATGCACCTCACGTAACGACAGCGGAAGAGCGAGACGATAGGATACATCACCTACTCGTTCCAAGATATCGAACGGCCCTATAAACATAGGACTAAGCTTTCCCCGTATGCCGAAACGAATGACGCCACGGTTAGGCGAAATTCTCAGGAATACATGGTCGCCGGCAGAAAACTTAAGGGGACGCCGATGGGAATCGGCCCAATGACGCTGGCGATCTTGGGCAACTCGAAGATGATCTCTGACTCTTCTGACCACTTCAACTGTCTGAGCAATCATTTCCGGACCTAGCAATTGCCTCTCTCCAACATCATCCCATGCTAGCGGGGATCGGCACTTCCTACCATATAGTGCCTCGAACGGTGCCATCTGGATACTGGCCTGGAAACTGTTGTTATACGAGAATTCTACCAGGTGCAGGTGATCTTCCCACGAACCACCGAAGTCGAGTGTACAAGATCTCAACATACCTTCAAGAGTCTGGATCGTGCGTTCTGACTGACCATCTGTCTGCGGGTGATAAGCTGAGCTGAACTGGAGGTGAGTTCCCAAACTCCCCTGCAGACTATGCCAAAAGTGCGACGTAAATCTGGAATCTCTGTCCGAGGTGATACTGACTGGTACACCGTGGAATCTGACTATCTGCCTGAGGTACATCTCCGCTAGCTGAGCCGTAGACTGACCAACTCTGAACGGAAGAAAGTGAGCCACCTTCGTGAGCCTATCAACTATCACCCAAATAGCATCTCTACTGGTCGGGGATCTAGGTAATCCAGTCACAAAATCCATGGTTATATGCTCCCACTTCCATTCTAGAATCGGCAAGGACTAAAGAAGTCCAGCCGGCCTCTGATGTTCAGCTTTAACTTGTTGGCAAACCAAACATCGAGAGACAAACCGGACTATCTCCCTTTTCATGCCATTCCACCAAAAGTGCAGACGGATATCACGGTACATCTTCGTACCACCGGGATGAATGGAATACTGAGAACTGTGAGCCTCTGTCATGATCTCATGTCTGATATCTCCACCGGGTACACAAAGACGCTTACCATGTCGAAGTGTACCGTCTTCATGAATGCATAACTCGGGTCTACGTCCTGCCTCACATTCTGCTCTAAGCTGCTGAAGCTTAGAATCTGCTGACTGCGCCATCCGAATCCTCTCGACTATACTGAACTGAACTTGCATACTGGCCATCAATGCCACACTGGCAGGAAGGACAACTTCAATACCCATCTTCTGAAGATCTGCTAACAACTCAGGTTGTGTTGTTAGAAAATAAACTCCGACTCTCCTGCTCAATGCATCTGCAACAACGTTGGCCTTTCCAGGATGATACTGCAAGTTGACATTATAATCCACAAGTAGCTCTAGCCACCTCCTCTGACGCATGTTAAGATTCTTCTGAGTGAAAACATACTTCATGCTCTTGTGGTCGGTAAAAATCACCACCCTATCTCCGTACAGGTAGTGCCTCCACAACTTAAGTGCAAACACTACTGCTGCCAGCTCCAAGTCATGGGTTGGGTAATTCTTCTCATGATCACGAAGTTGTCGTGACGCATAAGCTATTACCTTCCCATGCTGCATCAGAACACATCCTAAGCCTCTGCCCGAAGCATCACAATATACTGAGAATTCCATCTGGAAGCGTGAGAATGGGTGCCGTCATCAAGTCTCGCTTCAACTTCTCAAAAGAATCCTGGCACTCTGCTGTCCAAGCAAACTGCACATCCTTGCGGGTCAACTGGGTCAATGACGCTGAAATTCGAGCAAAGTCTGAAACAAACCGCCGGTAGTAGCCGGCCAAGCCAAGAAAACTGCGAACTTCTGCAACTGTGCTGGGTACTGGCCACGTCTCAATGGCCACGATCTTCTGGGGATCCACTTCTACTCCTCCTCTGGTGATGATATGACCCAAGTACGAAATGCGATCGAGCCAGAACTCGCATTTACTAAACTTGGCATACAACTGGTGCTCTCTGAGAGTCTGAAGAACCACACGGAGATGCTGCTCATGCTCCGCCTCACTCTTGCTGTAGACCAGGATATCGTCTATGAACACAATCACAAACTGATCCAAATAAGACATGAAGATGCGATTCATGAGATCCATGAATACAGCCGGCGCATTGGTTGCTCCAAATGGCATCACAAGGAACTCCCAATGCCCGTACCTAGATCTGAACGCCATCTTCGGGATGTCCTGCTCTCTGACTCTGATCTGATGATATCCTGAGCGCAAGTCGATCTTCGAGAATACTGCTGCCCCCTTGAGTTGATCAAACAAGTCATCTATCCTCGGGAGAGGGTATATGTTCTTGATTGTCACTGAGTTCAAGGTACGATAGTCAACACATAATCTGGACGTACCATCCTTCTTTTTCACAATAAGCATCGGGGCTCCCCAAGGCGATCTACTAGCACGAATGAATCCCTTGGTTCTGAGTTCTTCAATCATCTTGTACAATATCTCTAGCTCTGACGGCGCCATCCTGTAGACTCTCTCTGACACTGGGGCTGTCCCTGGGATCAAGTCGATAGTGAACTCGATCTCTCGCTCCGGCGGCATCCCTGGAAGCTCTTCTGGAAAAACATCTAGAAACTCTTCAACTATCCGGGGTAACTGCACTGCTGCTACTGCCATCCGCAACACTGGAGGAGAAGGTTCAACTTCGCCTCGGAAAAAGGACAACTCTGGCTCGCCTGAAATGCTAAAAACAACCCTGCCAATATGGCAGTCTATCCTAGCATACTGGTCCTCAACCAATCCATCCCTAAGACCACATCATAATCGGCCATCGGAAACTCTATCAATCTAGCGGAGAAATCTCTACCGCTAGCTACGATCCGACACGAGAAAAACACTCTATCTACTCCCACAAGACCGTTACCAGTAAGTATATTGAGCCTTACTGATAACGACTCGGGCTCCAGTCCTATTCGTGTCGCGAATCGTACAGACATAAATGAATGCGATGCACCAGAATCAAATAATACTGAAGCTGGAAAGGAGTTGACGAGAATAGTACCTGCCACTACCTCTCCTGGTGCCAATCATTCTTCTCCTATGGTCAAAGCCAGCACTTGGCCATGCCCTCTGGGTGCGGGTCCCCTCTGCTGAAAACTTCTCTGCCTGCTCTGGATCAGGGCTTGGACCTGGGCATACTGCTGCGGTCTCTGCTGCAGGAATGCCTGGGCTTGCGTCGGCAATGGCATCGGGAACGGGTACTGCTGCTGCTGCTGGACTGGTGCTGGTCCTCTAACCGAAGGACTAGAGAAGACTGACAAAGAGGAACTCCCCCTATTCGGGCAGTTCCCAACCCTGTGGTCCGGGGCACCACAAACCAAGCACAAACCCTGTGCTCTGCGATACTCTGACACCACATGTCCTGACTTCCCGCAGTGTGAACATCCCACTGCGGAAGAGTGCTTCTGCTTCTGCTGCTAAGGGTGCGTCGGGGTTGAATGTTGAACCGTTGTCACTGAGGCCGTCCGCCTCGGAGCTCCAATGGTCAAAGCCCTGGCTGCCGGGGCTTGTGCTGAAGACTGATTCATCTGGCTATGGGATCGCTTTCGACCTCCTGTCCTATCCACGATCCTCTGGGAGGTATACTCATGCCTCCTGGCTGCTCTCAATACCGCATCAAAAGTCTGATGCTCAAACTGCTCCACCGCCAATAGAATCTCTAGAAGTTCCTGCTGGAACCGCTGGGCTCTATCGAACTCGGTCGCTACCAAGGTGGGAGCAAACCGACTAAGCCTGGAAAACTCGGCCGCATACCCATCGACCGTCCTGCCCATCTGCTTCAGATTGGTGAACCTCGTTTGTAGGTTGTACCGAGCTACAGCATCGAAATACTTGGTCTGGAATCTCTCTCTGAATACTGCCCAAGCAATAGGCGCCATTAATCCAGCGGCCTGCGCCGCCCACCACTGCGGGTAAGATCCAATAACTGCAGGCGCACTACGGCCACCTTCTCGTCTTCTGGAGTCATGGTTGCTTCTAGAATCACCTCTGTATCCTGAAGCCAAGCGTCTGCGGCAATAGCATCTTCGCTACCATAAAAAAATGGAGGGTTCAAGCGCTTGAAGCTGTTGGCCGCGTTGTTACCCTGATGACCTCCTCTGGTCAGAGCATCTGCCACTGCCTGGTGCAAGGCATCTCCTCAACGATCCTGGGAAGCTAATAATGTCCTGATGAGACCCACCAAAGTGCCATCATCAGGCTCTGCAGGCTGGACGGGCTGAACTGGTGGCTCTCCTCCAGTAGGCATGACTCTGGAGGCTACTCCTGAATGCTGGGCTTGATCTCCAGGTTGCTGCTGGTCCGCGGGAGGTGCTCCGCCTCGCTGATCGGCAGGTCCAGGAACAATGCCGTTGAAGAAGACGATATAGGGAACAATAAGGAAGGACCAGGACAGATCAACGATACAAGCATTTAATCAGGTCAAGATCTCAGGGATTAAGAGGATATGAACAGAGATCAAAGGCGAGTACTGATTGAGACATCTATTCGGTAAACCCTCACATATCTTGATTTACAAGACCTGCATGGGCCACCACTTAAACCATGTAACGCCCCAGAACCAGAATACTGGAGAGCGGGGGCGTACATAGCCAGCTACATATATTGAAGTGCAACCCACCTCGCTATACGGTCACGGCTGTCTAGATACATGAGGGTTTAACTACAAGCCATCAGTCTCCTATGGTCATGAACAAGCATATTGTCTCAATCTCAAGCAAGTAATAACAGTTACAAGATGTCAGAACATCAAATATACAATAGTAAGGCGTCCCAAATATTACATATTCAGCTGATCATGAAGCTAGTCGTTACAAAATGTGAAGACTAGCAAGAGTTTCAGTCATACATGATCAACCCTAGGATTTGTCAATCATGTTACAGCCCGTAGGCAGATAGTAAATAAAGGTACAATACGAGATAACACGTGCTCGCCGGCTAAACGCCTCAAAAGAATATTTTTACAATAAAATGGGAGAACAAAAGAAACCCACTCGTTGCCAGGGTTACGCCTGGTGGTCACCATCTGGCTGGAAGGTAGGTAGATCCTCTAGAGCTGCTCCGAAATATGGCCATACAAAACCAGCTGGGTCAGATCCCAGAAAGAGCAAGTGCCACAAATGAGGCTTCACTTAGGAACTAAAATCCAGCATAACATAAAGTGAATATTAAAGATAATTATAAGATACTTGATAATGACGGAGATAACAATAATAATTTGAGTACGAGGAAACCATTCAAGTAGCCATATTGCAACCCTTAAACCAAACAAGGACCGGGGTTGCAACCCTTCGCCTGAATAGGAACCCGTCTCATATACTATTGATAAGTTAATAAGACAACAAACGAAGAGAGCACACAGAACTGCTCCGGGAGCCAGGTTACAACCCTTAAACCAAACAAGGATCGGGATTGTAACCCTTCGCCTGAACAGAACTGGACCCCTGATCTTTATTGTTAAGGCCAGTATAAATAATCATGCTATTGAAGTAAGGTAAAACATGACGAGCATGGCATGGGACGCAATAAGACAATAAACGAAGAGAGGACACAGAACTGCTCCGGGAGCCAGGTTACAACCCTTAAACCAAACGAGGACCGGGGTTGTAACCCTTCGCCTGAACAGAACTGGTCCCCTGATCATTATTGTTAAGGCAAGCATAAGTAATCATGTCATGTCACAGTCTTGTACAGGATCAAGACAAGACTAAGCTGTGCTAGACTCCATCCAATCAATCACGGCCAAGCAATGAGTACGACTTGATACTTTAACTAACTAGGGTTATCGCAGGCCTAATTACTAGCAAATGCAATGAGATTACCCCAACAGTCACAAGCCCTGCAGACCATCCAGGTTATCCAGGTCGAATGATCGTTTATGAAGGGTGCAGCACATGACTGTGTGCTGGAAATGTGCCATACTCGTCGGTAGGCTACAAGTCCACTTAGTGCGCCCAGATAACGGGATTGCCTGTGGCTGGAAAATCTTTCCATGACTACTGGAATTTCTAGTTATTAGCCCTAATCAATTTCAGTAGGTACCTCTGACCGTGGTATTCAGGGATCCCTATCCTAGACATGAGGCAAGACAATACTGGTTTATTTGCACAAGTACAATTGTCCACGGTGTCCAGATCATTCATTCTCGTCGTGTCAGGCTAGCTGTCATAACAGCGTATCTAGATATATATATATATCATGTCAAGTTCACTTGTCAAGAGTGCGCCACGACGGGCCACTTTCGTTTTCAGGGATTTGTGCAAATCTACCTAGTACAAGCCTTCATAGAGAGTCAGAAAACATGAGCATAAAAGTAGCCTTAATTATAATAATATAATAAAAGAGGACTATGGAAGGAGCCATGCGGCTAATTGGATTCATGCGGCAGAGAGCATGCGCGCTTATGCGGCTGGGGACTGCGCGCTCATGCGGCTGGAAGAGGGCAGGCGCATGCGACTCAGGAAGGATGGGGCTTATGCGGCTATAAGGTGATAAGTTCATGCGGCTGGAAGGTAATGCGGGGCTCATGCGGCAGCGGGGATCTCAGGCTTATGCGGCAGCGGGAAGGAAGGGGCTTATGCGGCTGAAAAAGTGCGCGCTCATGCGGCTGGGGGAATCACTTGCATATGCGGCTGCGGGGCTTGCGGGTCTATGCGGCAAGAGTATGCAAGCTTATGCGGCTTCGGTCGAGCAGTGCCATGCGGCTGGGTCATGCCGAGCCCTTATGCGGCTGCGGGGAAACGAGTACATGCAGCAATGGAAAGGACCAGTTCATGCGGCTGTGTTCAAGTGGAGTCCTATGCGGCTGAGCAAGGGACGGGTCTTTATGCGGCTGAAAAAGAACAAGTCATATGCGGCAATAGACTATTGAGTTCATGCGGCAGCATTGCCATGCGGCTGGAAGGCTTGCCGCATGAAATTCCATGCGGTCAAGTTCTGCTATGCAGCTAAGAAGTTCATGCGGCTCGGCCATGCAAACCATGCGGCTCAGCACTGTTCTTCTTCTCCACTTGTCCGAGAAGAAGAACCATGGAGTCCAGGGCTTCAAGGCTCATAAATCCTTCATCCGAGGTCGGAATCCAGACTTCCATAGGTCAAAATGGGGCAGAACGAAATTCTCTACAACACGGAACCATCAAAACTTGGAAATAACAATGTTAAGTAGATCAAAACCCAAGAAATCCGAAAATACAATAAACTTAGATCTACACAACTTGAACCATGGAAATTAGAAATGCTAAGTATTAAAGTATGTTAGAATCTCGTGAGGAAGAGAATGGAACAATAAAATCGAGTTCCTCCATGAAGCAAGCTGCACTTGCCTAAGCTCTCTCCCTGGTAGGTGAAGAGAGTAATGGTGGGGAAGAAGAAGAGTAAATGAGGAGAGAGAAAGGAGTGAGGTTAATAAAGGGTGATGGTGGTGGTAGGTAGGGGTTTTTCCCTTCGTCCATGATGAACCAAAAGCAACCCAAGCCGAACCAAGCCAAACCAGTGCCATGCGGCTGGGTCATGCCGAGCCCTTATGCGGCTACGGGGAAACGAGTACATGCAGCAATGGAAAGGACCAGTTCATGCGGCTGTGTTCAAGTGGAGTCCTATGCGGCTGAGCAAGGGACGGGTCTTTATGCGGCTGAAAAAGAACAAGTCATATGCGGCAATAGACTATTGAGTTCATGCGGCAGCATTGCCATGCGGCTGGAAGGCTTGCCGCATGAAATTCCATGCGGTCAAGTTCTGCTATGCGGCTAAGAAGTTCATGCGGCTCGGCCATGCAAACCATGCGGCTCAGCACTGTTCTTCTTCTCCACTTGTCCGAGAAGAAGAACCATGGAGTCCAGGACTTCAAGGCTCATAAATCCTTCATCCGAGGTTGGAATCCAGACTTCCATAGATCAAAATAGGGTAGAACGAAATTCTCTATAACACGGAACCATCAAAACTTGAAAATAACAATGTTAAGTAGATCAAAACCCAAGAAATCCAAAAATACAATAAACTTAGATCTACACAAATTGAACCATGGAAATTAGAAATGCTAAGTATTAAAGTATGTTAGAATCTCGTGAGGAAGAGAATGGAACAATAAAACTGAGTTCCTCCATGAAGCAAGCTGCACTTGCCTAAGCTCTCTCCCTGGTAGGTGAAGAGAGTAATGGTGGGGAAGAAGAAGAGTAAATGAGGAGAGAGAAAGAAGTTAGGTTAATAAAGGGTGATGGTGGTGGTAGGTAGGGGTTTTCTCCTTGGTCCATGATGAACCAAAAGCAACCCAAGCCAAACCAAACAAGCCGAACCAAACAAGGAGACACGCAATACGAGTCAAAATACGTACACGTATACCAAGATACGTAATACGAACCACAGGCATTACAGGGGACAGGGGGGACTGCCGGGGGCAGCAGGGGGGTTCGGCGGCAGGGGGGGCGGGGTGGGTTTGTCGGGTTGGGAAAGGGGTGGAAAAAAAAATTTTGTGGTTATGGCTCTGATACCATGTAGAGAATAATTGTTGTATATTTTATTGATTGGCTACTCCACTACTTATAGGGAGTCTAGCTCCTCTTCATACTACATTTTCCAATGTGGGACTAAGTCCCTTATTAGTTCTCAACACCAACTCAGCTTATCCTTTTGAGGATACCATGTTGAGCGGACTTGGCCTATCCTTCAAGGATACTATGTTGAGTTTCACATGACAACAAGAAGGAGAGGATGTCTTAACTCTGTAGAAAAAAAAAATTGTAGGGAACAACAAGCATGCTCCCCGATAGAGAGTTGCATCTCATTTATAACAAATCAAGAGGAGAAGATAAAGTCAAATCTACAAGTAGATACTAGATGGACACAACTAGATTCTAGATGGACACAACTAGATTATAAACAGAAGAACCTTTAACCAGAGATTAAAAAAGTATTTGACCGTTCCTCTAGCCACCAACTTGAGGCGGATTACTTCGAAGAACCCTAATCCCAAAGCACACTAAATTGTGGTGACTTGACATAACTAGAACATCACCGGACGTTCTCGGTCATGGCCTATGTCGCACTGACACAAATCCGACACGACACATTTCAGGCACGAAGACATAGTGTACTGTGTCCGTGGTGTGTCCGATATTTATGTCCAACGCGATCGGACACACGGAATGAATTCTGGAGCGGTCATGCTTCTTAAGGTCGTGACTTGAAAAATCTAATCGACTACTAACCATGTTCTTGTCTCACATTTGTAGTGCGATCGTTAAGGTTCACAGTATCGGTATCGGACTATTCCTATGAGTATTGGTATCGGCGATATCGGTAGTATCGGCGGTTTTGGATCGGAGAATCGGATTTTTTGGTATCGAAAAATAAATTAATATATTTACATTTAAAAACATATATTTTATACATTTAGGCATAATTTTAAGTATTTTGAGTGTTATTTCTTAGTAGTTTTGAAATTAAATGAAATAGTAATCATCCTTACCGATTGATTTACATATAATAGATTGATTTTTTTTTTCTTTTACATGCTTTTATAACTTTATTATGCTTTAAATCCTTTCTGATTTGTCTTTTTCGTTTAATTTGCTTTGCCAAATTGACCGGAAAAGAGACCCCCAATGTCGGTATCGGTCAGTATCGGGTATCGGTCGGTATCGGATCGGGACATGCCAAACCGTATCAGTATCGGCCGTATCGGATCGGTATCGGCCGATACTTTAACCCATAAATTTCAGAATGTACAAAATTCCAATTTTTAGACAGTGAACATGCTTCAAAATAGCAGAAAAGAAAAGAAAATTCACCTTGATATAATTCTCGACGGCCTTCATCCTCGTCTCGATAGGCTCGATTAAGTGACTTAGCTGCACTTAAACAACACCCATTCATCTATAATAATAATAATAATAAAATTAAAAAAAAAACCATCATATAATAATTCTGCCAAGTGTTTGATATCAAACCCGCACCCCCTTCTTCGCCAGCATCGGCCCGTCGCAGACTCCGACCACGACGCGCTCCGTCGCCAGCTCCGCCGACGCCTAAATTACGACGAACTAAACATCAATCAGGAAACGTCCTAATAATTCTCCAAAAAAAAAAATCTATAGAGATGGAAGAAGGCCTTGAGGAGGAGCCGGTGGCCGTCGTGGAGGCGGTCGAAGGTTCCTCCGAGCACGACGGAGCCGTGCGAATCCGGACCCAGCCGGATCCGGTCGGACTCGTGGGTTCCGGACACAGCTTCATAGACCGGCATAGAGAGTGGACGGGGATTGGAAAAGAAAGGGGTTTGGTAGTTGCGGAGGGAAGTGAGTGAAGTGTGGTATTTTCTTCTGCTGTGACTTTGTTTGGAAGATCCTGAACCAGCAGCACAGATGTTTTTTACTTCACGTAGAATAGAGAGCTATTATCTGCTTTGAATAATATCAAAGCTCAAAAGAAAAAAAGTATCAGTAGAGTACCGACGGCTAAAACTGATTTTCGATAGTGTGGCATATCTGGAGAGAACGAAACCAATACATCTTTGAGGACCTAGCAATCAGTATAATGAATCTATTTTGTGTCTTGGTTGGGATAATAGTTTGTGTCACCTTTTGTTTTTGAAAAAAATTTATCTTCTTCGAAAGAAAAAAAAAAAAAAAAAATCAAGAGTCACTTGAGTTCGATTTAAAAAAAAAAAAAAATTTGTCTCTTCTATTTCAAACTTTTTATAAAAAAATTCTCACTAACATAGGATGGAAAGGCCTATCAAAATATCCTAATATTGGACAAGTTGGATAGAAATTGAGTAGAGTATATTTTGTGTATAATTACTATGACGAAATTCTGTCAAATATGATAGAAAATTTCTTACATACAATATCAAGTACGATAGAAATTCAATTTTAAAAATTTTCATTCGTACATACAATATCGTCAAATTAGTAGCCCCCGTCACTCGTCAACATTAGTGATGACGTCCACCCCAAACGCCATCGCTGATGTCGTCCCACTTCATCTCCCACCACTCGGCGACATCAGTGATGGCGCTCACCCCCCCCCCCCCCCCCCCCCCCCCTCCATTAATTTTTTGGGCATCACTAATGTCGCAGATTGATGGGGGCCACTAGTTTGACGACATGTCTAATAGTGTCGGATGGATCTTTTTGTTTAATTTTTTGGGCGTCATTAATGATGTCGTTTCCTCCTCTCCTTCGTAATTTTTTCAAACTTATCCTTTTTTGCTAAATATGATAAGCTTTATACATCTGTGTAAAGTTTTCCGTATTATAAATTTGGATCTCGAGATCTTAGGACAAAGGTTCACTAGGACACTTAATTTGTGTCATGCAAAATTGACATGTCGCCTAGACAAAAATTAGCAATCAATGTTGTAACTACAGTAAAAGAAACCGTCTATGATGTAAGAACAAATCAAGAAAACATAAAATAGAAAGCATAAAGATAATATGAGCAAACGCGTTTGTTATCCAGTGAAAATGATGCTAAAGAAAACTTTTGTATTGTTCGTTGAATACTTGTTACAACTCTTCAATAAAAGCTACCAAAGTGAAATCTACATTTTTTTTACATAAATTTGAAAAAGTGTGACGGTGAAAATCGGTCCGTGCATAATTACTTTGTTCAATAAAAGCTACCAAAATTATACCTTCTTCTTAACGATGATGATGTTTTTTTCTCGGATGTTCTAGAACTCCAAGACGTCAAAAGATTATTGTTGAGTTATGATTACGGAGCTTGTGCATAAAAGCTTATTAGAGCATCATTAGTCGTTGGGACTCTCCAATGCAATTTGGAGCCCAAAATTTTTAAAAAAAAAGGTAAATGTAGAATGGGTTAGATTTGTATGAGAATAGTAGGAAATGATAAAGTGAGCTTCGGTCCCAAAAATTGTGTGGTCAAAAATTAATGTAGGAAAAAAATAATATAAAGTTTAGAATCTAGAAAGTTGGGCTCCAAATTGGAACTTACTATTCTATAAAACGAGTTTCTACAATCTAGAATTTAGAAATTGGGAGGCCCAACCCTTAGCACCCATGGATGGGTTGGGACCGAAATTGTAGAAATTTGGACTGGGGATGAGACTTATTATTCTACAAAATGAGCTCCTACATTCTAAATCTAGAATCTAGAAAATGGGATGGGCCTTACTAATGATGCTCTTACCTACGTGGCTTCAAAGAGACCAAAGTCATTTGGGGTCGATCTCATGTGTTCGTGAAATGAGATTCTTGGAAATAGGACCCTAGAAGAATCATAAATTTTTATATATGGTAAAAAAGTTGTCCTAAATTCTATAAAAGAGAAGACGTTTGAATAATTTATAAATGGGATAAGAAAACGACAACTCAATTGACGTGTGCGGACATACAAGAAGAGAGAGAGGGGAGGAGCCAATTGAGTTGGCGCACGGGGAGGAGGCGCGCCAACTCAATTGGCACGCTTGAAGAGAGATGAGAGAGGAAAGAATGGAGAGAGAGAGAGAGAAGAGAGAGAGGAGAGAGAGAGAGAGAAATGAGAGAATATTAAGAGAACAAAATATACATTTGGTATTATCCATATGTATATATATAATAAATATAATATTATTATGCATATGTATATATATATATATATATATATATATATATATATATATATATATATATATATATATATATATATATATATATATATATATATATTTCTCCATTTTTTTCATTATTTTTTTTTATATATATATATACATTTTTTCATTATTTTTTCATTATATATATATATATATATATATATATATATATATATATATATATATATATATATATATATAATACCAATATATTTTTAAATATATATATATATTTTCATGTTTAAAATATCATTTTGGTATTATATATATATATTTTTTTTTTTTTTTTTTTTTTTTTTTTTTGGTATTATATATATATATATATATATATATATATATATATATATATATATATATATATATATATATATATATATATATATATATATATATATATACATATGCATAATAATATATATATTTAAAAATATATATATATTTTAAACATGAAAATATATTGGTATTATATATATATTAAACATGAAAATATATATATTTAAAAATATATTGGTATTATATATATATATATATATATATATATATATATATATATATATATATATATATATATATATATATATATATATATATATGTTGGTGCTTTCTTTACATGGAGAGAGCTTGCTCTCAACATGCCTTGTAAAATTTTTAATCCCACATCGGGAATGCACCATGAGTTATCTCAACATATATACTTGGTTGTGTTGTTGAGAGATGCACATGGGGTGGTGACCCTAAGGAGGGAACCATGTGGGTGATTTTACTAGGAGGTAAGAATAAGGCTCCAAGGATTAAGCATTAATGCTTTTGTCATTCTCTTGGATTAATTCCATTTGGAGCTAAGCCCCAAAGGGACTTAGCGACTCGGACTCGGACTCGGGCTCGGGCTCGGGCTCATGGGCTCATGAGGCGTAATGTGGCATTTTGTTGGGCTCCACTGACTGTGCAGTCTACAAGTCAGTTATGGAAAGACTGATTCAATACGATTAATTCAGATCCACTTTTTGTGGGATTTGAATTAATTTCGTTGCTATCTTTGTGGGATTTGAATTAATCCCGTTGCTATCTTTTAGGGATTTGATTGCACTTAGCACGTCAGCAGTCATGCGGCTCATATGCGGTCTTATGCGGCATGCGGTTCATGCGGCTCATGCGGCCACGCGACCATGCGGCTCATGCGGCCATACGGTCCATACGGTCCATGCGGCTCATGCGGTCCATGCGGCTCATGCGGCTCATGCGGTTCATGCGGCTCATGCGGCTCATGCGACCATGAGGCCATGCGGTTCATGCGGCTCATGCGGTCCATGCGGTCCATGCGGCCTTGAGGCCATACGGCTCATGCGGCCAGGCTGCTGCTGCTGCTATCGCATGGAGGGCTCCGCTGACTGTGCAGTCTACAAGTCAGTTATGGAAAGACTGATTCAATGCGATTAATTCAGATCCACTTTTTGTGGGATTTGAATTAATTTCGTTGCTATCTTTGTGGGATTTGAATTATTCTCGTTGCTATCTTTTAGGGATTTGATTCAATCTTTCCATAACTGAAGAGGCGGCTAGGGTTTCCACCCTCTCTCTATATATACTCTCTTCTGGCCTCCTTTGTGGGAGAACGAATTTTATAAGTCAGAAAAGGAGAGAGAGAGAGAGGGAGCTGCTGCCGCCATTGCAAGTCCATCCGAGGAGTCAGAACAGAGGTGACTTCGAGCGTTCCACAAGTTCTTCAACTTGCTGGTTCCTGGAAGCAATTCGTGTGGGGGCGAATCTTGCTTTGAGCAACGGTGTTTTGATACCCCAGCAACTTTTTTTCATCTCATCTTTCTCTAGATTATTGTAACTCGTTCTGTCCCAATTGTAACACGTTTGTAAGGAAGAACGAGAGATCTTCTCTTCTCTATTTTCCTCCTTCATATTGTAATCTGGCTATTTGGCTTTTTGTATCATCGTAGATCTCTATTGCATCTGTTTTACCATCTTTGATCAAGCCCCGGGACTAACAATCTCAAAGCAAGATCCTTATAGATGGAAAACATTAATGCTTCGCTCGTCCAATCGGACTACTGCAAGTTTGAAAAGTTCGATAGAGAGCATTATCAAGTCTGGAAGAGAAAGGTTTATCTAACTCTTCAACTAAAAGACGTTGATCATGTTCTGTTGGAGGAAGAACCTTCTGTTCCAGACACTGGATCTACTGCCGCTATCAATGCGGCTACCAAACTCCAGGCCAAATGGAGAAGGGAAAATAGCATCTGCAGGCTTCTCATCCTGAATGCTATGGAGGATTCCCTAGCAGAATCCTACTCGAAGAAGGAACTTGCCAGAGACATATAGGAGTATGTGGAAAAACTGTATGAAGAAGACAGGAACAGGAGCAAGATGTTTGTGGTTGAAAAATATCACAAATTGCTCTTTGAGGACGAGAAGTCCATGTTGCCACAGGTGAAGGAATTTCTGAAGCTACGTCAGAAACTGGAAGACGAAGAGATGCCCCTTCCCGACAAGTTTGTCGTTGGAGGGATCGTCTCAAACTTCCTGCTGGATGGAGTACCTTCTATGCAAGGATGCTCAGAAAGAAGCTAGACATTAGCTTGGGAGATCTACTTCAAGAGATCCATGTTGAGGACGAGATGCGTTCCCAACAGAAGGTGGACACTCTGTCCAAACAGTTGGCTAAAGCCAATCTAGTGCAGACGAGAGATCCCAAGGGGAAGCAGGCGGCTTCTCATCCCAAGAAGAAGGACTTCACTAATCTAAAAGTGAAGGGTCCTTCATTCAAGCAACAAAAGACTAAGTCCCACGTGACTTGTTACAATTGTGGCAAGAAAGGCCACTACAAGAGTGAATACAGATCCAAGCCTAAATAATCAGAGAAATGTGAGCCTAGTAAGGTTTCATTGGTTTCTAACATTGTTGCTATGATCGCACAGGTCACAACTGTGGGGGTTGACTCTGACTGGTGGATAGACACTGGTGCGACTTGCCATGTCTGTTCTGGCAAGGAATGGTTCGTCACGTACCAGCCGATATTTGAGAAGGTTGTCATGGCGAACCAGGCCCAAGCTGAAGTTCTGGAGATCGGGACTGTGGAGCTGAAACTCACTTCTGGGAACACTCTGACGCTTCAAGGTGTGAAGCATGTTCCGGTGATTGCCAAGAACCTGATCTCTTGGAGCATGCTCTGTAACGCAGGCTTGAGGATGGACATCAATGCTGGTCAGATGGTGATGTCCAAGAAGAGAACATACTTCGGGAAGGCTTATCAAACCGAAGGAATGTTTAAAATTCAGCTTGTCAACCAGTTTGATGACATTAATACAGTTGCATTTTCTGATTATTCTCTTGAGTTGTGGCATAATAGACTAGGACATGTTCATTGTAAAAGAATTAACAAAATGTCTAGTCTAGGAGTTATCTCCAAATGTGGGGCTAAGGTGGAGAAGTGTGAAGTGTGTGCTCAGACGAAGATCACAAGAAAACCCTTTCATCGGGTCAATCGAAGCACAGATCTTCTGGAGTTGGTGCACTCCGATATCTGTGACTTCAAACATTTCTCCACGAAGGCCGGAATGAAGTATTTCATAACCTTCATCGACGACTTCTCAAAATATGCGTTCGTCTACTTGCTCAAGTTTAAAGACGAAGCCTTCGAGAAGTTCAGAGAGTTCAGGGCCGAAGCTGAACGGCAGACTGGACAACAACTCAAGAGGTTGAGAAGTGATCGAGGTGGGGAGTACAGGTCTCATAAATTTGCATCGTTCTGCAAAGAACATGGAATCATATGCGAGACTACTGCTCCATATTCTCCTCAATCCAACGGAAGTAGCAGAGAGGAAGAACCGAACATTAACAGAAATGATGAATTCTATGTTGCTTACTGCAGGCCTTCCAAAATGCTACTGGGGAGAAGCTGCATTAACGGCCACTTTCATTCTGAATAGAGTGCCATATGCAACTTCGGACGTAACTCCTCATGAACTCTGGTTCAAAGTCAGACCAAACTTGAATGTCATTCGAGTGTGGGGGTGTCTGGCGTATGTGAAGCTCCCAGATCTGAAGATTCAGAAGCTAGGGACAAGGACTACGAAGGCGATCTTCTTGGGGTATGCCGAGAAGAGTGATGCTAGGAGATTTCTTGATATTGAGTCAAATCATATCATCGAATCTCGCAATGCTGAATACTTTGAAGACAAGTTTGCAAAAGACAAAAACATTGTTCTTTCGGACATTCTGGAAAATGATGTAGGTGCAAATGAGACTGAAATCTCATATGGGCCAGTAGTCCAAGAAGAAGCTGTTGTTGATGAAACAACTGTTGTACCAGAACTCGCAGAGCCGTCAGCTAAGCGAGCGAGGAGACCGAAAGACTTCGGAGATGGCTTTGTCACCTATTATGTGGAAGCAGATCCGATTACCTATGATGAGGCGATGAAGACCAGAGATGCTATCTTCTGGAAGGAGGCAGTGAATGACGAGTTTGACTCTATCACCTCCAATAACACATGGGTGTTGGTAGATCTACCTGAAGGAGAAAAGCCCATCGGATGTAAATGGATCTTCAATAAGAAGATGAAGGCAGATGGAACTATTGACAAGTTCAAGGCCAGGCTGGTAGCCAAGGGATTTTCTCAGAAACAGGAGATAGACTACTTTGACACGTACGCTCCAGTAGCTCGGATGACCACCATCAGGATGTTAATCGCTCTAGCAGCTATACATAAGTTGGTGATACATCAGATGGATGTAAAGACAGCATTCCTCAATGGAGAGCTGACCGAAGAGATTTACATGCAACAGCCAGATGGATTTGTCGTCAAAGGTCTTGAAGACAAAGTCTGCAAGTTGGTGAAATTATTGTATGGTTTGAAGCAAGCTCCCAAGATGTGGCATGGGAAGTTTGACAAAGTTATTAGGTCAAACGGCTACAGAGTCAGCGAGACGGACAAATGCATTTACACAAAGTTCGCTGATGGAAGATGAGTCATCGTTTGTCTGTACGTGGACGACATGCTAATCCTAGGGACGGATATAGGCTGTGTCACAGACACAAAGAAGTTCCTCTCAACCAAGTTCAGTATGAAGGACTTGGGGGATGCAGATGTCATCTTGGGCATAAAGATCATCCGGACAGACACTGGAGTAGCGCTGTCACAATCTCACTACATTGAGAAGATGCTCACACGCTATGGGTATAAGGATCTTCCAGGGATCGATACGCCATACAGGGGTGATCAAAAGCTGAAGCCAAACTCGAGGGAAAGCGTCAGGCAGCGGGAGTATTCCAGTGTTATCGGAAGTTTGATGTACGCAACCACTGCCACAAGGCCTGACATAGCTTTTGCCGTGGGAATGCTGAGTTGGTTCACAAGCAACCCAGGGATTGAGCGCTGGAAAGCTGTGAAGCGGGTGATGAGATATCTCAAGAAGACTCAGACATATGCACTGCACTACAACGGGTATCCGACAGTAGTGGAAGGCTTCAGTGATGCTAGCTGGTGTTCAGAGGTGGAAAGTGAGAGATCCACAGGAGGATATGTCTTTTTCTTGGGTGGAGCTGCTATATCGTGGAAGTCGAAGAAGCAGACTATACTCTCTCGTTCCTCCATGGAATCTGAATTCTATGCACTTGAAACTGCAGCAGATGAAGCAGAATAGCTTCGGGAGCTCATGTATGATCTTCTAGTGGTTGGAGCTCAGATACCGACGATACCGATATACTGTGACAACCAGGCGACTGCGGCGGTGGCATCAAATGACCTCTTCAACGGAAAGAAGAGGACTGTGCGGTTGAAGCACAGGGCAGTACACGATCTTATCAAAAGAGGTGTAATTGCAGTGATTGATGTTCGGAGTCAGGAGAACCTGGCAGATCCGTTCACAAAGGACCTCAAGCGCCAGTTGGTCGATGACACAGCTTGTAAAGTGGGCTTGAAGGCATTCTGATAGTGTGTCTTTGTAATCCTACCATAAAGTTTTATGCTATTAGTTCAAAGAGAAATCTACTAGGCATCTAACTTTTGGTTCAAAGGAGGATCACTGACTGGGAAACTATCAGGTAACAGTGGGTACTTGTTCTCTGGAACATGGAAGGGATACGGACCCATAACCACTGATGTCTACTATGTATTTTCTGCAGAAAAACAGATCCTGTGGAAGGTTGGCTTAAACGCCTTAATGAGTTCTCAGGCAGAGTGAATGCCTGGTGTGCTTTATAAGAAGTACGGTAGAACAGCACTACAAGGAGTGAAACTCCATGCTACAGTGGGGTAACTCCACCATGAGGTTTCCAGGTCTGGGGTAATGCCTCGGCTTTGCAAGCCAAGTCATAGCGGCGTAGCACCGCAAATAGGCAGATAGCCTAATCCTGTATGACGTAATTAAAGAGTTGTAGACAGCACTACAAAGGGGAGGATGGCCCCATGTTACAGTGGCACGACACCACGATGAGGTACCCAGGTAGGGGTAAAGCCTCGGCCTTGCAAGCCATGTCGTTGCGGCGTAACACCGCAAGAAAGTCTTAGGCTTCATGCTGAGTAGATTGGCACTACAAAGAGGCTAAGACCTCATGCTACAGTAGTATGACACTACGATGAGGTTCCCAGGTAGGGATAATGCCTCGGCTTCAGGCCATGTCATAGCGGCGTAGCACCGCAAGGAAGCGCAAGGCTTCATGCCATGTCTCTTTAATAAAGAACTCACCTATAGTGTATGGATAGAGAAATCAGGCCGTCTCTTGAGGATAAACTTGTAGACGCCCAAAATTATACACTGAAACCAGGCTGGCACAGGGACTTTAATGTGCAGCCAGAAGCACACGTAACTACACTTTGTGAGTGGGAAGAATTACAATTGTGGTGCAAAATTCAAGGCGTAGTCCATTCTTGTATCACATTGTCATTTAACCCATACGGGAAGATTCAAGTCGTCAGCGACATCTATCCTAATGCAAAATGGACAGTTACCGTGGGGAACGCTCAACCCTGGACACATATATATGTTATGATATGTGGGGGATTGTTGGTGCTTTCTTTACATGGAGAGAGCTTGCTCTCAACATGTCTTGTAAAATTTTAGTCCCACATCGGAAATGCACCATGAGTTATCTCAACATATATACTTGGTTGTGTTGTTGAGAGATGCACATGGGTGGTGACCCTAAGGAGGGAACCATGTGGGTAATTTTACTTGGAGGTAAGAATAAGGCTCCAAGGATTAAGCATTAATGCTTTTGTCATTCTCTTGGATTAATTCCATTTGGAGCTAAGCCCCAAAGGGGCTTAGCGACTCGGACTCGGACTCGGAGTCGGGCTCGGGCTCATGGGCTCATGAGGCATAATGTGGCATTTTGTTGGCGCACTTTGCACTTAGCACGTCAGCAGTCATGCGGCTCATATGCGGCCATGCGGTCTTATGCGGCATGCGGCTCATATGCGGCCTCATGCGGCTCATTCGGTTCATGCGGCCACGCGACCATGCGGCTCATTCGGCCATACGGTCCATGCGGTCCATGCGGCTCATGCGGTCCATGCGGCTCATGCGGTTCATGCGGCTCATGCGGTCCATGCGGCTCATGCGGCTATGAGGCCATGCAGTTCATGCGGCTCATGCGGTCCATGCGGTCCATGCGGCCATGAGGCCATGCGGCTCATGCGGCCAGGCTGCTGCTGCTGCTATCGCATGGAGGACTCTGCTGACTGTGCAGTCTACAAGTCAGTTATGGAAAGACCGATTCAATGCGATTAATTCATATCCACTTTTTGTGGGATTTGAATTAATTTCGTTGCTATCTTTGTGGGATTTGAATTAATCTCGTTGCTATCTTTTAGGGATTTGATTCAATCTTTCCATAACTGAAAAGGCGGCTAGGGTTTCCACCCTCTCTCTATATATACTCTTTTCTGGCCTCCTTTGTGGGAGAACGAATTTTATAAGTCAGAAAAGGAGAGAGAGAGAGGGAGCTGCTGCCGCCATTGCAAGTCCATCCGAGGAGTCATAACAGAGGTGACTTCGAGCGTTCCACAAGTTCTTCAACTTGCTGGTTCCTGGAAGCAATTCGTGTGGGGCGAATCTTGCTTTGAGCAACGGTATTTTGACACCCCAGCAACTTTTCTTCATCTCATCTTTCTCTAGATTATTGTAACTCGTTTTGTCTCAATTGCAACACGTTTGCAAGAAAGAACGAGAGATCTTCTCTTCTCTATTTCCCTCCTTCATATGAGAGATAGACAAGTCAGCTACTTTACGCCAGGGACAAGTCAGCTACTTTACGCCAGGGACAGATCAGCTACTTTACGCCAGGGACACGCCAACCACTTTACGTCAAGGACATGTTGTCAAATCATGCATTTAATATAAAATGATATTGACAGCGTATAACACAGAATTCAAAGGGATTTGTTTTACACAGAAACCAATATTATCGTTTAGTATGTGGACTAAGCTATTTTACGCTCACATGATGGCTTCTTTTACGCATGAATATTATATGAGCTTTTTACGCTCAAAGTTGACGTGTGCATAAAGTTTATTTGGGCTACTTTTATGCTCAAGGTTGTTTTATCAACCACTTTACGCGAGAAGTCCATTTTAGGGCTATTTTATGCCTAGTCTACTACTTTATGCTCAGAGTATATTTGGGTTGTTTTTTTACGCCCTATCCTTCCTGACTACTTTGGAATATGGTTTGCCTACGTGGCTTTCATGCCACATATCTCGAAGAACGTGTGTACGTGCATCCTATTCTTATTGAGATAATGGGACACGTGTCAACGTATGCAGAGGAGGACTTCAGTTATGGGTGGCAGTTACCAGCGTAAAGACAGGACTTTGCTGAGTTTTACGCACAAAAAGCCAAGTCTATAAATAGACTTATTTTTTTTATATGAGACACGGAGAGACGGGGGGGGGGGGGGGGAGACAAAGGAGAATACATAGAGATCAGAACCCAGAAACTTTGATTTTCCAGAGCATTCTTCTTCAACCTTTCTTCTAGAACAGAGTGAAGCAAAGCAGGAAAGCATTCGACCTCGCCATCAGTGCCCAAGTGTGTCGATACCTTTCTGGTGACTTAGTTCTTCCAGTTGTTCATCTCACTACAAAAAAAGTGGACTTTTGGGACGACACTATTAGACACGCTAGTCTAAAACGTCCTAAAAAATTTGTTTTGGGGATGACTATATTTTTTGTAACAAAAAATAGTATTATTCGGAACAGATTGAAAAATGGATCTCTTATTTGGAACTATTGAAATTTTTTGTCCCAAATAAATGATAATACCGTCCCAAATAACTCGACAAAAATGTCAAATATTCGGCGGATCTTTACCAATTTTTGGGGGTAATATTTTCCTCTCCTATTCCCTCGTACCCGTTGGATCTCCCAACGTAAATCCCCACCATAATGTCACAGAAAATCCTCACACATTTTTTTTCGATCAAAGACCACTATTAATATGCAAATTGTAACAAATTTTTTGGTTAGTACTGTTACAAGCTTGTAACGGTTATAATCTTTACTATAGACAAATAACTGTTAATAAAAATCTAATTCTATATCTTTATTATTTTTATATTATTTGTAACAGTAAAAACTGTGACAATTTTAAAGTTTAGATCACATGCATAACATGTGCCAGAAGAAAGTGTTATAAAGTTTGAAAGTCTTCCAAAGGCCATCAATTTTTTCTCGCACTTTTTTTTTTCAGGGTTTCCCCCTTCCCCTCTCTCGACCTTCCTGTGACCAGGAGCCCGCCGACTACTCTTCCCTCCTCCAACACTTGCGAAGCAAAGATGGTACGTCCTCTCCTTCTCTCTCACAATCTCAAGATTTTCTTAGGGTTTCGGTTTTCTTAGGCCTCGCCGACTATGTTTTGGTTTTCTTAGGGTTTGAGAATTTTCTTCTCTCAAAATCTCAAATTTTCTAACACCGTCGAAGTGGACACCTGATTATAACATACAAACCATGTTCCACCTTTTCTTTCCTTTTTTTTCCTGATACTATTATCTTCATCTCTTGCTAATAATTCAATGAGGCAATCCTGAGATAAGTCGTCATAGACAACTAAAGGATGCTTGCAACCAAGTGGCTGTGATCTTCAGTGGAGAGGGTGGCTCTCAGAAATTACAAGCAAAGGTAACTAATTTACCTAGAATTTTCTCTTATTATTTAACTATCACGAACTTCCATTTTTTTTTACATCGACACCGATGAACATGGAAATCAGTTTCGGTTCCCTCTGGAAACTTGATCCGCATTCACACACAAGCACATGCCTAGCTGGTACCTCGTTGCTGCAGGTAGCTAGTTTTTTTTGTTGTTTTAAAAAG
The DNA here is from genome assembly GCA_029216955.1 of Iris pallida. NCBI lineage: Eukaryota > Viridiplantae > Streptophyta > Magnoliopsida > Asparagales > Iridaceae > Iris > Iris pallida. The sequence continues at coordinate 7,696,843 of JANAVB010028398.1, forward strand.
TTTTTTGTGCCTTCTTGTTGCAAGGTCTTGAACAAAGTTGTTAATGAAAAATGAATGAGAACCTTCCTTTCGTCAATCGAGGATGACTTTTGTGACCTATAGTTGCACGTTTATGGCACCTTCTGAGCTACACCCTATAATTGTAGGCTAATTTGAAGTATTAGTATGAGAGAAAACTATCAAGGAATAGAATATATCAAAAATGAAAAAGAACGAAAAAGAATCTCTCAAAAAATGTAGGAATGAAAAAAAAAATCGTCCTGCCGGATTCGAACCAGCGACCTAAGGATTTAACTGCTCAACACTACAGTCCTCTGCTCTACCAGGAAATTTGAAGTATTTAGTATGAGAGAAAACTATTAGGGGTGTCTATTCAATTGATTAAGCATAGCTTCTTTCTCTCTATGTGATCTAAAGTTTCATCTTGCAATGTTTGGGTTATATTCATTAGTGTGATCTTTTGATTTGTGGAGTATTTGATCCAAGGTCAGCTTTGGATATGTGCTTGTTATAATTAAGTTCTTTGCCATCAGTTATTGTAACTAGAATTATATCTAGTGAAATTGTTAGTTAACAAAGTCCTTTCTTAATTTTTTTATAGGAAATGTTGCATTGTTATGGAAAGCCAGCCCCTGTTAAATCTTTGTCAAATAGTGGTTCATACTTTTTCCTTGGAAGACAGAGGAGCATTTACAAGCTGCTTTCTCTCTGGCTCTGCAGCTCACCCTTTGCCCTTCTTCTCCACCCTCCCATCTATGGGTCTATTCCAAGCGATCATTCTCGGTTGCTTTGCTGGTTCTCGGCCAGTCCTGTGATAAAACTCTTATCAATGGTATGATCTACCAGTCTCGGCAGACAAGCTTAGTACAGCTGCTCTCCTGTTAGGTTGTGTTTAAACATGAAGGAAGCTGATATCTATAGCTTACTATATTTGTTCTCAAAATAAAAATGATACTATTATGTAGTTATAATCTATATTGGTTCTCGAAATAAAAAAGCAAAAAATCAAAATCTTATATTGAAAATGATACTATTGAATACAGTTCAAATTTGTATTCTTTGTTCTTATTGTATTCTGCAATTGCTTGAACAGCCGTGCATTTTAAAGCTTTGTAGTTAGAACATTAACGGTCTTAGAGAAGGTATCTTCTACAGGTAAGCTAATGTCCATGCCTGTTGTTTTAAATTTGGACTCGAATATTCGATATGGTGTGCAATAATATGGTGCTTAATGCCTTTCCTACAGTGGAACAAACAAAACAAGAGTTGAGAGAACAGATGAAGGAAGCATCCAAGAACTTTAAGGTAATATCCTTCTTAGTAATGGAATTCCTATTTTTTAGCTTTTTCTTACTCCCTCTTTGGAGCTTTCAATATGCAACTGATATTTTTTTGAAGCACCAGTCTGCTAAAAGTGAGTGATCAGAGACTATTCTTTTTGATTTGTGACCTGTCAAAGGTAAGCAGTAACTTAAATGTTGTGTATGTTCATCGGCTAGTGCTTTTCCTCGGGTGCTACTTGTGTTTCGTTAAAATAAAATGAAAATAGAGATTTGACTGTTTGGAGAACTTCTGATAACATTGTTGTGCAATTGCCCACCTATTTGTGTGATACCAGGCGGTACAATTTGCTCGTTAACAAAGTATTGCTCAGTATAATTTATGATTTCCCATGATGTAAACCTCGTGTTATGCATTGTCTTTATGATATCTTTATGATCTGAAGTGTTATGCAATAGTTGCAACTTTATACCATGACAGATATATTGCTGCAACCACCTATGGCTACTGTATGTTGACCTTGACCTATTAGAAGGTGATAATATTCTTTTATTAAGTTAAACAATGTGTGAGTCTAACTTGATTAACATAAATTTTGCATAAGATGAGATCTCAACCTGAATTGATATGATATTATTCGCTTTATCATGACTCTTAAGTGGTGACCAGAATTGTGAATTATATAGATTGCACAATATGTGTAATGATATAAATTCTTACTAATATTTATTTTCTTCTTTTGTTAGGTTTGTTGTTTGAGGGAGTATATAGTTTTTTGCTATCATGTCACAATCAATACCAAAAGGGTGGATAAAACATCCACATAGAAATGGTACTGAGTACAAACAAGGGGTTCGATTTTTTATGGACTTTGCGATGAAGCATGCACCAGCTAGGCTTACAACATGTACAAGGATGCTCTTTGGAATTCACTGATGGTAAAACACTCTTGTTTCTTTTACTTCTTTACACGGATTTTTCGCATTTATCTAATTGCTTGGACTCTGTACTAGTCCAATTTTTGATGGAAAAACATGTATTTCTGAACTCTGTACGAGTCCAATTTATTCCTTAACTTGTATATATTTCCAATTCCCTTCAGGTTCAGTTGAAGTGAGTAGCATATATTTCTTGAAGTGATCAACATATATTTCTTAAATTGCCTTCAGGTTTAGTTCAGGTTCAATGTGGAAATAGACATGCAGTATCCTTCCTACAGTTAGCATATATTTCTAATTGCCTTTGTAGTAAGATAGTTTAAAAGTAATATTGTTTCAGGCAATAGAATATCCTTCCTACATTATGCGTGTTGTCAGAATTGCAATATCGGAGAATTCAATATTTCTTGTCTAACACTAGATTGTTGATTCTAATTCCTATGTCCTTCCTAGTATCTTAGGAAACAAGAGATCAAATAGAAGATATGTATAAGATTTCATTTTCTTTTCCTTTTCTGCTGACATGAGGTAGGTAAATCTAGATACGAAAAGAATAGGTCTCGTGTTATACTGCTCTATTTATGTAGAGTTGCTTTTAGTATGTTCTGTTAGTTTAAAAGAATGTTACAATTGGACTTGATGCCATGAGAATCACAGGTGAAGAATTGTCCGAAGCAGAATGAGATATGAGCAAGTTGTTTAGCAGAGATCAAATTCTTAAGGTCTGTTGCCAAAGCTACTAGGAAAGGTGATCTAATTATTTTACTAGAAGGATAGGGTGCCAAATTGCTTACATATCTTACTCATTTTTTACTTTTTGTGCATTCAGATTTGTCTTCGGGGACGCCTAACCAAACAACTTTGGCAAAATGCTTTATGAATAGGTGAAGATCCAAATTTTAGAGAAGGTTCTGGAACCTTTGTTCTGCAATTGGAAATGGGACGTCTATAAGGTGAATCCTTTCGGCAGTTCATGAATCGGCTGGTGAGTATCGAAATAGTTTTAAACTGCAATTCTTTTTTGCATGTAATTTGTTTCCTTGACATTCTATACTTTGATTTGGAAATGGAACAAATTTGAAGATAACTCAAAACTGAAGCACTTTAAAATTTTGGAAAATAATTGTATGATTTGTCTATAAGTATTTGCTGAGATCGGTATATGCATTTATGGTAGTGAACCAATTAGTATTGTCTATTAGTATTTGCTCTTTGAAAATGTCAAATGCAAAAAGTCAAATTACTTTTAAGTTTTAAAATGTCAAATCACTACATTATGCTATTTAAATGTTCATTTTTGTTACTATGTGACAAACGATCCTTTAATCTTTTGGTATTGATTTTACTGATAAGAGTCACAGAAGAAAGAGCAGTCTTGACAAATGGAAAATGGCAATACATCCCTTTTAATTCATAAGCCACTAATTATTAGCTTGTGAATAAACTCTTATATGGTACCTATCCATGATACTCTATCTATATTTATGGTATCTACTCTTTGACCTGACATGCGTTCAAGACATGGTATCTATATTTATGGTATCTACTTTTTTCGTTGCAGTTGTTTTATCTCTTCTAAGTCATTGTCGTTTATTGGAGAGTTTGAGATGCGGTATGCATATTTTTTCTTTTTGCAATTTCTATATATTCTGTCAAGATTGAAGCTCATGTGGAAGTTTGAACACAGCGCAAGTAGGCGCAGCCACCTGTATAGTAAACTTTTTCTATGCCTTTGAAAGTAAACTAGATAGTAAACTTTTTCTATGCCTTCGATTAGGAATTGCCTTCGAGGATTTTATTCTGTGGAGACATTTTTTACTTCTGCTAGCAGTGAAGGTACGAACCTTTTTGCAAGAAGCCATCTATGTTTTCTTAGCCTCTTTCATATATTTAATTTGTTGAAAATTGTAAATGTCTAGTGTTACTCTTGTTGGAAAAGTGTATCTTGAGTCGACATTTTTAGTTAATAAGTTTTCTTAGTAGCTTCATGGAACACGGAAGCGAAGCTTACATAGTGACTATTTGTTCCTGTTTTCGTGAAGTAAGACACTACTTTTTGGTAGTCTTCCTATGTGTTAATATATTTTAGGAATTGAATAGATATCTCATCTCAAGATTTTTGGTTTTGGACATTAAATGTCAAAAGGTGCAGCATTTCCCTAATATAATCAAGTTTCATTAATTTTCTAGTTTTTTTTTATGCTGAATGAATGCAAAATATCAATAATTGAATACATAAAGACATTCCACTTTTATTCTTTAGCAAGAAGTCAATCTTATTGTGTTGAGCAAGATTTAGCTAGAGTTACATCAAGGAACATCATAGCTTTCCTCTGGTGGTGCTGGAGCTCAAAGCTGGTGTTCATTCTGGTCTCCACTATCATAACTGATGTCCAAGTTGTCGTGGTGGTGGTTGCTGTGAATGGTTGGTTGAAGGGAGATAAAAAGAAGAAAAAGCTGGAAGTAAGACCTGAAGCCAACCAATCCAAGTATCATAATTGCAAACTGTGTTCAGTTTGAATTCATAAGGGATCCAACCTGTCCATGTTGCATTTAAGTTTGTTTAGGGTTGACTTTAGGATTTCTTAAACCTCTTTTTCTCTCTCTTCTTTGTCATTCATTTACAGAAGCGGTCACCGTCATTTCTACTGTCCAAGCTGCTAGGTTGTCGTTGTTGTTGATGGTTGGTTGAAAGGAGATAAAGCTGGAAGTAAAATCTAAGTCCATCCAATCCGATTATCATAACTTCAAACTCTATTCAGTTTGAAACTTTGATTTCATAAGGGATCTAACCTGTCTGGATTGCTTTTTGACCTCAAATTTTTTATGTGGATGAATGAATGTGACAGAAGTCTAAGTGAATGAGAGTTTAGAACTTGCGACTCATTATCCTTGTCGCTAATGAGGATCGTCACTCAATTCTTAAATGTTTGGATGAAAGAAATTGAATCAGTCTTGCATATGCAAGGTTTTATCATCTTGTTAATGAAACCTTGCAAGTTTTGTATTGCCTACCATAACCCTGATCTTTCATTCATAGACATGTAAATGGCTTGACCATGGGGCTACACGGGGCAGATAAGTACTTTAATCCGAGTCTTGGGAACATCAAGGCATTTATCGAGGCTTCAGAGGAGATGCTAAACCAGTAAATGTGGATACTGTTATGCTTGGAAAAAGTGGATGGGGGAGCAGACAAACCTGGAGAATATTTTAGATTAATGTTTTAAATGCTTAATAGATGATACATATATATTTAATGCATTTCAACTTATTAGTACTCTACATGGTGGTTGATGTCTACTGAACCGTTTGCAAGCATGTCTATCATTTTCATCCAGCTGGTGAGGAAAACATGTTGAGATGTTACATTTATTGGTTTTGAAATGTATTAACCAATGAACTTGGTTTTGCATCTGGTGCACCAAGTTCTTTTCCTACATTTCATCCGGGTAATGATGCATTTAGATGGTTTTGTAAATCATTTGTTGATTGCAGGAGCAGTTCTTAAGAATATATATGGAGGAATCTTACCCAAAAAAACACCACTTATATCCAAGGTAAGTGGCCTCTCTAATTTTATGATTTGGTTTATTAGAGTACATACATATATTGCAGAACTTCAATAGGAAGCTGTATACATTTTGGTTTCCTTGTCTCAACTTCATCTAGGAATTACATTATAGGGAATATTGTTTCTTCCAGAACCATGAGCGTGCTCTTTGATTATGCTAATTGGGCTTTAGGAAAGGTATATTATTTGAACTTAAAATATTTCCATTTTATAATTACCGGCAAAAGTTGTAGGTATCTCAATTTATCTGTGTCATTGAACAGTGTGATTGCTGTGCTGGATGCTAATTTTCAATCTTTGCCATCTATTGAACACAGACAACAACATGTCCCTGTATGTTTTCATTTCTGCCTTCAATAATTTGCAAAGAAGTTATTTACGTCCTACATTGTATTGTTTTCTATTCTTCAATTGATGTACTGTAAGGTGGTCATTTGATGCTAACTAGTATTGTTTGATATTTTTGATTTCCCAGTTTTTCTAGTCTAGCTTGTGTCATTGTTAGTTAAACTCTTGATGTTTACAGCCTTTATAGTTTGCCTCAGTGGAATTGGTTGTCTGATGAGATGTCATAATGATATGATAATGAACCTTATATCAAACTGTCTCTGATACCTTATGAGAATAATAAGGTGTCTCAATGACATGTAACGACCCTTCTATCATGTTTTTTTATTTTCTTTCTGCTCAAATTGGTTTGGGTAATAATCTACTTCGACATTATGATTATGACTCGTGGCAAATTACACATTGTACATCTAAATCCTGCAAGAATTGAATCCGAACTTCTCTGAGTGTAATTTGAGCTGTGTGAGCGTTAATATTCTGCTCATTTTGGATGTAAAAGGTGAATATAGTTCCTAGTATGCTTCTGAATGTTGATAGTATTGAAATGATGAAAACACGTGATTGTGGAGTCTGGACTGCAGGTTGTGTAAGAAAGCTGAAATCAACCATAGCCTCCAAAAGTGACTACCTGGTCAGTTGAATGCTGTGCAGTCAAGACCCAAGAGATCCCCCCAGCAGACTAGTCGGTAGCTTTATTATATATGTTATGTTTTCCTTTATTTCCTTCTAATTGGGTTCTTATAGCTTATAAGGCTTCATTATGTTATATTTCTTTATTTTCTTCTTATTGGGACTTCTTCAACAATACAAGAAATAAAGGCTTCAGAGACGAAAACAATTACATTACTAATATCAGGAAATAATCACTGATGTCGGCAATCTAAGATTTTGTTTCTAATTAGCAGAAAATTTCCTTTTTACCGCTACGTTATTAGCGACTAGTAGGATATTCATGATCTATTGAATTATTCAACAGTACAAGAAATAAAGGCTTCAGAGACGAAAACAATTACATCACTAATATCAGGAAATAATCACTGATGTCGGCAATCTAAGATTTTGTTTCTAATTAGCAGAAAATTTCCTTTTTACCGCTACGTTATTAGCGACTAGTAGGATATTCATGATCTATTGAATTATTTTCAGATCAATGTAGACATAGTTAGCAACATATTTAATGGTATTTTTTACGAACTTTAATGTATCTTGTGTGCGTATTTCTTGTAGTCATGCAAGATAAGCTGCTGTCACAATGCCTACTTTTGTTTCATAAAGACACGGTAACAGTAATGGATTAATAGGTAAAGATTATTGGGAAGAAAATGAGAACTTATTGAAGGGAAAAAAGAAGCAATGTTTCAGAAGCAGTGCTAAATGAGATAAATTCTTAACTTTTGCCAAGATGAGAATTTAGACTAGTACTGGAAATGGTATAGCAATAGATATCACACTAACATGGTTAAGACACATGAATATTACGAATTCAAGTCAGAAGTTTTATATCTTAGCTTTCATATTTTATAGGTCAAATAGTTGATTAGTATACACCTCCCCTCCCCCTCCCCCGGACTGCATTAACGAGTGGTTTAGTCAGATCTTCAAGTCACAAAATTACAAACCATCTAAGGGCTGTACATATCCAAATCATGAGGAAGCAAAAGATACAAACACAAAAAAACAAGAAAAAAAAAACTTTCCTTCTTATCACTCCTCTATGCATGCTCCTTCTCTAGGGTGTTTGATCACCATTGTGTTGAAGCTATCGACGTTGATTCTTCGGTCCCCTCCCGGACACTCCTGTCTAAAATTTGATGTTAGATAAAATCTTGGAAGCAAGTTGTAAAGTGGCGTCATGTTTTCTGTTGAAAATTTTGTTATTTCTTTCGATCCATACCCCCAAACATTTGACTGCTGTCATGATGTGCCATAGTCACTTGTTTCTCTGCTTTGTTCTCTTCTTCCTTCAGAGTCCCCAAAGGGACTTCAATGAACCATGGTGACATTTCATCTCCAAATACACTTTGCAAGCCTCCCAAACTAGGCGCACCACAATGAAGTAGTAGGGACACTATTTTTTCCCTATGATTATTACAGGTTACACAACTATTTTGGCTCACTCAACTGAGATTTTCCAAATTGTACTTGGTTAGAATGACATTTCTGCAGGTTAGTCAAAGAAAGATGTGGCAATGGTGCTCTAATAGACCAAATACTTTTAGCATATTCTGCTTGAACTCCTCGAAAATTAATAAATCACTTTAATGAACTCCTCGAACATTAGCAAATCTATATGATGAATGCACCTATGTGTAAGTTATACCTATATTGATAAATTTCCATAAAAAGCTATAAAGCAGTAGCAACTATAAATTAGTAGTAATCATATGTATCTTAAATTGGTATGTTGTGCAAGTTTGATGTTTTATGATCTAGAAATCACATCAACCATTGGGTTATATAATGTTAAAATGTAAAAAACATCATTACTCATATTATTCATGGACTCAAACATAAAATATTATATCCAATTGAAAGCATTTTTGAGTTTTATCAAGGATTTATCATTTCAATTGTGCAAATATATATTTTATTGAAGGAAGTTTAGGCGGGGAATATTTTTTTTCTTTTGTGGGCTTGTTACCAGCTGAATGAAACAATATATAACTAAGAATTGGTCAACCCATGTGGGGTCTTGTGTCTGGCTTTATTGCCAGAGATTTCTATTATGTATTTTTGTTTTTGTTCTTTTTTGTTCTTGTTTGTTTTTATATTGGAAACATGCAAGGGGACAAAATGTTTGTGTTTTCTTCTATTCCGGATAGACCAGTCAACCATCACCTTTGATTTTTATTTATGTTGCTTTCAACCCCATCCTTGTTCACCATTCAGATCCCTCTCCCAACATGCCTCTTTGTTTTCTTCATATTTCATCTTCTAATTCCATTAGGTATTGATATATAACAAAAATGAGTCCAGCTAATTTATGAATGGTATATGCAATATACCATATGTTTCTTTCTGAAGTTACTCCACCATGTTCGATATCAGACTATCAAAAGCCTTCGTAAGAGGCAATTGTGATTATTAACTCTGATACTAACTACCTAGGTCTAATTGCTGATACACATGGTAGATAGAGTTATTGTTATTTTCTTGATTCTTGGTAGAAATGGTAGATCGAGTTTATGTAGAGCAAGTTGATGCTAGTGCCCCATTTATCTTTGCAAGATCATTGGAGAAATTTTGGTTATTGTTGCTTAACCTTCTAATTGATTAATTAAACCATATTTCTGGCTTATTCATGTACCAAGGGTCCCAATTACTTATAACTAACTATATTTCTGGCTTATTCATGTGTTTCCAGGTAGCCAATGCTGCTGGCAGCCATGGATGTGTGGATCGGTTTGTCAATGGATGTGGAAAATCAAATATATATGTTTTGGACTTGTGTAAAAAGTCGTAGATTTTATTTTGTAAATTAAGTGAATGCTTACTGATGTAAAACTTGATGGGAACACTCTAAGTGATGTAAGACTTGGATTTCATTTTGTGAACAATGAGATATTACCTTTAAATATGTTTTATATAAATCGTTTTGTTAATGTTGGGCTACGCTTTGTTAATGTTGCGGCTACTATATGCATTTTCGATTAAATAAAATAGTTCTGTATGAATTTTTGTTGTATATAAAATTCAATTATATATTTTATATATAAACAGGAAATTAGTAATTCCATAATAATTTAAACAATTGTTAAATTTTTTTGCACGATTACAGTACTTTTTAAAATTCCGTCCCTTATTTATTAGGACGAAATATATCTGCTACAAAAACTTGTTTTTTGGGACAAATTAATAAACCATCACACAAAAGCATAAATTTGAAAACTTTTGAGACATTTTGCCTAACCGTCCTTTAACAGTAATTAGGACGGTAATATCCGTCCCTAATGTTTTTGCCACGCCACCCTAATGGGACCGTCCATTCCCGTCCCAAAGGCCGTCCCAAATATTTGTTGGGACGGTAATTGCAGTTTTTAAGACGGTTTTTTGTTGTCCCCAAAGGTCACTTTTTTTGTAGTGTCTTCTAGCAGTGATCTTCATCATCATCGTATGGTCCAAGGAACAAAGTGATCGCCTTCAGATCAGACTTCCATAGCAATACTTCCCAGAACAATTTGTACTTTTTGTACTTTTTCTCGTTTTATTTTCAAAAGCCAAGTTTTAGGCATTTTGTTAAGTGAAACAAAATGGCAATTCTGCTGGGGACGACCTTCTCCTCTGACGAGGAGGCAATTGCTCAATACGATGATGTGTCGATCGGATCGACAAAGAAGACTCCGGTTGTACATTTCGACCAGACTGCCTACGAAGAAATGCTCCGGACTGGGGGTAGCACTCGCTGCTCCAATGTTCAGAAATTGCGGAAGGTGCAAAAAGTTTGGGTTCCCAAATCCAAGACATTCTCGGATCTCCCTACTGTCTCTGTAGGCAAAGGAATCCTTCCTACTCATGTTGTAGAGGCTCCCATCTGCGATGAGGCAGTCTCTACTTCGATGATACGCCATGCACGTAAAAACAAGTCTCCCGTTTGTAACGTGGCAGACTCTCCAGTGTTACGCTCTGGGCGTAAAAATCAGGTTTTGCGCCCTGGGTGTAAAAATCAGGTTTTACGTCCTGGGCGTAAAAACATGTCTCCCGTCTGTGACGTGGCCGACTCCAATGCCTTACAATAAATCTCCCGTCTGTGACGTGGTAGACACACAAAATTTACGTTCTACGCATAAGGAAAAATCTTCCGTCGATGACGTGGCAGGTACTCATGTTTTGCGCTCTATGCGTAAAGGTAAATCTCCTGTCTGTGACAATGTAGATAAAATTCACAATGATGCTTCTGTATCTAAAGTGAATGTACCTGCACGCATGAAGCATAAAAACATAGTTGGTAAAACTTCTGTTTTCAACCAACAACCTTCTTATACTGCTGTACGCAAGGTACCAAACTTACAAATTACACGCAATGAAGATGGAGTCCTTCGTGCTCAAAAATCTCAGGATTTACGTATGAAACTCCAAGCACGTAAAAATGTACAGTTTGGTTCTGCGAATGCAGCTAGTAATCTTCTTTATACACAAGGGACTAAACGTTTTTCTACCCCAAATGTAATAAAGAAGACTATTCCATCTACTCCTTCTGATTTACGTGAATTGCTAATGCAAAAGCGTAAAAATAGACAATCTTTCGTGACACTCCCCCAAGAAAATTACCGTTGTGAGTGTCACCAGATTATGATCAAATGTTGTTGTTCGGCTTCTAAACGATCATTTTTTGACCGGTTAAGTTTTAATGTGCCTCAACAACATGATGATGACCAAGAACATGAGTTGTCAGTCAACATGGCATCTCATACCAACAGAGAACGACGTCCTAGACAAAACACGTCCCAAACTCCAGGTCAACAACAATTCAACAGACTTCTTGATTCCTTTGAAGGAGTATATCAGAATACTCGATCAAGAAGACAAAGACAGTTACAGACTTTTGATTCAGAAGCTGGGGGTACTCAATCTTTTGAGTCCGAAACTGATAGTGTCGATTCATACCTCTATACTAATCCCTATGTATCTTCAAGAGAGGTTGAATCCTACGCTATTGGAGATGAACCAGAGACGTCATCTGTTAATACAGAATAACGTCTCACTGCCGTTGAGCAATCACTGAAAGACATGCTTAACATGATACAAAACATGTACCAGATAATAACGGCTCAACAAACTGCTCAACCGGCAATAGTAACACCGGTGCAGGTAGCAGCACAAACTCAAGATAGTCAAGGGGCTGATATACCTTTGAATATTCAAGAGCCTGCTGTTAACCAAAATTCTGCATCTCCAGATCCCATCATTCCAGATGATGTACCATCTCCGGTGGGGGTTACGGTACATCCAACAACCATTCAATCAAATGTGCTTCCTCAAACCAGTGAAGCCATTCAAGCAGTACGTGAGCTCAAAGCACAGTTTGAAGTTTTGAAGCACAAGGATCAGCTTCAGAGGTTAGGGATTAAGCAACCTTATCCTCCTCATTGGAATAATGTACCCTTTCCATCGAAATTTAAGCCACAATCAATGGTATTGTTTGATGGAAAGGCTTCTCCTAGTCAGTATATCAATTACTTTGATATTATGACTGTACATCTGCAGAAAAATAATGCTCTTCTCACTCGAGTGTTCATTGGGTGCTTGACGGGTTCAGCTTACGACTGGTATCGTAGTTTACCCGACAATTGCATTTCGTCTTTTGACGAATTTAAGGCAATCTTTCTCTCCCGCTTCTATGAAGGAGGTATGGACATGAACATGTCCTCCTTAATAGAAATCAAACAAAAGGAGAAAGAGGATACTCGGACGTTCATTGAACGTTTCCGACAGGCGACTCTAAAGATGCCTCCTAGTATGCCAGATTCAGCGTTAATTGATACATGCAAGATGAATCTTCGACCATCCATTGCTGTCTTCACGGGTTCCCAATTTACAGATTGGGCTTCGTTTATTATAGCAGCAGTTTCTGCCGAGACCAATGGTAGGTTGGCTCGTGAACATGGGATGATTTTTGCCTCAGAGGATAAAGGAAAGAAAGGTAATCCTGGTAATAATTCTGGCAATCGTAATACAAAAGGAAAGGACACCCTTATGGTTAATCTTTCCAAAAACAAAACGACGCCGAATAATCAGGAGTCTTCTAAGCCAAAAGAAGAATATTCTTTTGACAAGAGTGATATTCCAGGGATATTCTAATGTCTGGTAAAGAGTGGCAAACTCCAGATCCCGGAGCCAAAGAGGCCTAATGAGGTGAATCTGACTGACAATCCCAAATATTGTATCTATCACAGATACATAAATCATCCTACCAGGGCTTGTTATGTCCTAAAGAAGAAAATCCAAGAGCTGATTAATGCCAATGCCATCTCTTTAACTAACGATGAGCATACGGTTACAACAAATATGGTTTCTCTTTAATTCGGAGATTTCCCTTCTCAACAAATACCAGATGGGATTGTTCCAATTCCGAAAGCGACGATGAAGATTATGAATATCCCACCTGTCAGGGAGAAAAATAAAGGATTGCTGCCTCTCACATTAAAGAATGATGAAATTATGTGGGTACATCCTGACTTAGTACCTGAAATGGAAGATGAAGGTAAAACTTCAAAATCCAAGAAAGGAAAGAAAGTCAAAACCTGCAACATGATTTCTCATGTTATTCCAGATCCTGATGATTTAGATTATTTATGGGATGGCATTCCTTTGGAAGATAGACTGAGAGGATTGAACATATGTCCTCCAAGTCTGGCTCCTCCTACCAAGCTCAAACTTACTCATCAGTAGTGGCTAGCCATGAATAGTATTCCCTTATACAGGGTACAACAAGTCTTCGCTGCTTATGAAAAAGCTCCTATAGGGATTTTTCCTCGTATCCCGAATCCTTCTCCTCCCGTAGCTACAACGACTTCTATTCCTCATTCTCCTGTAGTTACAGAGATCTTTTCTTCTTCCTCTGTTGAACCATTTCTTAAAAGTCCGTTGCCCACTCACTTGTACAGTCAGCAATCTGTCCTTCTCATGAAGAAGATGGGTTACGACTTTCAAAAGGCAGAAGGTTTGAATTATGATAAAGGAATATGACTTCCTTTACAAATTCAAAGTCAAAAATCCACTATTGGATTGGGTTCTGAGGTTCCTCATAATAATCCTCGTAAGAAGAAGGCTAAGGGAAGGAAGACTAAATCCTGCAATATGGTACTTCCTTCTTCTGAGTCTGAAGAAGAAACCTTTGCTGGTACAAGATCTGGAAAAGAGTACCACAAAGATTATGAGGGATCCTCCAAAGAAGCAGAGAATATTGAAACACCACCAACTCAACCGCCTCATGTTCCTGCTAAACCATCTGTGGTTGAAAAGGGAAAACAGAAAGCAGTACGCTTTGACGTCCCGTTGAAGTCTGCTTCCAGTCAGGGGGTGGTGATGAAACCCTATAAATTTGATATTCTAGCCCAGTTAGCTAATACTCTGGCTAGAATATCTATCTTCGAGTTGCTTCGCCTTTTCAAAGAAAGTCGTGAAACCTTGAGTGAAGCTTTGCTGCAAGCTGATTCCTGTTTAGCTCAACTCAAGACTCCTGATAATATACCAGTGTCATGCCCACAATGTCATAGTATGATGGAGGTAATTCCTAATATTACCTTTACACAAGAAGATATGCTATTGAAGCATAACAAGCATGACAGACCTTTGTGCTACACTGGGTATATTGAATCCACTGAAGTTGACAGGATTTATATTGATCCTGGGTCTTCCATTAGCATAATTCTTCAAAGTATGCTAAGACCGTTGAGGATTCCTACTAGTGACTTGACTTACACTAGTACCACAATCGTTGGTTTTAACTCTGGAAAGAGTAAACCACTGGGGAAGATCCGTCTGAAGATTCAGATTGGTGATCTTCGAACTATGGCAATATTCTATGTTATTAATTCAGACGTATCCTACAACATCCTTCTTGGAAGACCGTGGTTACATGAGCATAATATCGTGCCTTCAACTCTCCACCAATGCTTCAAGTACGTGGATTCCCAAGGGGTTGTGAAGACTGAGTTTGCTGATATCAATCCTTTCAAGGGTGTCGAAGCCTATTTTTCTGATTCAATGCTCTACAAACAAGAGCATGTGAAAGAGATATCAGACATAGCTGAAGATCAATCATCTGCCGAAGATCAGTCTATTAATGAAGATCCGCCAGAAGAGCAACCTTTGAAGATCAAAGTTAAAGGATAAATCCAACCCCAACCTGTCAACAATCAACCTCTGATGATCAAGGTCAGAGGAAGAACTCAAGCTTCATCTGAGGAATCAGTGAATGTTCCTGCTAAAAGCCAAATTCAACCTCTTATGATCAAGGTCAAAGGACGTACTTCTCGTACGAATGATCCAGAACCACCATTGATCGTCAATCTTGGCAAGTCAACGCAGAAGACGAATGATGGTCCATTAGTGATTAATCCGAAGCGTAGCAGTCAAATTATAAATGATGTAAATATTGATCATTCTGTACTTTCTAATATCAATGAAGATTTCCTTTTTGAGTATATGGCTGTCAAATATGTTGAAAGAATGACTTTATATTCTGATGATCAAAATCATTAGTATAAAGACGACATAGACACAGAGGAAACCTTATACATTGACTATAAGAAAAATTCCTTTCCTCCTCATGTCGATGTTGGACCTTATGCTCAAAGGTTCCTAACATCTTCTTCCTATCTTCTTCCTGTAGTTGCTTCATCGCAAGCTTGTGTAACTTATAGACGTCACGAAGAATCTTATTTTGTGATTCCGTCTGATAAGAAAAACAAGCACCAAATTGTGTTTGGTATGGCTAGAAATATCCCTGTTGCTCAGACAGATGATCTGAGAGATAAAGATAAAGGAAGAATCCGAATTGACAAATATAGTCAACAATCTCTCAAGATTATCCAGAATATGGGATATGATTTGAAGACTATGCAAGGTCTCAATCAAGGCAAGGGTAGACGATTACCATTAAGTGGTGATCCGTTTTATCAGAAAACTCGTCATGGATTGGGATATGATCCGTCCCACATGTTTAATGACGATACACAAGAAGAATTCTCTTCTAGCTTTTTACAATCATCAGATTCGGAAGAAATCCAATTCATCGAATCTGATACGTCTCACTCCTCATATGTTAGAGGAGGTTATTATGATGAATATGAACAAATATTCTCAGTAAACATGGTTCAAACTGATGGTGAATCTGAACCATTTGAGAATGATCCTTGGGCTCAACAGATGAATACTCAATGGGAACTTCGTTTTGAACAACGACAGCCACCTACAGAGGATGAGATTGTCCAGATTGATGTTGAAGATGGAACAACGTCTAAACCAATATTCATCAGAAAAAACCTTTCTGAGGATGAAAAGAAAGAGTTGATAAAACTGATCAAAGAATATATTGATATTTTTGCATGGAGTTATGAGGATATGGCAGGTCTAGATCCTAAAGTTGCTACTCATAAACTCAATATTCTTTCTAATGCCAAGCCTGTAAAACAACAGCAACGGCATTTTCGACCAGATATGATGGATGCAATTGAGGCGGAAGTCAAAAAGCTGATCACATGTGGCTTTGTTCGTGTAAGCCCCCTAAATTTCAGGGGTTTATTTTTATTTTTCTAAATGAATTATTATCGATAAATATATTATTATTTAATTGTTTAGATCATTAATGTTCATTCCCGTGACTTTGACTTCTGGAACGTCAGGGATGCCAATCTCTGTAAACTCTCTTCACGAGTTTTGAAGTAGGCAAGATTATCTTCCTGTTGATATATCGTGTCCCACCTGAACTCATTCCCTTGTGCTCTTTTTGTATCGCGCAAGTTCGGGTCAACTTAGACCAATTAACCATTGAATATTATTCCCACTTTTATTTTTGATCATCGTTTGCACGTTACCGTGGCTTTTAATTTAGGAGCACCAGACCAGTCATTTTCTCGGAACCAACTTCTCATGAATGATCTACTCGAGACGCTCTCCACCCATGACCTTCGTGTCCCACTCAGACACTTCATTTTGTGCTTTATTTTCTTCGCACAACTTCCGGGTCAATTTAGGCCGATTAATTATCTACCGTGAAACCCGATTTAATTTCTAATTTAATTTCGGGACCCGACATCAATCCAACCTAGTCGACCCAAGTATGGACGTGGCCCACATGAAGCCTACTACCCGCATGACGCTTGTGTTCCATTTATTGGAGTCCCCGTATATTATTTATTTGCCCATTATTATAAATACATATTTAATTTTAATATTGTATCCTGTTCAATTTTGACTCGACCCGGCTCGACCGAACCCGAACCCAAGCTCCATATTGTCCTCTCATGACTGCCCAAATACCCTACACAATATTTCTATTTTTCCTATTTTTGAAAATATCTCTCTCTCTACTTTTCAAAATATCCCACATATTTATATATATACATATATATGTAAATAACTCTCTCTCTCTCCTAACACCTATACAAACACTCACACACCCCCTCACCTCCACCTCACAGCAACCCCCCCTTTGGCCGACCTCTATCTCTCCCCCCTCTCTCAAATATCTCTCTCTCTCTCTCTCTCTCACTCTTTCTATACATATTATATATATACACACAAACACCTCTCTCTCTCTTTCTCTCAACACAAAACTCACACACACAGCACTCCACTCCCAGCCCATGCCGAGCTCCAACCCGAGCTCCTCTCTCTCCTCCTCAGCCTCCTCCCCACAGCCTCCTCCTCCTCCATTCTCCTTCACCTCCTCCTCCTACTCTCCACACAACCACCACCATGATCACCATCACCAACACCATGCTCCACCACCATGCACCACCACTCAAACCACCACCACCGCACGCCACGGCCACCCTCCGCCGCGGGTCACGCCGCCGCCGGCCTCCTCCCTCGCTGGCCGTCCTGCGCCACCGCCGCGCACCTCTGGCCGCGCCACCAGCAGCAGCACAGCGGCAGCAGCAGCAGCGCTGGCCGCGCGCCACCGCGGCCGCCACCGGCCACCGGCGACCCCCACCGGCGCGCACGCCTCCGGCGAACACCCCCCTGGCCACCGCCATCCTCCCCGACGTGTGAAACACACGATTCGTGCGTTTTGAACGAGATCCCGTCGCCGCGCGCGAGTTTGGAACTCAGAATTCGTGCTCCGTCCCAGCAAGTTCGTGCACGTTTTCTGGGAGATCCGACCGTTGGATCGGCAAACTCCTTGCTCCGTCGCAATCACGGTATATCCATCTTCACTTCTGTCAATTTTTGTCCGTTAATTTTGTCGTTTGATACCTCAAAACTGGCCACCAAGTTGACGTTTTAAATTGAACTGTTTTTGGACAGTTTCGTGGAGCCGACTTCGTCAGCTCGTAACTTCGCCGTCGCAGCTCCGGTTGATGCGCCGTCAGTTCCGGTGCACAGCTGGTATAACCCTCTTCCTGCCTCCTTTAGGTTTCGTTTCATTATAAGCACGTTTGGTTGGTCGAATTCGACGCCAAATTTGGCCGTCCGAATTCTTTAATTTGCACTTGTTAAATTTCATTTTTGAGCCCGGGACTCCGGATTCAAATTCTGACACCACCAGTAGACTCGTGGCGTTGTTCTGGCATGTTTTCATATAAAATTTGCTTGATTTGGAGAACGTGGCCCCTGGCACGTATTTCGGTGCAAAGCGGGTCCCACTTTTCGAGTCAACGGGTCACTTTGAGTTCGGCTCATCGGAATCCAATTCCGGATATACCGTTGAGTTCGTATCGTCATTCTGGACTCGTTGACATATAATTTGCTGAGTTTTGAAGACATTTGCTCCGGCACGCATTTTCGTGCAAACCAGATACCAAGTGTCGCGTCAACGTATCATTTTGAGATCGGCACATCGGAATTCCATTTTGGACATACCGTTGGGTTCGTATCATCATTCTGGATTCGTGGACATATAATTTGCTAGGTTTTATAGACTTCTATCCTGACACGCTTTTCGGTGCAAAGTGTGTCCAACGGCGGACATCATTTTGACCCGAAATTACGGTTTTGCCCCTGTGTCTAAATTGGACTTATGGGTAGGCTATCCTAGCTGATTTGACCGTTCTGGACACGTTGGTGATATTTATTTTATCATCCGACAACATCTGTAGATTTTGATTATGTATTATCCTTAATTTATAATTAATTATTTTTCTAGATATTGTTACTTTTTGGTTTTGAATTTTTATATATATTTTAATTGCTGTAAAAATCTTAGAAAAATGGTATTTAAATACTATGTTAATTTAGCTAATTTATTATAATTTTTCCAATATTTAATAAGTACTTTTGTTATTTTATAAAAATGGGAAAACAGAACTCATTTCCGGGATGCATATTTTTGCTGATTTTTAATAAATATTTATGAGGGTTTATAAATCCCAGAAAAATTATTATAAATTTCTATAAATAACAAGCATCATTTTGATACTTTATTTTATATATATTTGAGCTTTTTGTCTATCTCAAAAATTGTTGGAACATAGTGTACAGTTTGATTTATTTATTGAATAATTACGACTTTCAATATTTTGTATTGTTTTGAGTTATAGACGTATTGGACCTCACCCCGCACTAGTGTAAAGATCCTAGGTAGTTAGTTTGTGTATAGTGGCACTTCACATTAGACTTCTTGTCACGACCCGGTCCCCAAATACTTGGGTCGAATCGGATCATGCCCAGCCTGCACCGTTGATGAGACGGCGGCAGTAAGCTGTAATCCATATTGCAGGTCAATCAACAACAAATTTAAATTTCAAAGTTGCCACAACAATTATTTAACGATAATTAAACTTGTTCCAAATACAAAGCTCACAACTGAAATTAAAACAACAACTAAAAACTCTCCATAACTAAGTAGCATCTATGTCAATGCCACATCATCCTCCTCAGGTGGAAGTACCGCCGGGTACAGGTCGGGATCGTAGTAGCTACTGATCATCATCTCAGAGTCGTCAAGAGTACCTACGGGGATCCAGTCAGGAAAGGAGCAAAGTACAATTTATGCAAACTTTTAACAATTAAAAGGACAATTAAAATCATGCATTTTTAAACAATTTAAAGATGAGCAGTTTTTTGAAATAGTACAGTACAGTGATGTGAATAGGTAATGAATATGACCGGTTTGGGTTACAATAGTATCCTAACGATACGGTATGGCTTGTCCCCGTGTGAAGAGGGAAAAGCTAACACATTCATTATCCTAAGTTTGGATTTGGTCATATCCACTACTCTACTCCCCCAGTCCCCAACAGTACGATCAATGCTCCCGAAGGAGTTCGTGTGTAACAGTGGTTTAAACTTGCAATGAAACAATTGTGAAAATAATTGTAAAATCTACATAAATGTACTTGCCTTAATTGTTCAGACTGGAAAGGATCGGTACTTCGGAATGGAAAGTCAGGATCTTCTTCGAAATCCTACATTCGGAAACCTGACTCAGAAACCATGTCACCAATGGCTAACTAAGCTAGTTGAAATATTTAAATTGTCTCCTAGTCCATTTTAGTCTTTTAGTTACTAACACATCAAAACTCATTTACTAGCGCGTCATAATTAAAGAAAATCAATTTTATATTTTAATTCCAGAAAATTTTTATTTATTTAGTTATTCGAAAAACTTGGTATTTTTATTATTATGTATAAAAATACATTTTTCTTTAAATGAGAAAGAACATGAATTTCTATAGAATAATAATAATAATAATAATTTGCTACGCAAATTAGCCAACCACAAATAAAAATAAAATTCTATACTACGTTATTACAACCCACAGATAGTTAAATACAAACTGGCTTATGCCTTTACAACCCATGAATTAAAATAAGAAAGAAATTGGTTAGTAATGTAAACTGCCTAGAATTGAAATAAATAAATTTAATAAAATAATATAATTTATTATGAGTCTCAGAATTTGGTCCAGTCATCACATTTAGCTACTCTGCCTCAACGTCCGGTCGAACCGGTGCGTTTGCATTTCGCTGGGGCCCAGTGACCGTTAAGGTCGTCGCCCAAAATATTATAACAATAATATTTAACTCGAAAAATCATTTCGAAAATCATTTAATAAAATTCCCGAAAATTTCGGCAGCATTCCCTCTATTTTCGGGATAACCCAAAAACTGGGAAGTTACTCCGATACCTGCAAAGTAATCCCAAAAACTCCAATTTATTTTATCCCACAAAATTACTTTCAAAATCTCATTCCAGCACATAATCTCAACAAAAAACCTAATTCCAGCAACTCAGTTTTGAATAAAGCTCAAAGAGCATTCTCCACAGCATAATATTTAAACTCAAACCGAGCCAAGGGAAAGAATCCACAAAGCTAACAAAAAAAACATATAGCAACAGAAGACAACCAAAGTATCAAACCATGGAATATAGAAAAATCCCACAGTACTTCCCGAAAATCCGAATACGGGTAATTTCCGAATTTCCTTCGGAAACTCCGAGAATTAGCCTACGAATAGGAAAACCCAGGGAATTAATCATTCTCCAGAGTTCCTTTCGAAAAGGTTCTCAGACACCCGATTTTCCGAAAATTCCGAAAACCGAAATTGCAACGTAGAATTTACGTCGTCGAAAAACCGAAATCCTGCTGGATTCGGGGACCAGAATATCATCACAGACATAAAAGAAAATAACGGTCAGAAAATACCGAAGCTCGGAACGGAAACGGGTCGAAACGAACGGCACGTCAGGAACCCGAAATGGACAAAGCCACCAGAAACGCCGACGACAGCAGGTCGCCGAGGGTCAGACGCCGGCCAGGGAACGGCGGCGGGGTCGCGGAAAAAGCCACGCGAGTTCGCCGGAGAGCGCCGATCGGGTCGAGCGGCCACGGGAAAAGCGCTGGAGTCGGGTGCGGCCCGGAGAGGGGTGGATCGACCACGGGAACGCCGGAATACTACACCGGAGAACTTGGGAACTAGGGATTTGGAAAAAAAATTGGTGTGGGGAAGATTGGGAAAAGAGGAGGGTTTAAATAGGGAAAGAACTTGGGGTTACCGGACTTGGGAAGGCGAAGGGGCGGCCAGCCATTGATGGCGCCGGCGGTGGGAAACCCGACGGTCGTCGGTTTCGATCGGAAAGGAGACCGAGAGTCCGTCGGTTTGGAAAAATAAAATGAAAGGTTAAGAAACAAAAGGAAAGTTTCCATCAGAACAAATGAATGAATGCCTCTATCATTCACATTAAAAAATTTTACTTAATGGTAATGGGTAGGTGGGTTTTAAATCCAATAAGGTATGGGCCAAAACTATGGGCTCAACTATTTGGGCTCTCTTAATGGGCCAAGTTAAATTGATAAGTTAAGAATTGATTTCTTTATAAAATATATATATATAGGTTATGACAAGCTTTGGTTTTAAAATAAATGCTTTTAAAAAAAAACTTGTTTTTAGGCTAGAAAATTTTAGACAATTAAAATATAATATTATTTAGAAAATTTCTTGTACAATAAAATATTTTATGTTAACACTCGAGTTCGAGTCTGGGCTGATATGCCAAAATCTAAGTTTAACTATTTTCCTTGAAAATAATTTTATACTTAAATAAATATTATCAATTTCATTTAACATTACTCTAAAAATTTTTATGGCTAACAATAATCTAAAAAAAAAATTTATTTTGCAGATAAAATTTAGATTTAAAAATATAGAAATGCATATTAGAAAGTACGGGTTTCACACTTCTATGCTAGGTCCCCACTTAGTTAGTGTCCAGTTAGGAGTCGTGTCACACCACTAGTATATTGTTGATCATAGCTTAGAACTGAGTTTTATATCATTATTGACAGGATACCGGACATCTATACCTTCGTACTCGTATTCTTGCTTTGCTCGAGGCGAGTACATTCTCTGATAATTCTCTCATTTATTTGTTAATTACTGTATTTCAGTTCTAGTTAGTTCTATGTGATTCTCTGTATCAACACGTATGGATATTTCTGGATTCATGTATGCGACACATACCTTACTTACTGATCTCTATTACTGGAATCACTGGAATCATTCCGGAATCATTTCTGGAATCATCATTTGGCCGGACTCATCTCGATTTTTGTGTCTTGTACTGGATTCACTTGTTGGGCGGGGAAATATTGAGTAAGACATGTAGACATACCCCAAATCCGGAATCTCCTACAGGAATCTACCGGAAGCATAGCCATCTCTTGCCTGATCAGTGAGAGATGTGCCTGATACCTACAACCGTTTGTATGTCGACCTCGGTATTTTAAAACACACTGTTAGATCATAGTTGGACTCACCCTGGATTCATTGATTACTGTTGGACTCATCTTGTACCAAAATTTATCTGGTATCAGATTTTATGGACTGGACTCACACTAGGATTATATTAGACTTATATCGTACTGTCTGGACTCACACATGATATTCTAGTTCAGTTAGCTTTTATTACAGCCTTCATTGCCATGATTCTTCTCTTGTTTTAGTTACCTTTCTTTTCTTGTATCTTACTGTTTCTCTATGCCATTATTACCTGTATAAAACAGCCATGTTCATCAATAAAACTGTCTATAACTGCTTTAGAGTTCTCTGTCATTTACTTGGGTTTTCTAGATGGGTTGTACTCGTTCCCGTCCTGATTGGACCTGTTGAAAATATTACAGATGATAGTCCTGAGGATACATGCCCTACTTACCATGGACCTGGCCTTAGCTCCAGAAGAGGCCCCAGCGGGGAACCTTGCTTAGTTATCTTTCATGTGTTTAGTAGACTTAGACATTTTCTGTTCTTATATTTGGATACTGGACTTTGTCTCTAGTTAGATACTTTGGTTATGTATTATTAAATCTGTGTTTGTTTACCTTCGCTTATAGATGCTGTGTTGTGATGAACATTTAAATATAATTTTAGAACTGTTAGCTACTTAGATCCTTTATTGTCTATTCTTAGAACAGCTTACTACGCTTTAACCAAGCGTAGGCTGGACATGGCTCGGCCCGGCCCAACAATTTGGGTAACGGGTCGTGACAGTTCGTGAAGAACAACACCCGGATTGGGTTGCCAACATTGTTCCTGTTATGAAGAAGAACGAAAAAGTTCGAGTTTGCATAGATTTTCGAGATCTTAATGCAGCTTGTCCAAAGGATGAATTTCCACTTTCGATTACCGATGTCATGATAGACAATACATGCGATTTTGAACGCATGTCTTTCATGGATGGATTCTCAGGATATAATCAAATTAAGATGCATCCAGAAGATGAGAATCATACTGCTTTTCGTACACCCCTTGGGGTTTACTGCTATACGGTTATGCCGTTTGGTCTTAAAAACGCCGGTGCCACGTATCAACGGGCTATGAGCAACATCTTTCAAGAACATCTACGAAAGACAGTTGAATGCTACGTAGATGACATTGCTGTTAAGAGTCGATCAAAAGATGATCACATTCATGACTTGAAGACAGTATTTGAATTGATGCGTCAACATCAATTGAAAATGAACCCTACTAAGTCTTTCTTAGGGGTTTCCAGTAACAAGTTTTTAGGATTTGTCATTACTTCTCAAGGTATCTATGTTGATCCTGATAAAGATAAAGCAATTCTTGAAATGCGTCCTCCTCGTAATCTGAAAGAACTCCGTGGCTTTCAGGGTCGCATTGCTTATATCAGGAGATTTATATCTAATCTCTCTGGGAGATGTCAACCTTTCTCCCGTCTATTAAAGAAGGGTGTATCATTTGTTTGGGATGAAGCGTGTCAGAAAGCCTTCAATGACATCAAGCAATACCTTACAAATCCACCTGTTCTGGTACCTCCAGTGGTAGGAAGACCATTTTTGCTATATGTTCGAGCTTTGGATCATTCACTTGGTGCTCTTTTTGCACAAAAAAGTGATATGGGGCATGAACAAGCAATTTATTATCTTAGCCGAATGATGGTCGGAGCTGAACACAGGTATACTCCTGTAGAAAAGGAATGTCTGGCCTTGGTTTTCGCTGTCCAAAAGACAAGACATTATGTGACAGGACAGACTATTCATGTTATCTCCAGAATAAATCCCATTCGGGTATTAATGAGAAAACCGAGCATTCTTAACTCTAGGTTAGCTACCTGGGCGATGTTGCTCACTCCTTATGACATGGTTTATGTACCTCAAAAATCAGTGAAGGGTCAAGCATTGGCTGATTTCTTAGCTGCTTACCTTATACCTGAAACATCGAAGTTATATGAGGACATTCCAGATGAAGTCGCGGATTGCAACATGACTTTGAAGGATGACATCTGGCAATTATATTTTGATGGAGCATCACGGGTTGGACCTAAAGGTAATATTGTCTCTGGCGTAGGAATCGTCTTGGTTTCTCCTGATAAAATGGTCATATACCGTGCCTATTCTCTCAATGAGCCATGCTCTAACAATGTAGCAAAATATAATGCTTTGCTGATTGGTCTCCAAGTAGCAAAACTGTTGGACATCGAGTTCCTAGAAGCTTATAGAGATTCTCAACTAATTGTTAATCAAGTTAGAGGAACTTATGAAGTCAGAAATCCTGATCTCATCCCTTATCATCAAGTGGTAATCGAGTTGATCCTTTCATTCAAAGGATTCTTCATCGAATTCGTGCCACGTTCTCAGAATGTGGAAGCTGATGCTCTTGCTAGCTTAGCTGCAGACTTGGCTGTTCCAATTCGAAGACAAAATACAATTACTTTGTTGGACCGAGACTTATTCTGTGTCAAGAATAATCTGTATATTGAACAGAGTTATACTACAGAGTCAAGTTTCCAGCAGAAGGATTGGAGAAGTCCATTAATTGATTATGCGGTTCATGGGATTTTACCTGAAGATCCAAAAGAAGCTGCATCAATCAAGAGACGATCATTTCGATTTTACTATGATTCGTCTTTACATATGTTATATCGTCGTTCATATGATGGACTCTTGCTGCGTTGTCTCTCAGAAAGTGAAGCCAAACAAACACTCCGTGAGGCTCATGATGGTGTCTGTGGTGCTCATCAACCAGGTCCGAAGTTACAAGATCGCATTCAAAAAATGGGGTATTATTGGCCTTCCATGATAGCAGATACTGTGGATTACGCCAGAAGGTGTAAAGCATGTCAGATTCATGCTGACTTTATCCACCAACCTTCTGAATTTCTACATCCTACAGCAGCTTCTTGGCCCTTCGAAGCTTGGGGTATGGATATCATTGGTCCGATTAACCCTCCTTCTGTTAAAGGACATCGGTTTATATTGGCTATAACTGATTACTTTTCTAAGTGGGCAGAAGCAGTTCCCCTTACTGAAGTGAAAACATCTAATGTGATCAGCTCCATCAAACACCATGTCATTTATCGTTTCAGGATTCCTCGACGGATAATTCATGACAATGGACCACAATTTGCCAGTCAGGCATTTTATCGGTTCTGTGATAAGAATCGAATTCAAAATTTGGCTTCTACGGCCTATAATCCAGCTGTTAATGGTTTAGCCGAGGCTTTCAATAAGACGATCATCAAACTTCTCAAAAAGTTTGTCTCTTCCAATAAACGTGATTGGAATAAGAAACTTGGAGAATGTTTATGGGCTTATCGAACAACAGTCCGAACTTCTACTGGTTTTACACCATTTTTACTGGTTTATGGATGTGAGGTTGTCCTTCCATTGGAAATCCAGATTCCATCTCTTCGAATAGCCATTGCTAATGAGCTAACTATAGAGAATAATGATCGCTTACGACTCCAAGAACTTGAAGGATTGGACGAGAAGCGTCTTCAAGCACAACATCATATTGAGCTATACCAAGCCCGTATAACTCGAACTTTCAATCGTAAAGTTAAAGAGAGGGTATTCAAGGTTGGTGAGCTGGGTATTAGCTGTTCGAAGACCGATGGTGATGACTCACAAAAGCAAAGGGAAATTCCAAGCAAAATGGGAAGGTCCGTATGTAATCGAGACCGTGTTTTCCAATGGCGCCTATCGGTTATCCAAGCCCAACGGAGATCTACTCATGATGCCGATCAATGGCAAATTTCTTAAGAAGTACTATGTATAAAAAGAAATATATAAGACAGAATGAAAATAAAATCTCTTTTATTATTTTTGTTCAGAACAAAAGATTAAGGACGAGGACCACTGCCTTCCTTATTAAATACATAGTCGGCCAATGTATCGAAGACATCATTGCCTGAGTTCATGAAAAACTTGCAGGCAGTCATCCTCAGCGCCTCTTCTTCAAGAGTTTTCCCTGGCTCTACTAAGAAAGCGAAGATATCTTGTTGTGGCTTGGGCGTAGAAGAGCTTTCTCCTATTTCGGTTGGGCCTGACACAATTGGCTCAACGGGACGCGTCTCGATGACGTCTTCAATCTTCATGGAGACTTCATTCTTTTGCTGCACGTCCTTAGAAGACATTGTCAATAGAGGAGTGGAAACAAGAATGAAACTTTACAAAGAGTTTTCATCTATTTATAGGGGAAAGCTATTAATGAACCGGTCTTTGAAATTGAAAACAACTTTTCATTCCCGAAAAGACCTGTCCATTCATTACATCAGATTCATCTATTTAATTATGGAATTAATTGACCTTTTCTTTTTTCGAAAGATACGTTGGTTCATTCGTTCTTTCATCTGTCTTCTTGTTCCCCATCTACCAATGTTTGGTTAAGCTGATTGCTTGTCTCTTCGGAGAGAAATTTTAATCTTTTATCTTACCAGTTGGTATAAAAAGTTGGATTTATTATTTATCACGTTCTTATAACCTCTGAATAAATATTAAATCTGCTTGTATTTACTGTCTATCATGTCCATTTGGCCTCTGAATAGATATTAATCTAGTTTTCTTTGAGTTATTACGATCTGTCATGTCC
Organism: Iris pallida; assembly: GCA_029216955.1. Classification (NCBI taxonomy): domain Eukaryota; kingdom Viridiplantae; phylum Streptophyta; class Magnoliopsida; order Asparagales; family Iridaceae; genus Iris; species Iris pallida. Next base: position 7,724,479 of record JANAVB010028398.1, read on the forward strand.
ATATTACCTCTGATAGTATTGTATACTTTAAACAGAAAATGAGATTTTATTATCTATCATGTCCATATTACCTCTGGATAGATACAATTGATTGAGTTTCGAAGACTTATCATGTCCATATTACCTCTGATAAGTATTTTCTATCTCATGCCTATTGTTTAATTGCAAAATAAATGATAGGATCACAAAACAAATATTTTATTCATTTCTTGGATAAGATAAAAGATTACAAAAATCTCCTTATTTTTCTAAGGTGGAGATAACACCAGGATTTTATTTTTATAAAGAGTAGGCCCCTACAGATAAGTTGAGTGTCATAATACATAGATGACACTCTTACACAAAATATTATTTTTTCTCCTTCTCTCCTTCGTTGGGCTGACGAAGGGAGGCGCCTAACTCGTGCACATTGTGGATCCCTGAACGACGCATCAGATTGAGGAATGCTTCTGCATCACCTGATCCTTCGTAGGCAGTTGAGGGACCACCATTTATACGATCGAAGATCACTGGAGTCAGTCCAAAGCACTCCATGAAGTTGCGTGCTCGCTCGATCTCCGTCTCTGTGTCAAGCTTTGAGCCTTGAGCCTTTTCTTTGTCAGTCTCTATTTCTTTCTTCGGTGCCATGACAGTATGAGGATGAGAAGTGATAATGAAAAAAAACTTCTCCATATATATATACAATCAATCCTTCGTATTTCCTATGGGAAACTGAACATTATCAATGCAACTCGGGGAGATGAAGAGGCGTTCGAATATTTCGAGAGAAAATTTATTATGACAAATGAGTTTTGACCGGCACCATTTCTTGACTTTTTATGTTCAAAGTATTTCGAAATTTTTGAAGTCTTTTCAAATTCCGAAAACTTTGAAGGGGGTCTTGTAGGAGCGTAAAAAGTGCTTCATAGACTGAGTTAAAGAGATAGAGCTTTACACTCAAATAAGCTGTTTTACGCCAGGGACAAGTCAGTTACTTTACGCCAGGGACAGATCAGCTACTTTACGCCAGGGACACGCTGTCACGCCCCAGAACCAGAATACTGGAGAGCGGGGGCAGACATAGCCAGCTACGTATAATGGAATGGAATCCACACCGCTATACGGTCACGGCTGTCTAGATATGTGAGGGTTTCACTACAATCCATCAGTCTCTTAAGGTCATAAAATGGCCTATTGTCTCAATCTCAACCAACTAATAATAGTTACAAGATGTCAGACCACCAAATACACAATAGTAAGGCGTCCCATACATTACATATTCGGAATGATCATGAAGCTAGTCGTTACAAAATATGAGGACTAGCAAGAGTTCAGTCATACATGATCAACCCCCGGGGCTTGTCAATCATGTTACAGCCCGTAGGCAGACAATAAGTAAAAGCTGCAATCGAGCTAACACTTGCTCGTCGGCTAAACGTCTCAAAAGAATAATTTACAATATTACAGTGGAAGAACAAAAGAAATCCACTCGATGCCCTGGTTACGCCTGGTGACCACCATCGGGCTGGAAAACAGGGAGATCCTTTGGTACTGCTCCAGTATCTGGCCATACAAAACCAGCTGGGTCAGACCCCAGAAAGAGCAAGTGCCACAAAGGAGGCTTCACTTAAGAACTAAAACCAACAAATTATTAGCATTCAACATGTAAGAAAACAACAATAAGTAACACAGATTGAGGTTTGTGCTATACCAATGCACTTGCCCCAATCAGAGAAAATAATTAAGTGAAGCATTTTTGACATAAGATAACTGGAGAAATATAGCAGGGCAATATATGAAGAGAAGACGAAGGTACTATTCCGGAAGCCAGGTTACAATCCTTAAACCAAACAAGGATCGAGATTGTAACCCTTCGCCTGAACAGAACTTAGTCTCTGATCATTTATTGCTAAAGGTGACAATCATTAAGGTGAAAATGAGAGAGTACAATAATGATACTGACAATGAAGAGTACAATCATTATAGTAACAATCTGGAGTGACAATCATTCAATCATTCTGGTACAATCTTGCAATCAATCACTTCTAGACAATACTATACTGGACTAGACTCCATCCAATCAATCACGGCCAATCATTGCCTATGGCTTTTTACATTAATTAACTAGGGTTATCACAGTCCTAGTTACTAGCAAGATGCAATGAGATGCTCCAAGTAGTCACAGGCCCTGCAGCTATCCAGGTTATCCAGGCGAACATTATAGTGACAATTTAGAGAGTACAATATATTAGAGTGACAATAGAGTTCGATCATTAAAGTGACAATGGAGGGTGCCCCACATAACAGTGGGCTGAAAATGTGCCCTACTCGTCGGCAGGCTACAAGTCCAAACATTTGCGACCGGGATAACGGGATCGCCTGTAACCGGGGAACATCTCTTCATGACTAATGAATTAATCTTGTCATTAACCTTAGTCCATTATAGTAGGTACTCCTGACCGTGGTACTCAGGAGTCCCCTCCTAGACATGATGGAAGACAGGACTGGATTATTTGTACAAGCACAATCGCCCACGGTGTCCAGGTTACTTTATACAGGTCATGTCATGTCAGGTAGCCGTCGCAACAGCTTATCAAGATATATCATGTCAGGTTATCATGTCAATGGTTCTTGTCAGGAGTGCGCCATGACGGGCCACTATCAGGTCATGTCATGTTCACTAGTCAGGAGTGCACCACGACGGGTCACTATCGTGTTCAGGTACATGTACAGGGCATCATAGTACAAGCATTCAATCAGGAGACCCAATTTAATCTGAGGTCAAAAGACATGGATTAACAGTAACAATCAAGTAATATCAATAACTAATCATTAAAGCAAGTACAGAGAGGGGCCATGCGGCTTGGGGTCCCAAGCTCATGCGGTTCAGGGTGGAGGCCCAAGGCGCATGCGGCTCAGGGTTGAAGTCCTCATACGGCCAGCGGAGTTCGGCCTATGCGGCTCGAGCAAGCGGGGCAGCATACGGCTCGCGGAAGCAAGGCCTATGCGGCTCGAGAAGTGGGCGCACATGCGACTGCATAAGCAAGGGGGCGCATACGGCTACAAAAGCAAAGGGCGCATGCGGCTAGGTTCGCTCAAGGGCGCATGCGGTTGAAGGGGCAGGAGCCTTATGCGGCTCTGGGAGAAGTGGGTCCATATGCGGCTAGAAGGACAAGAGCCTCATGCGGCTAGCGGAGAAGTGGATCTATGCGGCCAGCGGAGGAAGGTTCTCATGCGGCTGGCTGAGTCAAGTTTTATGCGGCTAAAGGACATCCCCAGTCATGCGGCCAAGTTCAGATAGTTCATGCGGTTGGATCATCATGCGGTTAGGAGAACACTTGCCGCATGAAACATTCATGCGGTCAAGTCAGGCACTGTTCTTTTTCCCCAAATTTCCGAGAAGAAGAACACCATTGGAGCCAAGTTCTCAAGTTCCATAACTCTATCATCCGGAGCCCAAATTCGAACTTCCATAGGTCAAAACGGGGCAAAATGAAATGCTCTACAACATAGGACCATCAAAACTTGGAAATAACAATGCTAAAGAGATCAAAACCCAAGAAATCCAAAAATACTATAAGCTTAGATCTACACAAGTTAACTATGGAAATTGAAAACACCAATTACTAAAGAGTATTAGAATCTCGAGAGGAAGAGAATGGAACAATAAAACGGAGTTCTTTCGCGAAGCAAGCTGCACTTGCTTAGACTCTCTTCATGGTAGGTGAGGAGTTAATGGAGAAAAGAAGAGGAGTAATGAAGAGAGAGAAGGAAGTGGGCGTTAATAAATGGTAGTGGTGGTGGTAGGTAGGTGGTTCTCCTATGGTTCATAATGAACCAAGCAAACCAAGCCAAGTCGAACCAACCCAGGAATAAACCAAGCCAAGATAATCCAAGGTGAACCAAGTCAAGGCCAATAAACTCTCTCTCTAGCAATTTAAATCAAATGAATCATGAAATAAACCAAGCCTCACTAATCCAAAATAAACCAATGAACCATTAAAACCAATTAAACTATCAATGCCAATAAAACCAAGCCAATGTAAAACAAACCAAGATAATTAATCATGACTAAATAAAAATATGGGTCCAAAACACGTATACGTACACTAAATACGTATCACAAATTTGGGACATTACATCCTACCCACCTTAAAAGAATTTCGTCCTCAGAATTTAATCAAGAGGCTAGAGGTGTAAGGGAAAGCTATTCTATCATAGGCAATCTACCACTACCAATCAATCATACAATCATTCATGCAAGCAAGGATTTGAAGCGTAAGGCATAAGGAAGATATTACACCTTACGAGTCAAACCAGCCGGGATGACCTGTTCAGATATCATCCTCATGCTCCCAAGTATGACTCTCCCAAAGAGGGATGACTCTAAGGAACACGGACTGAACTGATAGTCTTGCGCTTGAGGTCTCTCTCTTTGGTCAAACATGTACACGGGCCTATCCTCATACGAAAAGGTTGGTACCAATAACCAGTTTCGAATGACCTAGGATATGGCTCGGGTCCGGGATGTTCCGTCGCAATTAGAAAACATGAAATACGTCATGCACCCCACATAATGACGGTAGGAAAGCAAGATGAGAGGACACATATACCTCTCGGCCAATTCTGAACCTGAGCCTGGGCTAGGGCAAACTGTCGCGGGTTCTGTTGCTGGAAAGTCTGGGCCTGAGTCGGCAATGGCCTCGGGAACGGAAACTGTTGTTGCTGGTGAACTAGAGCTGGTGCTGATGCTGGTGCTGGTCCCCTAACCGAGGGACTAGATACTATCGATGCTGAATCAACTCTGAATGGGCAGAACCCAACCCTATGGTCCGGTGCTCCACACAATAAACATAATCCTAACGCCTTGCGACACTCCGCTACCACGTGTCCAGGCTTTCCACAATAAGAACAACCCACGGCGGAAGACTGCGCTTGCTTCAGTTTCTACTGAGAGTACGTCGGGATTGAGTGCTGGATCGACGTCACTGAGGCCACTCGCCTCGAAGCTCCAATAGTCAAAGCCCTGGCTGCCGGGGCTGGGGCTGAAGACTGATTCATTTGACTATGGGATCGCTTTCGACCTCCGGTCCTGTCCACTATCCTCTGGGAGGTATACTCGTGCCTCCTCGCTGCTCGCAACACCGCATCATAGGTTTGATGCTTGAACTGTTCTACTGCTAATATAATCTCCAGGTGAAGTCCCTGCCGGAACCTCTGCGCTCTGTCAAACTCGGTTGCCACCAAGGCGGGAGCCAACCGACTGAGTCTGGAAAACTCGGCCGCATAACCGTCGACCGTTCTCCCCATCTGCTTAAGATTACTGAACCTGGTCTGCAAGTCATACCGAGCCACTGCATCATAATACTTGGTCTGGAACTTCTCGCTGAACACTGCCCAGGAGACAGGTATTGCCAATCCCACTGCTTGTGCGGTCCACCAACTGCGGGCTAGATCCAATAACTGTAGGCGCACCACAGCCACCTTCTCGTCTTCTGGAATCCTTGCGGCTTCGAGAATCACCTTTGTATCCTGTATCCAAGCATCGGCAGCAATGACATCCTCGCTGCCATCGAAGAATGGAGGGTTCAGGCGCTTGAAACTATTGACCACACTGTTTCCTCGAGGACCACTTCTATTCAGAGCATCTTGTACTGCTTGGTGCAGGGCATCTCCCTGACGATCTTGGGACGCAAGCAACTCACGGATGAGTCCTACCAAGCCTCCATCTTCTGACCCTGCTGGCTGGACGGACTGAACTGGCGGTACTGGTTCTCCAGGAGGCACGGCTCGGAAGGCGGCTGCTGAGGACTGATCTTGATCTTCTTGCTGTTGCTGGGCTGCCGGCCGAACTTCTTTTGGCTGATCAACAGGAACGATGCCACTGAAGTAATGATATCAGGAATATTAAGGAAGGACCAGGATAGAACAATGATGCAAGCATGTTATCAAGTCAGGGATTTAAGGAGATATGAAGATACGAGTGGAGATCAAAGGCGAGTAAAATAGCCTATTGTCTCAATCTCAACCAACTAATAATAGTTACAAGATGTCAGACCACCAAATACACAATAGTAAGGCGTCCCATACATTACATATTCGGAATGATCATGAAGCTAGTCGTTATAAAATGTGAGGACTAGCAAGAGTTCAGTCATACATGATCAACCCCCGGGGCTTGTCAATCATGTTACAGCCCGTAGGCAGACAATAAGTAAAAGCTGCAATCGAGCTAACACTTGCTCGTCGGCTAAATGCCTCAAAAGAATAATTTACAATATTATAGTGGGAGAACAAAAGAAACCCACTCGATGCCCTGGTTACGCCTGGTGACCACCATCGGGCTGGAAAGCAGGGAGATCCTTTGGTACTGCTCCGGTATCTGGCCATACAAAACCAGCTGGGTCAGACCCCAGAAAGAGCAAGTGCCACAAAGGAGGCTTCACTTAAGAACTAAAACCAACAAATCATTAGCATTCAACATGCAAGAAAACAACAATAAGTAACACAGATTGAGGTTTGTGCTATACCAATGCACTTGCCCCAATCAGAGAAAATAATTAAGTGAAGCATTTTTGATATAAGATAACTGGAGAAATATAGCTGGGCAATATATGAAGAGAAGACGAAGGTACTATTTCGGAAGCCAGGTTACAATCCTTAAACCTAACAAGGATCGAGATTGTAACCCTTCGCCTGAACAGAACTTAGTCTCTGATCATTTATTGCTAAAGGTGACAATCATTAAGGTAAAAATGAGAGAGTACAATGATGATAGTGACAATGAAGAGTACAATTATTATAGTAACAATCTGGAGTGACAATCATTAAATCATTCTGGTACAATCTTGCAATCAATCACTTCTAGACAATACTATACTGGACTAGACTCCATCCAATCAATCACGGCCAATCATTGCCTACGGCTTTTTACATTAACTAACTAGGGTTATCACAGTCCTAGTTACTAGCAAGATGCAATGAGATGCTTCAAGTAGTCACAGGCCCTGCAGCTATCCAGGTTATCCAGGCGAACATTATAGTGACAATTTAGAGAGTAAAATACATTAGAGTGACAATAGAGTTCGATCATTAAAGTGACAATGGAGGGTGCCCCACATAACAGTGGGCTGAAAATGTGCCCTACTCGTCGGCAGGCTACAAGTCCAAACATTTGCGGTTGGGATAACGGGATCGCCTGTAACTGGGGAACATCTCTTCATGACTAATAAATTAATCTAGTCATTAACCTTAGTCCATTATATTAGGTACTCCTGACCGTGGTACTCAGGAGTCCCCTCCTAGACATGATGCAAGACAGGACTGGATTATTTGTACAAGCACAATCGTCCACGGTGTCCAGGTTACTTTATATAGGTCATGTCATGTCAGGTAGCCGTCGCAAAAGCTTATCAAGATATATCATGTCAGGTTATCATGTCAATGGTTCTTGTCAGGAGTGCGCCATGACGGGCCACTATCAGGTCATATCATGTTCACTAGTCAGGAGTGCACCACGATAGGTCACTATCGTATTCAGGTACATGTACAGGGTATCATAGTACAAGCATTCAATCAGGAGACCCAATTTAATCTGAGGTCACAAGACATGGATTAACAGTAACAATCAAGTAATATCAATAACTAATCAATAAAGCAAGTGCAGGGAGGGGCCATGCGGCTTGGGGTCCCAAGCTCATGCGGTTCAGGAAGGAGGCCCAAGGCGCATGCGGCTCAGGGTTGAAGTCCTCATGCGGCCAGCGGGGTTCGGCCTATGCGGCTCGAGCAAGCGGGGCAGCATACGGCTCGCGGAAGCAAGGCCTATGCGGCTCGAGAAGTGGGCGCACATGCGGCTGCATAAGCAAGGGGGCGCATGCGGCTACAAAAGCAAAGGGCGCATGCGGCTAGGTTCGCTCAAGGGCGCATGCGGTTGAAGGGGCAGGAGCCTTATGCGGCTCTGGGAGAAGTGGGTCCATATGCGGCTAGAAGGACAAGAGCCTCATGCGGCTAGCGGAGAAGTGGATCTATGCGGCCAGCGGAGGAAGGTTCTTATGCGGCTGGCTGTGTCACGACCCACACCCTGTATAGGGGCACGAGAAGTGGTTACGTCCAGCCTACACCGCAGTGTCGACGGTAGTAAGCTGTCCTAGGTTGCTAACTAAACTCATGCAGTGTATAAAAAGTACTTGTCCAGATATCAGCTCCGAATGGAGGACAAGTAAAGGATATGATATACTCAATCACAGTCTAAAGCACAGAAGTTATACCTAAGGAATTAAAGACAACAACAACTAACTACTAAAATAATACAACAATGTCTCAAACCAACTTAATACAAACTCAATAACTTAACTTTAATACAACAAGTCAAAGCATGAAAGCTAAAGTAGTCTACTAGCTAATCTCCTGAATCACTCCTGAGAGTCGGAACCAAAGGTAGCTAATCCCTCGCCAGGTCCATGGTAAGTAGGGCAGGTGTCCACAGGATTATCATCTGTAATATTTTTAACAGGTCCAATCAGGACGGGAACGAGTACAACTCATCTAAAAAAACCCAAGTAAATGACAAAGAACTATAAAGCAGTTATAGACAGTTTTATTGATCAGTATGGCAGTTTTATACAGGCAATGATGGCATAGAGACACAGTAAGATACAAGAAAAGAAAGGTAACTAAAACAAGAGAAGATCATGGCAATGAAGACCGTAATAAAAGCTAACTAAACTAGAATAATATGTACGAGTCCAGACAGTACGATATAAGTCTAATGTAATTCCAGTGTGAGTCTAGTCCATATAATCCGATACCAGATGATTTTCAGTACAAGACGAGTCCAACAGTGATCAATGAATCCAGGGTGAGTCCAACTATGATCTAACAGTGTGTTTTAAAATACCGAGATCGACATGTAAACGGCTGTAGGTATCAGGCACATCTCTCACTGATCGGGCAAGAGATGGCTATGCTTCCGGTAGATTCCAGTGGGAGATTCCGAAGTTGGGGTATGTCTACATGTCTTACTCAATATTTTCCTGCCCAGCAAGTGAATCCAAAATCGACAAAAAGAATCGAGATGAGTCTGGCCAATACGTGATGATTCCAGAAATGATTCCGGAATGATACCAATGACTCCAGTAATAGAGGCCAGCAAGTAAGGTATGTGTCGATACATGAATCCAGAAATATCTATACGTGTTGATACAGAGAATCATATAGAACTAACTAGAACTGAAATACAGTAATTGACAAATAAATGAGAGAACTATCAGAGAATGTACTCGCCTGATACTCTGAAAAGAGTAATGTAATATCAGATGTCTGTACCAGGGTCACAATGTCCTAAAATAGAGCAATACAGTTATGACATGTCCAAAATGAAGGTAAATGAAATCTACGATGCAATCTATATAAATTCTAAGCCAATCTAGGTCAAAGTCAAACTTAGTCAACTCTTCAGTCAAACTAAGTCAAATTAAGTCATACTAGGTCACAAGAAGTTAAACTAAGTCATACAAGGTCAAACAAGGTTAAACAAGTCTAATCTAGGTTAAAGTCAACTCTTGGTCAAACATTCTAGCCAAACTAGTCAAGTTATCTAGGGTTTAGTCAACAATGGTCAGAATAGTCAATTACTAGTCAATATGGTCAAACTAGGTCAAAGTCTAGACTAACTAAGGTTTTGGTCAAACCTAGACTAGTCAACAAGGTAATTAGGTTAATCTTGACTAATGGTCAACATCCAGTCAAACCCTATAAGGCTAACTCAAAACCAACCATAGGCTAACATGTCTTAGAATACCTAAGATACTATACTACAATTACCTATACAAAGTATATCACATGTAATACATATATATATAATACCAACCTTAATCCTATAATCAAGCTAATCCCATATTCCAATCTCAAGTCATGACTCGACTCTAAGTATCTCACTTAACCCCATACATATCTTAATTGACATGTAACTATCCATATAACCCAAGTCACACAAATACCCTTATATACTTAGGGCACTCACATATAGGTCAAACTCAAATAGCTAGCTAATAGTCTAGGGTTTACTCAATCTTAGTCAACTAGTCCTTTTAAGTCTATCCAAGTCAATTCTAGGTCAATTTGGTCAAGGTTTGACCTATAGTTGACTTTAGTCAACCATGGTCAACAAGGCTACCTAGGTCAATCATTCAAGAGCAAATTAGGCCAAGTATAGGGCAACCCCCTATTAGCCATAGGCTAGCATATCTAGGACACTACCACATATATATAGGTATCTTAGATATATAATCATATCTATACAATATATATATACATAGGCCATCTCATATATATATACATATCTACAATGTATACACCATATACCCAACTTATATAATACCATATATACCCAACTATACATATGCCAATATCTATATACATAACCAACTAAATATATATATATATATATACACACATATATATATAGCTAACTATATACATAACATATATATATATATATATATATATATATATATATATATATATAGAGAGAGAGAGAGAGAGAGAGAGAGAGAAAGATGAGAGTGAAAGGGTGTGAGAGGGTGTGTGTGTGAAGGGGGGGTCATGGGAAGGCAGTGGTGTGTGTGTGTGTAGACAGCAGGGGGGGTTTCTGTTCTCAGAAAACTGAGAACCAACACAACACACACACATACACATATATATATCCCTATTTATATACACACCCATATCTACATATATAGACACTCACATACACTATACATAGACACACACACTCATATACACATACACTCACATATACAATGTATAAATACACAAATACATATATATATATACTTAAAAATTGAATTGAAATTCAAATATAAAACCTGAAAAATACAGTGAATTGGGAATACTAAAAACAGTGAGAATATTTGGGGGGAAACCCGATTTCAAAGCCCAAAACCTAACTAAGATGCCCATACAATGGTTGGTAATCGTGTCCCCACATGTGTACGTGTCGTGTGTGTCCATGGGAGTCCACCACGACACGACACGGCGTGTCCAGTGGTCAAAAACCTAAATCGGGTAAATTCAGACACTGTGTAGTGACGCAGCGTCGTGCACAGGTTCACTTAGGTCTAGGACACGGTACATGTGTCCTCGTGTCTCGTGGTCGTGTCCCTAGGTTCGCCTAGGATAGGGCTACGTGTCCCACAGCCTGATACATGTCCAAGTGTCACACAGTGTCGTGTCCGAGCCCGTATCAGAGCTCAATTTCCACGTGTGTGCTGTCAGTGCAAATTCGATGCACACACGAATTCGTGTCCTACACTACACTAGAAGACACGAAACTTGGGGGGCATGTTCGCAGACATTGCCCCCTCGTGTCCACCAAGTGTCACCCCTCCACGTGTCGTATCGTGTCCTACGTGAGCCCCGAACAGCAGGGGACTGAACATGCGCGTGGTGCAGTCTCGTGCAGCGAGGACAGAGCCTCGTGGACACGACACACACATCGATACGTGTCGTGCTTGTGTCAGGGTGTAGCCTAGGTCTAGGGCTAGGGTTTAGGCCTGACACTTTGTGTCCACGTCGTGTCTAGACACGACACGAAGGCCGTGTCAGTGTGTGTTTTAACACTGTGTGCAGTGTAAACTAAACCAGTGCGTGTCGGATTTCTTACTCGACACGACACGAGGTGTCACGAAACTCGAAGAGGGGCTTGTCAGAGGGTGCCCCCACCTCTGTGCCAAGTGGCACGTGTCCACGTGGCATGGACACGAAGAAATCCGTATCGGGTAGCAGGGGAACTGAGTGTGTACAGTGTGGTGTTTAACAGTGTGTTCGTGTCCAATTTGGACACGGACACGATACGATTTCGTGCTCAGTCAACTAGGGTTGTGTCCTACAAGCCTAGGGCTACCCAAAAATGTAATTTGTTTTGGAAAACAACAACTTTCAAACCATAGTGACATTTCACCAAACACTTAGTTAAACACACAGATACGTGTCTGATACGGACACCAAACCCAATCCATATCCTACCAAACTTGACCCACAACTAGGGTATACCTATATGCATACAACCATGGAGAGAAAACACAATCTTAATAGGTTTTGTGAGTGTTTACCTATTGAGTGAAAACTCAATAAAAACAAGGTTTTGGGGGGGGGGGGTGTCCTCGTCACTTGATGGTGCCCAAAATGCTATGCAACCTAGATAGATAGCTCCCCTTAGCATCCTCAATGGTAGGGGGTTCCAATACAAGAAGTTTGGCTCAATTTGGAGCCAAAATGGCTAAGTTGTGGAAGGTTGAAGTTGTAGAAAAAACTAGATTTTTAAGAGTAATAAAAAGAAGCTTGAATGAAGGGGGGGTGTGATTATATAGAGGGGGTAGGGTTGGGCTGCCATGGGGGGGGGGGGGGTAGGGTTAGATATTTAGGGTTCATCCACCTTAGCAAACTTAGCTCCTAAGGCTTTGACTAGGTAGATAGATATTTCTAGGTTTTCTAAATATCTAAGAAAGTAATATCTTAGATATTTCCAACCTAAGATATTTACACATAAGCTAACATCTAACATTAGTCTTCTAGGTTAGTTGCTAACCTCTAGATTAGTGCTAAACTAGGTTAGGAGCTAACATGACACTAATCAACTAATTAAATAATAATAAATCACATAAATCCAAATAAATTCTAATAAATTACCAAAATACCTTTTTGACTAAAAAGTGGTAATTTGATATCCTAATCACATGGTTAGGCTTACCTGGTCATGGTTAGTCTCTAGGTTAAGAAATCTCTAGGGTTTACACTAGGGTTATACTAGTAAAATCACAAAGTCATAAGTCGTGACTTAGAAAATAGTTTTAATCTAACTAAAATTCACAAAAATCATATCATGACTAAAATACCATTATTTAATAATAAAAATAATAAATTTTCAAAATATCCCAATTTCAGAAAACTGGGTGTTACAAGTCTACCCTCCTTAGAGAAATTTTGTCCTCGAAATTAAGTTAGTCGTACTCCTCCTAGGTCAAACCCCCAGTCAATCAAAGTCAAAAAGATAACATGCAATCATAGTCCTACTGGTCGTGATTCCACAGTCTCGAACAGGGTAACTACACTATCTAGTATATCACAAGCATATCCTGACAGGTACATTGGAATCATACAACAAGATGGGAAAGGAAGGACAGAAAAGACAAACCTGCTAACCCGTCACCTGCAGCATTGGTCTCCTCGACCGTTATCGCAAAAGCTCCACCCCTCTGGTGCTGAGCTATAGGTGGCCTAGCTCCCTTATAAGGAGGTGCAACAGGACAATCCATCTTCTGGTGAGTATCAGACCCACAGGTATAGCAAACTTTCAGCCTCTTCCTACACTGCTCCCTGGTGTGTCCCTGCTTCCTGATGTATGAACAACTGATCGTCTTTGGGTCCTGACCTCGATACTGATGCTGCACCTGCTGAAATGGCCTCTGCTGCCAGGGTCCCGGGGCTCTAACTGGCGGGGTCGAATGATGTGGTGTGGGAGGATGATATGTCTGCTGGTGTAGCGTCGGCACTTTCTGCTGGAAAGCCTGACGCTTGGAGGGTCCCTCAATGTGTACAGAAGCTGGCCTCTTGCAAGACAGAAGACGCTTCTCGATACTCCGGGCTAACTCTAAGCTCTGGTAGTAGTCAATCATACCGTTCGCCACTATAAGAATGCCAATGTCTGGAACTAGACCATGGCAAAACCTACGCGTCATCTCCTCAGGGTCAGCAACCAGACTAGGAGCAAAACGGCTCAGGCGACTAAACTCTGCCGCATACTCGTCGACAGAACGGGTCCCCTGCTGGATGTTCTGGAATCGTAGCCCCATAGCTACCCTAGCGGTGGTCGAGAAGAATTTCTTCTTGAACTGGGTCTTGAACTGATCCCAAATGGCCCTCCCTCTCGTAAACAACGGCTCAATCCGGAACCAAACTCCTGCCAAATCTATCAGCAGAAATCCCGCTGCCTCGACCTGGAGGTCATCCGGCATCCTAACTCCAATGAGCTTCCTCTCTACCGAGTCTAACCAGTCATCTGCTACTACTATGCCCTCAGTCCCTAAGAACTCCTTAGGATTCAGACCCATGAAGTCCTTGATCGTCCCCGTTCTCTGCCGCGGCTCTACAGGTGGTGGGACCACGGTACGTTCCTCAGAATGCTCCATGCTCTGACGGAGTAGGGTGGTCTGCTCCTGATGGGTTGCTAGGAATCCCTGGATCAGAATGAGCAGTTGGTTCCCGTCGAGTATGACGGAAGCCTGGGTAGGTATAGTGGTAGGGGGTGGTGGAAGTATTGGGTCCTGCTGGGCCTGTGAGGTGGAAGGTGGTGGAGGCATCTGGGTTTGTGGATCTGTGGAGTGGGAGAAGGTGGTAGGTGGAGGTGGAGATGTCAACTGGTCAGCTGACTGGATGGGGAGCGTGCCATTCTCAGGTGTGACATACTGGGATGAACGAGTAAGCACCATCTAATTACAATAAAAAGGACTTATAAGGACTCTTTAAAGCAAAACAATCATAGACAAGAAAATTAAATTATAATAGCAAGCATGTGATGTATTTCCTATGTTGCAATCCTAGTATTCCTCTAGGTGTTCTAAGCGTCATTCCTAATGTTGTCTAATTACTTTAAGTTCCTGTTGAATCTTATTACCTTTGAGTAAGCATTCAAAGATACCCTGAACATCGTCATCATCGAAAGAATATTCTTCTTTCGGCCGAGGAGATCTCTGTTGTTGATTTGTTGGAGCTGAAGTAGCTTGGGTAGTCTTTACCTCTTGACTACTGTTTTGGAGATTGACTTCAAGAGCTTCTTTCCCTTTGCGATTATTGGGTCGAGTACTATTGCTAGGACTCTGATTTGATTCTTTGGGAGCCATTTGTACCCCCAGACCCTTGAAAGTCTCAGCACTGACCTCGGCAGCCTTGGCACTGACAATGAAAGAAGGCCAATCTTGGAACTGAGTGGACCCTGTCCACATACTGATAATTGGTAAGAGGTTCGACTTGCAAGTGTCGATCGTAACAGCATCGGGAGTTCCAAGAGGCATTTTGAGGGCTTCTCTTCTGAATCTCTCAATGAATTCCTCAGTGGTCTCATTATTCTTCTGTTTGATTCTTATGAGGGCCGACATGGTCATATCATTGAGCCCTTCGTAGAATCGTTCAAGAAACATTTGCTTAAAACCGGCAAATGAGGTAATGCACCCATCAGGGAGACTTCTATACCATTCATAAGTCGTTCCTTTGAGACATCCAATGAACACCCGAGTAAGGAGGGCGTCACTTGGTTGCAATTGATCAGTCATTACTTCAAAATGATTAATGAACTGACTTGGAGAGGTTGTCCCATCATAGAAAGAGATGGTCGGAGGTTTGTATTTTGGTGGATACGATACCTGCTTCCATTCTATCGGATAAGGCTGTTTGATGCCTAACCTTTGTAAACCATCCTTCTGTTTGAATGCCTCGAATTGAGTTTTGAGATTCTTCAATTCTTCAGAGACAACTCCCGAAGATTGTGGAGTTGTGGCTTGTAGAGTGTAATTGGGAGGAGGGACTGCAACATATGTACCACCCCCAGCTCCAGAGTGACTTGGTGTGGTTTGTACAGGGACATTAGATTGTACCCCCGGAATAGTAGAGGGTTCAGGGTTTGGAACAACAGGGGTATTCAATACCACTGGTGGTGCTGTCTGTTGTTGAGCCTGCATTAGAGTGTGCATAGCACTCAATGTATCTGCCATAGCTCGCAATTGTTGTTCTAAAGAAGAAATCCTCTGTTCATGAGCCTCATTGCTAGTCGAAGGTTCATGATCACTTTCTGCCATATAAGTGGTAATCATTCGAGGAATAGATGATGAAACAGTCTGTTCTGAATCATCACTGTGTGAATCAGTATCTTTCCCAGGGCTTTTTACAGGAGTCAATACTGGAAAATTAGACTCTCCAAGGAAGTCTTCTGTGATCTCCGGATTGCCACTTGGATGAGAAGAAGAAGAGGCTCTGGTCAAGGCTCCGGTCCTGGATCGAGTGCCGAGATAAACACCATCTTCAGAGTCTGATATAGCATCAGACCGTATGCTACCCCCAATGTTTCTGGAAGTCATGTTGACAGAAGCATAAAGAGGTTCATCTTCATCCAACATTGGTTCATATTGAATCCGTTCGAAAACAGATTGTCTTTTTGGTGAACAACAACATTGGATGACAATCCGAGGTTGGAAGTCACAACCATGCTTTTCATGGCGAATATGGGCAATGTCATAGCCAGATGGAGTATCAATTCTCTGTTTATTTTGCAAATATTCTCGGAGATCTGTAGGAACAGATTGGGAAGTATTTGAAGATAGTTTCTGTGTAGTGTCTTTTGTTCTTCTGTCTTCTTGGTTCCTGAGTGTATAAAGATTGATTAATTTGAGCCACATAGTTCTTGGCATATTCTGCATCAGGGTCTAATATACTTGTCTCAGTGGAACCGAACCGATTCTGATTAAGCTTATTACGAAGATCCGTGGGAGATTTGACTCTAATATCAGTCTTGGATACTTGTAATTTGCCTTTCTCAGACCGAGAAATTTTGAGAGAAGGAAGATGAGTATTATTCCGACTAGGAGTCGGTAATAATCCATCTTTGGAGGAATTAGCCAAAAGGCGTTTTCCTTTGTTTGATCTAGTAAGAGTACTAGTCAAATTAACTCCAGAGGTAAAGACCTTAGGAGTAGAGGAGTTGACTAAAGAGTCTTTTTCCTTGGTTGGCACAAGATGTGCAAGTTGAGGGGGAATCATTTGTATGTTCTGTGGAAGAGAACCCCCAATCTGATTTTCAGAAACAGTCAAAGGACTGTATTTGTTAGCATACGCTGACTTCAGTTTGGACTTCTGGTCATACGCTGCCTTTTTATTAGCATACACTGGCTTTGGCTCAGCGTACGCTGCCTGATGTTGGCTTTTGTACGCTGCCTTTGCCGTACGCTGCCCTTTGAATGCCATACGCTCAGAGTCATCAATGGCTAAAGAGCCGAACTGCTGTCGTAAGAATAGAAGGAGAAAGGACTTTGACATGTCCAGAGATGGTTTTCTTTGAACACATTGACTTGGTTAAAGAACCAATTTTGTCAGCGTGACTAGGGGAAACCACTGTTGCCGTGTTCAGAGAAGCCGAAGTGTGCTTCATGGAAGTTGAAGACGTGTTCTTGTCAGCATGAGAAGTGACAGAAGCGTCTCGAATTGCTGTAGAAGACTTAGGGACATAGACAGAGTGTCCCTTCTTCTTGGCAACAGGAAGAGCGGAGGAAGCAGTGCGGCCCTCCTTCGCCTTGAGCATTTCTTCATAAGCCGATTGGTCGAATTGTACAACCATCGTCTTCTTCGTCAAACCGATCGACGAAGTATCGCATTGAGTTGTTGCTATCTCATTGGAGGAGACAGCTTTCCCCAGCAGAGTCGCCAATTTGTTTTCCATAAATAAATTCACTTTATTTATTTTGTATCTGAGAAAATTACAACTGTAGGAATCTAATCTAGAAGACGATTACTTTATCCCTTGGACGATGCGATGAAGAAAACTCGAACTTCGAAGAACTTGGACAGCAACTTGGCAATCTCTATGTTCTCTCTGAAAATGACTTGTAGTCCCTGATGAATGTGAAGAAACTCTTTTTTATAGAGTTCAGGATAACTGTCCTTAAGCATACGCTCAGGTAGTTACTTGACGTGTGCATAACTGTAGGGACGCGTGGCGAATTCTGATGGAGACATATTAGCGTGCGGTTGAAAGTAGTGGAGCATGTTCAGGAGAGATTGATGGCCTGGATGCCACGTTGCATAACTTCTAGAGAAGTGGATAACTGGTACAGGACACGTGAGAACGTGTGTTGACTGTAATCCTGGTTATGGTTGCTGTAATACGCTGCCTCGTTGAAGAAGAGTTTATACGCTGACTTGGACAGCGTAGTGCCATAGGAAATCCATACGCTCACTTTGTGGACAAGGAGTCATGTGAGGTCATACGCTCGCTTATTTAGCAAGGAATCATGTGAGGTCCATACGCTCACTTGACTATGTGAAGAAGGAGTCATGTGAGGTTGATACGCTCACTGGAGAAGTGGCCACGTGGCTATCATCAATCTTCTTTGGTACACCATATCTTCCCATAACTGACAAAATCTTCTCGAGCGTCGTGACTGCGGATTTGACGGCTGACAGACTGTCAAAACTGACAGGAATGATGGCTTTTGCATTTATGAAGGCTGCTGAGTTGTCCTCGTAAAAGACAAAACCGACTCTTTGAAAACTTATACGACGGTTACTTTTCTCGTGACAGCTGTCTTTGCACGAAAGATGAAGTATCAGATTCATTCCTCATTTAAACATATGCTGTGCTGTCACTTCAGTAAATAATAAAATATTTACTGAGCGTATGGCTTTTGAACGAGCGTATGGCTTCAACTGACATCTGTCTTTAAGCGTATGGATAAAAATGACAGCGTGTCATAATTTTCCACATCCTACAAGACCCCCTTCAAAGTTTTCGAACTTTATGAGTTTCAAAAGTTCGAAATTACTTTGAACAGAAAGTGGGAATGAGTCCTGACACGCTGGCATGAGTTCATTAAATGTCATGATGACTCTTCATTTTTCGAGATTGATTGAATCTAATAGAAGAATATGAACAGCCAGCAAGCTCTATTATATAAACCGAGAGAATTCAATTTTTGACTTTCATCTTTTGCAACCATGACTCCAAAGGAAGCTGCTGAAGAAGAAGCACGTAAGTTGGGATTCTGTTCCCATGGTGACCCCACTTTTGGGGGCCAAGAACCCGAACCTGTCGTCATCGAGCTCAAGGACGACCCTATGCATTTAGCCAAGAATTTCTTGGGCTACTTTGGTCTGGACGGCTCCTCTTCTTCTGATGGGCAGAGCCTCGCAGAGAAGCGCAAAATGTTCGTTGCTCTGTTACACCGCATGGGGGTCCAAAGCGTAGAAGAGTTAGGCGTCAAGCTTAGTCGCTCTGGAAAATAGAGCGTGACTTTGTTGCACCCTTTTCTTTCCCTCTTTTTTTTGTTTTTGTTTTGTAAGGCCATCAGTGCCTTTAATGAAAATGAATATTCAAGAATTCTCTGTTTAGTATATTTTGTGTTGAAAACCAACATGCACTGATGAATAACTGTAGAATACGCCGTCTTCCAAGTTGTAAGTTACGCTAGATAGCGTATGCCACTGAATAGCGTATATCAGCGTATGTTACGCTATAAATTACGCTGTCCTTTAACATTGTGATTTACGTTAAATAACGTATACCAATGAATAGCGTGTATCAATAAATAGCCCGTAAGTTACGCTATCTTCCAACGTTTTGGAAAGCACTCTTTGAATATTTCCAAGGCTGTGCTGGTTTTCAAAGTACACGTGTCATTCATTCCACGTTTACGAGCGCTATTCATGCGGATCCTTTCCAAGAATAGGTTCATGCTCCATACTTTAAATAGATGGATGAACTCCACGCAAACTCATCTTCCCATTCTTCTTGCTCTCTTCTGAGAATGAATTTTCTATGAGAATGAAATAGGAAAAGCCATGTCGTCTGATGTCAAATCTCTGTGCACGCTACCAGACATGGATCTGTCAATCCTTAGCAGCAAACTCAGTAGTAAGTTCAATATACACGCATCGAAATTTTTGTTTGCTAAGGACAAATTCATCTTCCTGAAATGAACAGAATGTATCTGTCTTTGCTTGGCCAGTTTCTGTTAACTGATTTTTCTTTACTGTTTCTTGCAGAGTTTTGGCTGAAAACCTTCTTCAGAACTGGCATTGGTGATATGGATGCTGTGGACAATGTTCTTCTGATATCTACATCAGGGAGCTCATACGCTTTTGACGCGTATATCAGACAACTCAGAACTCTTCGTGAGATAGAAGGGTCTTTCTCAGATGGTAGGAAGAGCCTTTATACACGAGAGTTGGATGGTGGAGTCAACTCTACCCCGAGAAATCGGGTAGTAGAGTTCCTTTCACGGTAGAACTAGGAATTGTATCCCAAGGTTTGGATACATTCCTATCTGCTTGAGGTACCGCCGTTCCTCCACACGCTGTATTGGCAGCAACACGCCATCGTGTTGCCATACTCTGTGGTTCTCCTCTCGTCTGAGAGATAAGACCAGAGTTTGATTCCTGCTGGACACCCAGGAATTGCCACAAACAACGAGATTGCCAGAGAAGATCCAAGAAGAAATAGATCTCAGTTGTACATAGAATGAAAATCTAAGATTTGTAATAGATTTCCATTATGATTTGTAGGAAAGTCTAAGAAATGTAATAGACTTTTTATGAAAATGGGAATGGAAATGACAATTCTTCTATTCTCAATGATTTGTATTTGTGGGTGAATTGTGGACATGATAGATAATAAAATCATCTTTTCTGTTTTAGAGTATATGATATTATCAGAGGTATTATGGACATGATAATATATAGGAACTCGAAAGAAAATAGATTGATGTCTATGCAGAGGTCAAAACATGACAAATGAGTAAGTAGATTCGGAATTGATTCAGAGGTTATGAAAACGTGATCAATAACGAATCCCCACTTAATGAACTGATAGAAGATTATGAACGGATGAACCGTCAGGAAATGAAGAACAGATGAACTGTCGAGTGAATGTAATAAATGAACGGACGAACCGTCAAGTATTAATGAACATGTGAAACGTCGGATGAATGTGAGAAATGAATGGATGAACTGAATATCGGAAAAGAATACGTCCCTTCGATCCTGGCAAATATATGCCTATAAATAGAGCATCTCTTTGAGTAGAAGGATCACACATTATTCTCTTTTATTCAAAAATGTCTTCCGAAGAGAACACGAAGAAAGGCGAAGTCGTCTCCAAAGTTGATAAAAATGCTAAAGAGCATTCGACTTCACAAAAGAAGGAGACGGGCGAAAGCTCGTCTGCTCCCAAGCTGCCGAAAGATATCTTGGATTTCTTGGTCGAACAAGGAGAAACCGAAGAAGAAGAAGCAATGAGGCTGACTGCCTGTCAGTTCTTGATGCGGTCAGGAAATGATGTATTCAATTCTTTTGCTAATTATGTATGTGGTCCTCGTCCCAAGTATGAAAGGGATACTAGTGATCTTCCATGATGATGTACTTCTTGAAGAATTTGTCTCAAATAAACTTTGTTTAAGAAAACTTTGTTTATGATGTATCCTTCCTGCTGTATATTATTTTGCCTTTATTCACTGATCTTTTAGACTCAGAAATCAAAAGGACAAGATATCATTTTCTGAGATAGAAAATTCAGCGGTGATATGGACATGATTTTCTATACAAGATCTTTATTAAATCCACTGGGAATCTAATAAGACAAAATATCAAATTCTCTGGGAAAATGATACATGGTAGAATATCAGTTTCCACTGGAAAAAATGACATCGAAATAGCTTTTGTAGAGAGAAATAAATTTTTGATTTTACACTTGTCGGGGAGTAATGAAAATATTATTTATACATAATATTTCTTTAAGAATTTGCCATTGATAGGCATCATTGTGACTTTCCCGTCCATAGAGGCAAGCTGATATGCTCCATTAGAGAAGACTTTGTTTACTACGAATGGGCCTTCCCATTTCGCGTCAAATTTGCCTTTGCTCATATGTGTCATGGTCATCGGACGTCTGACAGTAAGGACCAATTCTCCCTTTTGATATGTTCTGACTTTGACTTTCCGATTAAAAGCTTTTGAGATTCGGGCTTGATACAGCTCGATATTTTGTTGCGCATACAATCGTTTTTCATCTAGAGCTTCCAACTCCTGAAGTCGAAGACGATCATTGTTCTCTGCAGTGAGTTCATTAGCGATTGCTATCCTTAAAGAAGGAATTTGAATCTCTAAGGGAAGAACAGCTTCACACCCATATACCAAAGAGAAAGGTGTACATCCGGTCGCATTGCGAACTGTGGTACGATAAGCCCATAAACATTCACCCAGCTTTTCACTCCAGTTACGTTTGTTGGAAGAAATGAACTTTTTCAAGAGTTTGATGATTGTTTTGTTGAAAGCCTCTGCTAGTCCATTGGCTGCTGGATTATATGCTGTAGAAGCCAGATTATTAATCCGATGATCATCACAGAATCGAGTAAATTTCTGGCTGACGAATTGTGGTCCATTATCATAGATAATGCGCCGAGGAACACCAAATCGATAGATGACATGATATTTGACAAAGTTGATAACATTAGAAGTCTTGACTTCAGATAACGGGATTGCTTCAGCCCATTTAGAAAAGTAATCAGTTATTGCTAGAATAAACCATGTCTTTTTGATGATGGTGGATTGATAGGACCGATGACGTCCATGCCCCAAGCTTCAAAGGGCCATGATGCCGCTGTTGGGTGTAAGAACTCTGATGGTTGATGGATAAAGTCTGCATGAATTTGACAGGCTTTACATTTTCGAGCATATTGAATGGTATCAGCTACCATCGTGGGCCAATAATAACCCATACGTCGGATACGATCTTGAAGTTTTGGACCTGGCTGGTGAGCTCCGCAGACGCCATCTTGTGCTTCACGGATTATCTGTTGTGCTTCTTCACCAGCGATGCATCGAAGGAGAAGGCCATCATAGGCTCGACGATATAGTGTCTTCGTAGTATGATTATAATAGAACCTGAGAGACCGGCGCCGGATAGATGCTGCTTCACTCGGGTTATCAGGAAGTATGTCATACAACACAAAGTCTAGAAACGGACGTCTCCAGTCTTCAGTTACGGTGTCTATTTTGTTGGAAAAGACATATTCCATAGTAGAATCGGAAGAAGACAAGGACACTTTGTCAAATTTTAATTCAGCATCAAAGTTGAGAGAATCTTCATCTGGATTATGGGAAAAAGCAAAAGCCAGATTATTTTCGACGCAGAATAGTTCTCGGTTATAAACCACTATCACTTGCCGACGTCTGATTGGTATGGCTAATACAGCAGCAAGATTAGCCAAAGCATCAGCTTCTGCATTATAGGCTCGTTGAACATGTTCAATAAAGAAACCTTCAAAGGAGGAGGCCATAGAGAGTGCTGTTCGATGATAAGGTATCAAATCTTGATGACGAACTTACATACGTTCCTCTGATCTGATTAATGATAAGCTTAGAGTCTCCATAAACTTCTAAATATTGAACATCCAGATGTTTAGCGAGTTGAAGACCAATGAGCAATGCATTGTATTCTGCAACATTATTTGAACATGATTGATCCAGAGAATAAGCCCTCTGAATAGTTAATCCCTCTGGGGATACAAGAACAATTCCAACTCCGGCGACAATATCGCCGTTAGGACCTATTATAGATGCTCCATCAAAGAATAGACGCCAGGTAGGAACTTCTTCAGAAACCAGATTTGAATCCAGAACTTCATCGGGAATCTCATCATATAATTTAGAATCTTCTGGGACTGCATGAGCTGCTAGAAAATCAGCAAGAGCCTGTCCTTTAACTGACTTCTGAGGAATATAATGCATGTCATATTGGGCTAACAAGATTCCCCAATTAGCTAGTCTGGAGTTGAGAATACCAGGTTTCTTCATCATAATCCTGATGGGATTCACTCTGGAAATGACATGAATTGTTTGACCGATAATATAATATCGCGTTTTCTGAACAGCAAATATTAATGCTAGGCATTCTTTCTCGATTGGAGAATAATGCGGTTCAGCGCCTGTCATTGTGCGACTGAGATAATAAATGGCCTGTTCATGACCATCTTTATTTTTCTGGGCGAGTAATGCACCAAGAGAATAATCCATAGCTCGAACATATAGAAGAAATAGTATTCCCGAGACGGGAGGTACCAAAACTGGAGGGTTCATGAGGTACTGTTTGATGTCATCAAATACTTTTTGACATTCTTCGTTCCAGATGAAAGATACACCTTTCTTCAGAAGTTTGTTGAATGGTCTACAGCGTCCTGATAAGTTGGAAATGAATCTCCTGATATAAGCAACTCTTCCTTGAAATCCTCGTAGCTCTTTTAAGGTGCGTGGAGGACGCATCTCTTGGATGGCTTTGATCTTCTCGGGATCCACGTGTATACCTTTAGCGATAATGACGAAGCCGAGAAATTTACCACTAGAGACGCCCAGGAAGGACTTAGTAGGGTTCATTTTAAGTTGATGCTGACGCATTAAATCAAAGATAGTCTTCAAATCTTGGATATGATCCTCCTTTCGTCGACTTTTGACTGCAATATCATCAACATAGCATTCGACTATTTTTCGGAGATGTTCGCAAAATATAGTGCTCATTGCTCGCTGATGTGTTGCTCCTGCATTCTTGAGACCAAACGGCATCACCGTATAACAGTATGTACCGATCGGCGTTCTGAAGGAAGTGTATTTTTCATCATCTGGAAACATTTTGATCTGGTTGTATCCCGAATACCCATCCATAAATGACATTCGTTCGAAATCACATGTATTGTCGATCATGACATCAGTAATTGGAAGAGGAAACTCGTCTTTAGGACAAGCTGCATTGAGATCGCGAAAGTCTATACAGACTCGGATCTTGTCAGTCTTTTTAAGGACAGGAACAATGTTAGCCACCCATTCAGGATGTTGTTCCTCTCTAATAAATCTAGAAGCCATAAGCTTGTTGACTTCAGCTTCAATTGCATCCATAATGTCTGGACGAAATTGCCGCTGTTGTTGTTTGACCGGTTTAGCATTTGGCATGATATTGAGTTTGTGCATTGCGATCTTCGGATCTAGTCCTGGCATATCCTCGTAGCTCTAGGCGAAGACATCGATATAATCACGAATAAGCTTGATCATGTCTTGCTTATCTATTTCTGAAAGACTCTCACTGATGAATATTGGTTTAGGGGAACCTTCTTCACCAATATCAATTTGGATCAGTTTATCTTCGGTAGGAGGTTCCCTCTGCTCGAACCTGAATTCCCATTGATCATCTAATCTTTGAGCCCATTGTTCTGATTCAAGTGATATTTCAAAATCATCCTCATCTTCATCATTTTCTTGTGGGACATCAACAGAGACCATATTGATGGATAGAATAGAGCGATGAAGATCGCCAACACTCGTGTCAGAATCCCAAGAGAGAGAATCAGAAGACTCAGATCGTTCATCTTCAGATTGTTCGTCTTTATTGAATTTTGACTCTTCATGGATTATGTTGATAAAAGAAGTAGGAGCAATATAACCTAAACCACATTTTGTCCTTCCGTATTTTAATAGAGGAATTCGAACAGGCATTCTTCTTCCTTTTCCATTATTGAGACTGGTTCTAAAGTCATAACCCATATTTTTGATGATATTTTTGGATTGTTGACTGTAGCGACGCAGTTGTAACCTTCCAGTATCATCGTTTATGTCATCTTCTTCCAAGTTAGGAGGATTCTGAGGTCCTTTATAGAAAAATATTGGATTTTCTCCCTTCTTTCGACTGGGGACCACAAAGTATGATTTCTGTATAGAGTCTAATGATACGTCTGTATGAAGAGCTTGAACAACCTCTATAGTTAGTGGCTCTAAGCTATTTAGCAATTGTAAATAACTTTGTACATAACCACAAACATCAATATACTGCAAAGGAGATGCTTCATTAATACTAGATGCTGTATTTACAACAGAAGGCTGAGCCTTATCAGACTTAGTCAAATTAATGACAAAGGGGGAGGAAGAAGAACAGTTAGAATTTTTTGTTTCGATTAAGATCGATAACAAAAGGCTCAGGAGAGGTGAGCTCCCTTGAAGAAGACGGTGGATAAGTAATGCGTCCACTGACTGGAATGACTAGAGTATCTGATCTAGCCTGAGAAGATGGAGGGGGAGTGATGAGTCCACTGACAGGAATGATCAGCGAATTTTGTGAAGCTTGGGAAGATGGTGCAGTAGTGCGTCCACTGACAGGAATTATCAGTGAGCCCTGGGCAGATGATGAAGTAGTACGTCCACTGACCGGAATTATCAGTGAGCCTTCTTCGGATGATCTAACAGACTGTGGAGGAGTGATACGTCCTTTTACAGGAATAACAAAAGTATCAACTTTGGATATCTCATCTTCATTATCCATAGCTTGCAAGACTTTCGAGTATTCATCTTTGTACATGCGAGCGTCAATGAAGTAAGCTTCGACTCCTTTGAATGGGTAAAGATCTGCCACTTCTTTTTGAACCTCTCCATTATCATCAACATATTTGAAGCACTGATGAAGGGTTGAAGGAACGACATTATGTTCATGCAAGAAAGGTCTCCCCAATAGAGCATTGTATGAGCAACCATGATTGTCGATGATGTAAAAAGTAACCTTAGTACGAAGATCGCCTATTTGAAATTTAAGGCGAATCTTGCCTAAAGGCTCACTTTTTCGTTGATTGAATCCCAAGATGGTAGTGATAGTGCTGGAGAGACTATGCACAGGTATCTTCAATGCATCTAACATAGCCTTTGGCATAATACTGAGAGCGGATCCTGGATCAATCAGTAAACGATCAACCTTCATAGAATCAATATATCCTGTATGATATAAAGGACGATCATGTCGATTATCCTCTAGCAGCATATCGTCCTGCGTAAAAGTAATGTTTGGAATAAATTCCAATACATTATGGCAATGAGAAACAGGTCCTGTTTCCAACTTCTTGAGAAGAGTTAAGCAGGTTTCTGCTTGCAGCAGTGCTTCACTTAAAGTTTTTCGAGTCTCTTTAGAGAGGCGTAAGAGCTCAAAGATTGATAATTTAGCTGGGGTATTGGCTAGTTGAGCCAATATATCAAAATTATAAGGCTTTTCAAGTCCTGTAGGAGATGACTTCTTCAATGGTTTGTCGAAGCGGACTTGTTGTTTGCCTTTGTCATCTGCTGTTGGTTTAGAAGGAACTGTCTCAACAGGAACATTTAAAGGTTCTTCAGTAGAGACTGGAGTTGAAGCTGTAACCGGAGGAACGTCAGAAATTTCTTCAGGAACTTCAGCATAATCTTTCAAATATACTTTTCCTGAGCGAGTTCCAGCATGAACTTCAACTTCAGATTCTGGTTCAAGGTCTATGGAAACCATGCTGCAATTCTTTATTTTGCTCTTGGTTCTTTTATGTTTGATGAAAGCTTCATTCCAAAAACCAAGGCCAACACGAGATTGATTATGTCTCATGGTGATGGCCAAAGGTGCTCGGAGTCCCTTGCCTGAGTTCAAACCTGGGGCAGTGGCTAGATCATAACCCATTTTTGCCATCAATTCACAAGATTGTGAACTGTATAAATGAAAAGCAGGTTTATACCTATCTTCAATTTGAGGTACAGATTTTATCTTCGTAGAAAGTGAATTTCCTGCTGAGATGAAAGTAGAGGTTAGATAAAAATCGGGTGTGAAACTAGAAGTCACATTGCATGACTTAGTCTTCCCGAACTTCTTTTTAGATGAGGAAATCTTCCGAGGAGAAGAGAAAGACGTCTCAAACTCTGTTTTTAAGTCTGGATGAATCCACATGATTTCTCCCTTCTTAGTTGTGACAGGAACAAGTCCGTCATTCTGTGCTGGTGGGATATTTATAACTTCGAGAGTTGCTTTGGGGATAGGAACAATCCCACTTTCCACCATTAAAGGAGGGAAGTCACCGAACTGCATTGAAATTACATTTGCTGTGACTGTTTTGTCTTTGGGTGTTAATGTCACAGCCCCTGATTTAATCATCTCTTGAATCTTCCCTTTTAATACATAGCAAGACCGGATTGTATGACCCAGCATTCTATGATATGGACAGTATTTTGGATGATCTGTTTTATTGGCTTCATCAGGCTTTTTAATTTCTGGCAATTGAATCTTATTACCTTTGAGTAAGCATTCAAAGATACCCTGAACATCGTCATCATCGAAAGAATATTCTTCTTTCGGCCGAGGAGATCTCTGTTGTTGATTTGTTGGAGCTGAAGTAGCTTGGGTAGTCTTTACCTCTTGACTACTGTTTTGGAGATTGACTTCAAGAGCTTCTTTCCCTTTGCGATTATTGGGTCGAGTACTATAGCTAGCACTCTGATTTGATTCTTTGGGAGCCATTTGTACCCCCAAACCCTTGAAAGTCTCAGCACTGACCTCGGCAGCCTTGGCACTGACAATGAAAGAAGGCCAATCTTGGAACTGAGTGGACCCTGTCCACATACTGATAATTGGTAAGAGGTTCGACTTGCAAGTGTCGATCGTAACAGCATCGGGAGTTCCAAGAGGCATTTTGAGGGCTTCTCTTCTGAATCTCTCAATGAATTCCTCAGTGGTCTCATTATTCTTCTGTTTGATTCTTATGAGGGCCGACATGGTTATATCATTGAGCCCTTCGTAGAATCGTTCAAGAAACATTTGCTTAAAACCGGCAAATGAGGTAATGCACCCATCAGGGAGACTTCTATACCATTCATAAGCCGTTCCTTTGAGACATCCAATGAACACCCGAGTAAGGAGGGCGTCACTTGGTTGCAATTGATCAGTCATTACTTCAAAATGATTAATGAACTGACTTGGAGAGGTTGTCCCATCATAGAAAGAGATGGTCGGAGGTTTGTATTTTGGTGGATACGATACCTGCTTCCATTCTATCGGATAAGGCTGTTTGATGCCTAACCTTTGTAAACCATCCTTCTGTTTGAATGCCTCGAATTGAGTTTTGAGATTCTTCAATTCTTCAGAGACAACTCCCGAAGATTGTGGAGTTGTGGCTTGTAGAGTGTAATTGGGAGGAGGGACTGCAGCATATGTACCACCCCCAGCTCCAGAGTGACTTGGTGTGGTTTGTACAGGGACATTAGATTGTACCCCCGGAATAGTAGAGGGTTCAGGGTTTGGAACAACAGGGGTATTCAATACCACTGGTGGTGCTGTCTGTTGTTGAGCCTGCATTAGAGTGTGTATAGCACTCAATGTATCTGCCATAGCTCGCAATTGTTGTTCTAAAGAAGAAATCCTCTGTTCATGAGCCTCATTGCTAGTCGAAGGTTCATGATCACTTTCTGCCATATAAGTGGTAATCATTCGAGGAATAGATGATGAAACAGTCTGTTCTGAATCATCACTGTGTGAATCAGTATCTTTCCCAGGGCTTTTTACAGGAGTCAATACTGGAAAATTAGACTCTCCAAGGAAGTCTTCTGTGATCTCCGGATTGCCACTTGGATGAGAAGAAGAAGAGGCTCTGGTCAAGGCTCCGGTCCTGGATCGAGTGCCGAGATAAACACCATCTTCAGAGTCTGATATAGCATCAGACCGTATGCTACCCCCAATGTTTCTGGAAGTCATGTTGACAGAAGCATAAAGAGGTTCATCTTCATCCAACATTGGTTCATATTGAATCCGTTCGAAAACAGATTGTCTTTTTGGTGAACAACAACATTGGATGACAATCCGAGGTTGGAAGTCACAACCATGCTTTTCATGGCGAATATGGGCAATGTCATAGCCAGATGGAGTGTCAATTCTCTGTTTATTTTGCAAATATTCTCGGAGATCTGTAGGAACAGATTGGGAAGTATTTGAAGATAGTTTCTGTGTAGAAATTTGTCTTTTGTTCTTCTGTCTTCTTGGTTCCTGAGTGTATAAAGATTGATTAATTTGAGCCACATAGTTCTTGGCATATTCTGCATCAGGGTCTAATATACTTGTCTCAGTGGAACCGAACCGATTCTGATTAAGCTTATTACGAAGATCCGTGGGAGATTTGACTCTAATATCAGTCTTGGATACTTGTAATTTGCCTTTCTCAGACCGAGAAATTTTGAGAGAAGGAAGATGAGTATTATTCCGACTAGGAGTCGGTAATAATCCATCTTTGGAGGAATTAGCCAAAAGGCGTTTTCCTTTGTTTGATCTAGTAAGAGTACTAGTCAAATTAACTCCAGAGGTAAAGACCTTAGGAGTAGAGGAGTTGACTAAAGAGTCTTTTTCCTTGGTTGGCACAAGATGTGCAAGTTGAGGGGGAATCATTTGTATGTTCTGTGGAAGAGAACCCCCAATCTGATTTTCAGAAACAGTCAAAGGACTGTATTTGTTAGCATACGCTGACTTCAGTTTGGACTTCTGGTCATACGCTGCCTTTTTATTAGCATACACTGGCTTTGGCTCAGCGTACGCTGCCTGATGTTGGCTTTTGTACGCTGTCTTTGCCGTACGCTGCCCTTTGAATGCCATACGCTCAGAGTCATCAATGGCTAAAGAGCCGAACTGCTGTCGTAAGAATAGAAGGAGAAAGGACTTTGACATGTCCAGAGATGGTTTTCTTTGAACACATTGACTTGGTTAAAGAACCAATTTTGTCAGCGTGACTAGGAGAAACCACTGTTGCCGTGTTCAGAGAAGCCGAAGTGTGCTTCATGGAAGTTGAAGACGTGTTCTTGTCAGCATGAGAAGTGACAGAAGCGTCTCGAATTGCTGCAGAAGACTTAGGGAATAGACAGAGTGTCCCTTCTTTTTGGCAACAGAAAGAGCGGAGGAAGCAGTGCGGCCCTCCTTCGCCTTGAGCATTTCTTCATAAGCCGATTGGTCGAATTGTACAACCATCGTCTTCTTCGTCAAACCGATCGACGAAGTATCGCATTGAGTTGTTGCTATCTCATTGGAGGAGACAGCTTTCCCCAGCAGAGTCGCCAATTTGTTTTCCATAAATAAATTCACTTTATTTATTTTGTATCTGAGAAAATTACAACTGTAGGAATCTAATCTAGAAGACGATTACTTTATCCCTTGGACGATGCGATGAAGAAAACTCGAACTTCGAAGAACTTGGACAGCAACTTGGCAATCTCTCTGTTCTCTCTGAAAATGACTTGTAGTCCCTGATGAATGTGAAGAAACTCTTTTTTATAGAGTTCAGGATAACTGTCCTTAAGCATACGCTCAGGTAGTTACTTGACGTGTGCATAACTGCAGGGACGCGTGGCGAATTCTGATGGAGACACATTAGCGTGCGGTTGAAAGTAGTGGAGCATGTTCAAGAGAGATTGATGGCCTGGATGCCACGTTGCATAACTTCTAGAGAAGTGGATAACTGGTACAGGACACGTGAGAACGTGTGTTGACTGTAATCCTGGTTATGGTTGCTGTAATACGCTGCCTCGTTGAAGAAGAGTTTATACGCTGACTTGGACAGCGTAGTGCCATAGGAAATCCATACGCTCACTTTGTGGACAAGGAGTCATGTGAGGTCATACGCTCGCTTATTTAGCAAGGAATCATGTGAGGTCCATACGCTCACTTGACTATGTGAAGAAGGAGTCATGTGAGGTTGATACGCTCACTGGAGAAGTGGCCACGTGGCTATCATCAATCTTCTTTGGTACACCATATCTTCCCATAACTGACAAAATTTTCTCGAGCGTCCTGACTGCGGATTTGACGGGTGACAGACTGTCAAAACTGACAGGAATGATGGCTTTTGCATTTATGAAGGCTGCTGAGTTGTCCTCATAAAAGACAAAACCGACTCTTCGAAAACTTATACGACGGTTACTTTTCTCGTGACAGCTGTCTTTGCACGAAAGATGAAGTGTCAGATTCATTCCTCATTTAAACATATGCTGTGCTGTCACTTCAGTAAATAATAAAATATTTACTGAGCGTATGGCTTTTGAATGAGCGTATGGCTTCAACTGACATCTGTCTTTAAGCGTATGGATAAAAATGACAGCGTGTCATAATTTTTCACATCCTACAATACTCATATCTATACAATATATATATACATAGGCCATCTCATATATATATACATATCTACAATGTATACACCATATACCCAACTTATATAATACCATATATACCCAACTATACATATGCCAATATCTATATACATAACCAACTAAATATATATATATATACACATATATATATATAGCTAACTATATACATAACATATATAATATATATATATATATATATATAGAGAGAGAGAGAGAAAAAGATGAGAGTGAAAGGGTGTGAGAGGGTGTGTGTGTGAAGGAGGGGGTCATGGGAAGGCAGTGGTGTGTGTGTGTGTAGACAGCAGGGGGGGTTTCTGTTCTCAGAAAACTGAGAACCAACACAACACACACACATACACATATATATATCCCTATTTATATACACACCCATATCTACATATATAGACACTCACATACACTATACATAGACACACACACTCATATACACATACACTCACATATACAATGTATAAATACACAAATACATATATATATACTCAAAAATTGAATTGAAATTCAAATATAAAATCTGAAAAATACACTGAATTGGGAATACTGAAAACAGTGAGAATATTTGGGGGGAAACCCGATTTCAAAGCCCAAAACCTAACTAAGATGCCCATACAATGGTTGGTAATCGTGTCCCCACATGTGTACGTGTCGTGTGTGTCCATGGGAGTCCACCACGACACGACACGGCGTGTCCAGTGGTCAAAAACCCAAATCGGGTAAATTCAGACACTGTGTAGTGACGCAGCGTCGTGCACAGGTTAACTTAGGTCTAGGACACGGTACATGTGTCCTCGTGTCTCGTGGTCGTGTCCCTAGGTTCGCCTAGGATAGGGTTACGTGTCCCACAGCCTGATACGTGTCCAAGTGTCACACAGTGTCGTGTTCGAGCCCGTATCAGAGCTCAATTTCCACGTGTGTGCTGTCAGTGCAAATTCGATGCACACACGAATTCGTGTCCTACACTACACTAGAAGACACAAAACTTGGGGGGCATGTTCGCAGACATTGCCCCCTCGTGTCCACCAAGTGTCACCCCTCCACGTGTCGTGTCGTGTCCTACGTGAGCCCCGAAAAGCAGGAGACTGAACACGCGCGTGGCGCAGTCTCGTGCAGCGAGGACAGAGCCTCGTGGACACGACACACACATCGATATGTGTCATTCTTGTGTCAGGGTGTAGCCTAGGTCTAGGGCTAGGGTTTAGGCCTGACACTTTGTGTCCACGTCGTGTCTAGACACGACACGAAGGCCGTGTCAGTGTGTGTTTTAACACTGTGTGCAGTGTAAACCAAACCAGTGCGTGTCGGATTTCTTACTCGACATGCCACGAGGTGTCACGAAACTCGAGGAGGGGCTTGTCAGAGGGTGCCCCCACCTCTGTGCCAAGTGGCACGTGTCCACGTGGCATGGACACGAAGAAATCCGTGTCGGGTAGCAGGGGAACTGAGTGTGCACAGTGTGGTGTTTAACAGTGTGTTCGTGTCCAATTTGGACACGGACACGATACGATTTCGTGCTCAGTCAACTAGGGTTGTGTCCTACAAGCCTAGGGCTACCCAAAAATGTAATTTGTTTTGGAAAACAACAACTTTCAAACCATAGTGACATTTCACCAAACACTTAGTTAAACACACAGATACGTGTCTGATACGGACACCAAACCCAATCCATATCCTACCAAACTTGACCCACAACTAGGGTATACCTATATGCATGCAACCATGGAGAGAAAACACAATCTTAATAGGTTTTGTGAGTGTTTACCTATTGAATGAAAACTCAATAAAAACAAGGTTTTGGGGGGGGGGGGTGTCCTCGTCACTTGATGGTGCCCAAAATGCTATGCAACCTAGATAGATAGCTCCCCTTAGCATCCTCAATGGTAGGGGGTTCCAATGCAAGAAGTTTGGCTCAATTTGGAGCCAAAATGGCTAAGTTGTGGAAGGTTGAAGTTGTAGAAAAAACTAGATTTTTAAGAGTAATAAAAAGAAGCTTGAATGAAGGGGGGGTGTGATTATATAGAGGGGGTAGGGTTGGGCTGCCATGGGGGGGGGGTAGGGTTAGATATTTAGGGTTCATCCACCTTAGCAAACTTAGCTCCTAAGGCTTTGACTAGGTAGATAGATATTTCTAGGTTTTCTAAATATCTAAGAAAGTAATATCTTAGATATTTCCAACCTAAGATATTTACACATAAGCTAACATCTAACATTAGTCTTCTAGGTTAGTTGCTAACCTCTAGATTAGTGCTAAACTAGGTTAGGAGCTAACATGACACTAATCAACTAATTAAATAATAATAAATCACATAAATCCAAATAAATTCTAATAAATTACCAAAATACCCTTTTGACTAAAAAGTGGTAATTTGATATCCTAATCACATGGTTAGGCTTACCTGGTCATGGTTAGTCTCTAGGTTATGAAATCTCTAGGGTTTACACTAGGGTTATACTAGTAAAATCACAAAGTCATAAGTCGTGACTTAGAAAATAGTTTTAATCTAACTAAAATTCACAAAAATCATATCATGACTAAAATACCATTATTTAATAATAAAAATAATAAATTTTCAAAATATCCCAATTTCAGAAAACTGGGTGTTACAAGTCTACCCTCCTTAGAGAAATTTCGTCCTCGAAATTAAGTTAGTCGTACTCCTCCTAGGTCAAACCCCCAGTCAATCAAAGTCAAAAAGATAACATGCAATCATAGTCCTACTGGTCGTGATTCCACAGTCTCGAACAGGGTAACTACACTATCTAGTATATCACAAGCATATCCTGACAGGTACATTGGAATCATACAACAAGATGGGAAAGGAAGGACAGAAAAGACAAACCTGCTAACCCGTCACCTGCAGCATTGGTCTCCTCGACCGTTATCGCAAAAGCTCCACCCCTCTGGTGCT
Source organism: Iris pallida (assembly GCA_029216955.1). NCBI lineage: Eukaryota > Viridiplantae > Streptophyta > Magnoliopsida > Asparagales > Iridaceae > Iris > Iris pallida. The sequence goes on from JANAVB010028398.1 coordinate 7,759,134, forward strand.
GAGCTACAGGTGGCCTAGCTCCCTTATAAGGAGGTGCAACAGGACAATCCATCTTCTGGTGAGTATCAGACCCACAGGTATAGCAAACTTTCAGCCTCTTCCTACACTGCTTCCTGGTGTGTCCCTGCTTCCTGCTGTATGAACAACTGATCGTCTTTGGGTCCTGACCTCGATACTGATGCTGCACCTGCTGAAATGGCCTCTGCTGCCAGGGTCCCGGGGCTCTAACTGGCGGGGTCGAATGATGTGGTGTGGGAGGATGATATGTCTGCTGGTGTAGCGTCGGCACTTTCTGCTGGAAAGCCTGACGCTTGGAGGGTCCCTCAATGTGTACAGAAGCTGGCCTCTTGCAAGACAGAAGACGCTTCTCGATACTCCGGGCTAACTCTAAGCTCTGGTAGTAGTCAATCATACCGTTCGCCACTATAAGAATGCCAATGTCTGGAACTAGACCATGGCAAAACCTACGCGTCATCTCCTCAGGGTCAGCAACCAGACTAGGAGCAAAACGGCTCAGGCGACTAAACTCTGCCGCATACTCGTCGACAGAACGGGTCCCATGCTGGATGTTCTGGAATCGTAGCCCCATAGCTACCCTAGCGGTGGTCGAGAAGAATTTCTTCTTGAACTGGGTCTTGAACTGATCCCAAATGGCCCTCCCTCTCGTAAACAACGGCTCAATCCGGAACCAAACTCCTGCCAAATCTATCAGCAAAAATCCCGCTGCCTCGACCTGGAGGTCATCCGGCATCTAACTCCAATGAGCTTCCTCTCTACCGAGTCTAACCAGTCATCTGCTACTACTATGCCCTCAGTCCCTAAGAACTCCTTCGGATTCAGACCCATGAAGTCCTTGATCGTCCCCGCTCTCTGCCACGGCTCTACAGGTGGTGGGACCACGGTACGTTCCTCAGAATGCTCCATGCTCTGACGGAGTAGGGTGGTCTGCTCCTGATGGGTTGCTAGGAACCCCTGGATCAGAATGAGCAGTTGGTTCCCGTCGAGTGTGACGGAAGCCTGGGTAGGTATAGTGATAGGGGGTGGTGGAAGTATTGGGTCCTGCTGGGCCTGTGAGGTGGAAGGTGGTGGAGGCATCTGGGTTTGTGGATCTGTGGAGTGGGGAAAGGTGGTAGGTGGAGGTGGAGATGTCAACTGGTCAGCTGACTGGATGGAGAGCGTGCCATTCTCAGGTGTGACATACTGGGATGAACGAGTAAGCACCATCTAATTACAATAAAAAGGACTTATAAGGACTCTTTAAAGCAAAACAATCATAGACAAGAAAATTAAATTATAATAGCAAGCATGTGATGTATTTCCTATGTTGCAATCCTAGTATTCCTCTAGGTGTTCTAAGCGTCATTCCTAATGTTGTCTAATTACCTTAAGTTCCTAATTGCAGGCATGCTTGGTACAATAACGTAACCAAACAATTTAAGTCGAGTCCTGCATGGGCCACCACTAAAAATGTGTCACGACCCGCACCCTGTATAGGGGCACGAGAAGTGGTTACGTCCAGCCTACGCCGTAGTGTCGGCGGTAGTAAGCTGTCCTAGGTTGCTAACTAAACTCATGCATTGTATAAAAAGTACTTGTCCAGATATCAGCTCCGAATAGAGGACAAGTAAAGGATATGATATACTCAATCACAGTCTAAAGCACAGAAGTTATACCTAAGGAATTAAAGACAACAACAACTAACTACTAAAATAATACAACAATGTCTCAAACCAACTTAATACAAACTCAATAACTTAACTTTAATACAACAAGTCAAAACATGAAAGCTAAAGTAGTCTACTAGCTAATCTCCTGAATCACTCCTGAGAGTCGGAACCAAAGGTAGCTAATCCCTCGCCAGGTCCATGGTAAGTAGGGCAGGTGTCCACAGGATTATCATATGTAATATTTTCAACAGGTCCAATCAGGACGGGAACGAGTACAACTCATCTAGAAAAATCCAAGTAAATGACAAAGAACTATAAAGCAGTTATAGACAGTTTTATTGATGAGCATGGCAGTTTTATACAGGTAATGATGGCATAGAGACACAGTAAGATACAAGAAAAGAAAGGTAACTAAAACAAGAGAAGAATCATGGCAATGAAGACCGTAATAAAAGCTAACTGAACTAGAATAATATGTACGAGTCCAGACAGTACGATATAAGTCTAATGTAATCCCAGTGTGAGTCCAGTCCATATAATCCGATACCAGATGATTTCCAGTACAAGACGAGTCCAACAGTGATAAATGAATCCAGGGTTAGTCCAACTATGATCTAACAGTGTGTTTTAAAATACCGAGGTCGACATGTAAACGGCTGTAGGTATCAGGCACATCTCTTACTGATCGGGCAAGAGATGGCTATACTTCCGGTAGATTCCAGTGGGAGATTCCGGATTTGGGGTATGTCTACATGTCTTACTCAATATTTTCCCGTCCAGCAAGTAAATCCAAAATCGACAAAAAGAATCGAGATGAGTCTGGCCAATACGTGATGATTCCAGAAATGATTTCGGAATGATACCAATGACTCCAGTAATAGAGGCCAGCAAGTAAGGTATGTGTCGATACATGAATCCAGAAATATCCATACGTGTTGATACAGAGAATCATATAGAACTAACTAGAACTGAAATACAGTAATTGACAAATAAATGAGAGAACTATCAGAGAATGTACTCGCCTGATACTCTGAAAAGAGTAATGTAATATCAGATGTCTGTACCAGGGTCACAATGTCCTAAAATAGAGCAATACAGTTATGACATGTCCAAAATGAAGGTAAATGAAATCTACGATGCAATCTATATAAATTCTAAGCCAATCTAGGTCAAAGTCAAACTTAGTCAACTCTTCAGTCAAACTAAGTCAAATTAAGTCATACTAGGTCACAAGAAGTTAAACTAAGTCATACAAGGTCAAACAAGGTTAAACAAGTCTAATCTAGGTTAAAGTCAACTCTTGGTCAAACATTCTAGCCAAACTAGTCAAGTTATCTAGGGTTTAGTCAACAATGGTCAGAATAGTCAATTACTAGTCAATATGGTCAAACTAGGTCAAAGTCTAGACTAACTAAGGTTTTGGTCAAACCTAGACTAGTCAACAAGGTAATTAGGTTAATCTTGACTAATGGTCAACATCCAGTCAAACCCTATAAGGCTAACTCAAAACCAACCATAGGCTAACATGTCTTAGAATACCTAAGATACTATACTACAATTACCTATACAAAGTATATCACATGTAATACATATATATATATAATACCAACCTTAATCCTATAATCAAGCTAATCCCATATTCCAATCTCAAGTCATGACTCGACTCTAAGTATCTCACTTAACCCCATACATATCTTAATTGACATGTAACTATCCATATAACCCAAGTCACACAAATACCCTTATATACTTAGGGCACTCACATATAGGTCAAACTCAAATAGCTAGCTAATAGTCTAGGGTTTACTCAATCTTAGTCAACTAGTCCTTTTAAGTCTATCCAAGTCAATTCTAGGTCAATTTGGTCAAGGTTTGACCTATAGTTGACTTTAGTCAACCATGGTCAACAAGGCTACCTAGGTCAATCATTCAAGAGCAAATTAGGCCAAGTATAGGGCAACCCCCTATTAGCCATAGGCTAGCATATCTAGGACACTACCACATATATATAGGTATCTTAGATATATAATCATATCTATACAATATATATATACATAGGCCATCTCATATATATATACATATCTACAATGTATACACCATATACCCAACTTATATAATACCATATATACCCAACTATACATATGCCAATATCTATATACATAACCAACTAAATATATATATATATATATATATATATATATATACACACATATATATATAGCTAACTATATACATAACATATATATATATATATATATATATATATATATATATATATATATATATATATATATATAGAGAGAGAGAGAGAGAGAGAGAGAGAGAAAAAGATGAGAGTGAAAGGGTGTGAGAGGGTGTGTGTGTGAAGGGGGGTCATGGGAAGGCAGTGGTGTGTGTGTGTGTAGACAGCAGAGGGGGTTTCTGTTCTCAGAAAACTGAGAACCAACACAACACACACACATACACATATATATATATATCCCTATTTATATACACACCCATATCTACATATATAGACACTCACATACACTATACATAGACACACACACTCATATACACATACACTCACATATACAATGTATAAATACACAAATACATATATATATATACTCAAAAATTGAATTGAAATTCAAATATAAAACCTGAAAAATACACTGAATTGGGAATACTGAAAACAGTGAGAATATTTGGGGGGGAAACCCGATTTCAAAGCCCAAAACCTAACTAAGATGCCCATACAATGGTTGGTAATCGTGTCCCCACATGTGTACGTGTCGTGTGTGTCCATGGGAGTCCACCACGACACGACACGGCGTGTCCAGTGGTCAAAAACCCAAATCGGGTAAATTCAGACACTGTGTAGTGACGCAGCGTCGTGCACAGGTTCACTTAGGTCTAGGACACGGTACATGTGTCCTCGTGTCTCGTGGTCGTGTCCCTAGGTTCGCCTAGGATAGGGCTACGTGTCCTACAGCCTGATACGTGTCCAAGTGTCACACAGTGTCGTGTCCGAGCCCGTATCAGAGCTCAATTTCCACGTGTGTGCTGTCAGTGCAAATTCGATGCACACACGAATTCGTGTCCTACACTACACTAGAAGACACGAAACTTGGGGGGCATGTTCGCAGACATTGCCCCCTCGTGTCCACCAAGTGTCACCCCTCCACGTGTCGTATCGTGTCCTACGTGAGCCCCGAACAGCAGGGGACTGAACATGCGCGTGGTGCAGTCTCGTGCAGCGAGGACAGAGCCTCGTGGACACGACACACACATCGATACGTGTCGTGCTTGTGTCAGGGTGTAGCCTAGGTCTAGGGCTAGGGTTTAGGCCTGACACTTTGTGTCCACGTCGTGTCTAGACACGACACGAAGGCCGTGTCAGTGTGTGTTTTAACACTGTGTGCAATGTAAACTAAACCAGTGCGTGTCGGATTTCTTACTCGACACGACACGAGGTGTCACGAAACTCGAGGAGGGGCTTGTCAGAGGGTGCCCCCACCTCTGTGCCAAGTGGCACGTGTCCACGTGGCGTGGACACGAAGAAATTCGTATCGGGTAGCAGGAGAACTGAGTGTGCACAGTGTGGTGTTTAACAGTGTGTTCGTGTCCAATTTGGACACGAACATGATACGATTTCGTGCTCAGTCAACTAGGGTTGTGTCCTACAAGCCTAGGGCTACCCAAAAATGTAATTTGTTTTGGAAAATAACAACTTTCAAACCATAGTTATATTTCACCAAACACTTAATTAAACACACAGATACGTGTCTGATACGGACACCAAACCCAATCCATATCCTACCAAACTTGACCCACAGCTAGGGTATACCTATATGCATGCAACCATGGAGAGAAAATACAATCTTAATAGGTTTTGTGAGTGTTTACCTATTGAGTGAAAACTCAATGAAAACAAGGTTTTGGGGGAGGGTGTCCTCGTCACTTGATGGTGCCCAAAATGCTATACAACCTAGCTAGCTAGCTCCCCTTAGCATCCTCAATGGTAGGGGGTTCCAATGTAAGAAGTTTGGCTCAATTTGGAGCTAAAATGGCTAAGTTTTGGAAGGTTGAAGTTGTAGGAAAAACTAGATTTTTAAGAGTAATAAAAAGAAGCTTGAATGAAGGGGGGGTGTGATTATATAGAGGGGGTAGGGTTGGGCTGCCATGGGGGGGAGGTAGGGTTAGATATTTAGGGTTCATCCACCTCTTAGCTCCTAAGGCTTTGACTAGGTAGATAGATATTTCTAGGTTTTCTAAATATCTAAGAAAGTAATATCTTAGATATTTCCAACCTAAGATATTTACACATAAGCTAACATCTAACATTAGTCTTCTAGGTTAGTTGCTAACCTCTAGATTAGTGATAAACTAGGTTAGGAGCTAACATGACACTAATCAACTAATTAAATAATAATAAATCACATAAATCCAAATAAATTCTAATAAATTACCAAAATACCCTTTTGACTAAAAAGTGGTAATTTGATATCCTAATCATATGGTTAGGCTTACCTGGTCATGGTTAGTCTCTAGGTTATGAAATCTCTAGGGTTTACACTAGGGTTATACTAGTAAAATCACAAAGTCATAAGTCGTGACTTAGAAAATAGTTTTAATCTAACTAAAATTCACAAAAATTATATCATGACTAAAATACCATTATTTAATAATAAAAATAATAAATTTTCAAAATATCCCAATTTCAGAAAACTGGGTGTTACAGGCTGAGTCAAGTTTTATGCGGCTAAAGGACATCCCCAGTCATGCGGCCAAGTTCAGATAGTTCATGCGGTTGGATCATCATGCGGTTAGGAGAACACTTGCCGCATGAAACATTCATGCGTTCAAGTCAGGCACTGTTCTTCTTTCCCAAATTTTCGAGAAGAAGAACACCATTGGAGTCAAGTTCTCAAGTTCCATAACTCCATCATTCGGAGCCCAAATCCGAACTTCCATAGGTCAAAACGGGGCAAAATGAAATGCTCTACAACATAGAACCATCAAAACTTGGAAATAACAATGCTAAAGAGATCAAAACCCAAGAAATCCGAAAATACTATAAGCTTAGATCTACACAAATTAACCATGGAAATTGAAAACACCAAGTACTAAAGAGTATTAGAATCTCGAGAGGAAGAGAATGGAACAATAAAACAGAGTTCTTTCGCGAAGCAAGCTGCACTTGCCTAGACTCTCTTCCTAGTAGGTGAGGAGTTAATGGAGGAAAGAAGAAGAGTAATGAAGAAGAGAAGGAAGTGGGGGTTAATAAATGGTAGTGGTGGTGGTAGGTAGGTGGTTCTCCTATGGTTCATAATGAACCAAGCAAACCAAGCCAAGCCGAACCAACCCAGAAATAAACCAAGCCAAGATAATCCAAGGTGAACCAAGTCAAGGCCAATAAACTCTCTCTCTCTAGCAATTTAAATCAAATAAATCATGAAATAAACCAAGCCTCACTAATCCAAAATAAACCAATGAACCATTAAAACCAATTAAACTATCAATGCCAATAAAACCAAGCCAATGTAAAACAAACCAAGATAATTAATCATGACTAAATAAAAATATGGGTCCAAAACACGTATACGTACACTAAATACGTATCACGAATTTGGGACATTACACACGCCAACCACTTTACGCCAAGGACAGGTTGTCAAATCATGCATTTAATGTAAAGTGATATTGACAGCGTATAACACAGAATTCGAAGGGATTTGTTTTACACAGAAACCAATATTATCGTTTAGTATGTGGACTAAGCTATTTTACGCTCACAGGATGGCTTCTTTTACGCATGAATAATATATGAGTTTTTTACGCTCAAAGTTGACGTGTGCATAAAGTTTATTTGGGTTACTTTTACGCTCAAGGTTGTTTTATCAACCACTTTATGCGAGAAGTCCATTTTAGGGCTATTTTACGCCTAGTCTACTACTTTACGTTCAGAGTATATTTGGGTTATTTTTTTACGCCCGATCCTTCCTGGCTACTTTGGAATGTGGTTTGCCTACGTGGCTTTCATGCCACATATCTCGAAGAACGTGTGTACGTGCATCCTATTCTTATTGAGATAATGGGACACGTGTCAACGTATGTAGAGGAGGACTTCAGTTATGGATGGCAGTTACCAGCGTAAAGATAGGACTTTGCTGAGTTTTACGCACAAAAAACCAAATCTATAAATAGACTTATTTTTTTTTATATGAGACACGGAGAGATGGGGGGGGGAGACAAAGGAGAATACATAGAGATCAGAACCCAGAAACTTTGATTTTCCAGAGCATTCTTTTTCAACCTTTCTTCCAGAACAGAGTGAAGCAAAGCAGGAAAGCATTCGACCTCGCCATCAGTGCCCAAGTGTGTCGATACCTTTCTGGTGACTTAGTTCTTCCAGTTGTTCATCTTCTAGCAGTGATCTTCATCATCATCGTATGGTCCAAGGAACAAAGTGATCGCCTTCAGATCAGACTTCCATAGCAATACTTTCCAGAACAATTTGTACTTTTTGTACTTTTTTTCGTTTTATTTTCAAAAGCCAATTTCTAGACATTTTGTTAAGTGAAACATATATATATATATATATATATATATATATATATATATATATATATATATATATACTTTTTATATGTACTTATGTATATCCATCTGAAAAAATGGGATATACAAAATGTATATCCGTTCTCCTCTCTCTCTCTCTCCGCTCTCTCCTCTCTCTGCACGCGTGCCAACTGAGTTGGCGCGCCCCTCTCTCCACGTGCCAATTCAGTTGGCTCCTCCCCTCTCTCTCCTTGTATGTCCGCACACGTTAATTGAGTTATCGTTTCCTTAACCTATTTACAAATTATCCAAACTTCTCCTCTTTTATAGAATTTAGGAAAACTTTTTTACCGAAAATTTGTGTAGAAGAATACTACTGACCCAGGGAATAGCCTTGGGACTTCTCCTTTGTATGGTTTGAGTGAAGTATCAAGGAAAACGACATCATTAAGCCGCGTCATCAACTATTTATAGAGGAAAACCCTTATGGAACCAAAACGTTTGATGGTCAATTTACAACCACCATTAATGGGAAAAACTATCCACGTTCTCTCACTTCTCAAAAAAAAATTCAAGCAACGACGGCAAATAATCAGGATGATAACAACACATTAATGATGTTACACTACGGACTCCCACTAAGAACGTGGGATCTCAACATTCGCTCAGTAGATTAGGTGCTCAGCATCGCAGAAGCACCAAGGGGGTGTAAACGAGCTGGACGGATACGGATAGTCCACTGTCCGTGTTCGATCAAAAAAATAAAAATGAGTTCGGACGGACACGGACAACCACTGTTCGTTAATTCAATCTGACAGTCCGCGGACAAATTAAATATATTACCAAAAGCTGTTATTTTATAAAGATATCTTGATAGTCGGTACAAAAAATTAAGTTGAAAGGAAATACAATTGAAAGTTGTAGAATACAACGAACAATGATAAAAGGTTAACGAAAATCCAGACTGGACAACCAAAAATTGATGCAAAACCAAGATGATGTGACATAATTGATGCAAAACCAAAAAGAGTCTCCACTAGCGAACGGTCCGCGGGCAAATTCGAACCGGACATGGATATGATCGTGTCCGGGTCCGATTTTTAAACGGACCAAAAAATTGTTCAAGTTTTTGTTCGTTAATTCAATCGGACGTCCGCGATCGAACCATTTATCGAGCCGGACTCGTACGAACAATGAACTGCTTTGTCCATTTTACAGTCCTATAAACGTAGAATCAACATCGCTCCGCACCACAGAACTGGAAGTAGGCCCGGCGTAGCGGCACGAACGCATATATACGCTCTATGGCGCGGAATGAAGCTTCGTTTGGGCTCTTTGCTTAATGTTGTTCAGTAGAGAGCCTTCAAGCCTGTTTCTAGCATGTGTTAAGTTAATATGGTTGATTAGATTGTTGAAATGACCATTTTGCCCTCACAAATCTATTTTGTCTATAGACCAACTTTTTAAAGCACCCAAAAAATATTCATTTTGATATATATGCAAGTAATTGACGTAGAAACTTTGTTTCCTTGCATCCTTATCATCAAAAACTAGGTAAGATTGCTTATTTTGTTTTTAGAGTCACCAATTTTGTTTTTATAGTGACCACACATCCTCGTATCCAAATATGTAGTTATCAACATTTCGATGTCAAGCTACTGCCTAGACGTTGTTGCCCACTAATTCTAGCTTGTGGAAAAGCGAAAAGTAAAACCTTGAAAATTTCTTCATTTTGTCAACATCTAGCGAAGAATATTGGTTTTGTGTCCCCAGATCGAGACACAATGACAAGGAAGTTGGAAGACACGTAAAATAAAATACAAAACAATTACATTTTTGGCACAAGAAAAAGGGTGCTCCTGTGATAACCATAATCCTAAAATTTACATAAGAGTATTTGCATTAATCTTTTATTAGCAAGCCGATTAGTGACTAATGAAGCTTAAGTACTAAAAAACTATAATTCATGCACGCAAAATCATGCTGGGATTAAGCCTATAGTGTCCACATGCGGGTGCCATATATCCCCACATGAATGAATATTTGACTGTGTACAATACAGACACAATACAGACTCCTTACAGACAAGATGTAGACATAAGAGAGAGAGATCATTTGAAAAGTTATTGTACCAGGATAGGTAGCTTTTGGCCTTGAACCTTCCCTTGTAAATATTTATCGAGTTTACTAGCTATCCAGTGAACATGATGTCTTGAACTGTGCAGCTTTTTGTTGTAAACTTGAGTCAATAAATATCACACAAATTCTTTCCGACCAATATTGCTTCTATTGTTATGTTCATTTTGGCCCTGAACATATGCCTGGTTTCATAAGTGTTCTTAGAGAATTCAGCCTTATAATTCTCATAGAAGCGACCCCACTTCCACACTCATATAGGTGACTTCCTAATAAGAGTATCCTGCTATACTCCACTTGAATTTCAAGTCATATGAATCATTAAAAGCAATGCTTACCCTAATTTTTCTTTGCAGGCGACACTACTATTTGTCATCCTAGAGAATGGGATGAGTATTTAAATACTCGTCAGTGTCATTTATGAATTTCACATAATTAGGTTGTCCCTTTGAACCTAGATCTTGGGATCTCTAGTCAACTAGGTTGGGTTTTCCTTTATGGAACTTCTTTTATCATAGGCTTCAAGCCCATTCCCCTCGATAATTTATATACTTGCTCTCTTGTCAAACCTTTAGTTAGTGGATCCGCAAGGTTTTTCTTTGATTTTACATAATCAATCGTGATTATGCCATTAGAGAGAAGTTGTCTAACGGTATTATGACGTCTTCGAATGTGTCTTGATTTACCGTTATAAATATGACTGTGTGCCCTACCGATAGCAGATTGACTATCACAATATATACAGATTGCTGGTACGGGCTTTGGCCATATTGGAATGTCCTCCAAGAAATTTCGAAGCCACTCTGCTTCTTCACTTGCTTTATCCAAAGCTATGAATTCAGATTCCATAGTTGATCTGGCTATGCACGTTTGTTTTGAGGACTTAACGATATAAGAAGAATTAATCATCTTATTAGGCATAATAGTCATTACATTCATTTTGAAGAGGCCCTCCTTGAGGTAACCCCTCCCCACATAAACTCCACTCTTGGTGAGTACAAATTTGTCAGATTCAAATATTAATTTAAACCCTTGCTTACTTAACATAGATCCGGAAATCAGATTCTTCCGAATATCAGGTACGTGCAGAACATTGTCAAGCTTCAGTTCCTTTTCCGATGTCATTTTCAGAATGATCGTCCCTTGTCCTTCAACCTTTGATGATGAAGAATTTCTCATGAAGAGTTGCTCGCCTTGGTCGACGCTTTGGTAGGTATTGAACATGGCCTTTTCAGCACATATGTGGCGGGTAGCGCCAGTGTCGACCCACCACTCTCTTGGGTTGCTCCCTACAATGTTCACTTCAGAAACAACTGCCGTCAGAACCAGGTCGTCAACACCCTTAGCCAGACGCTCATCTTCAGTCATATGAGCCTGGTGAGGACGTCCCTTGTTCTTGTTCTTGTTGCAATTGTTGTAGTTGCGACTACGACAATCTGCAGCTTTATGTCCCATTTTATTGCATATGTGACATTTACCTTTGAACTTTTTATAGTTCCCTTGACCGGAGTAGGTTCCTTGACCGGAGCCTCCAATGTATTTGCGCTTTTTTTCTTTTTGTCCTGTTTCCAAGACATTTGCCCTGGCTTCTTTAGAAGAGATTTTTTCAGTGCTCCTGTTATTCTCTTCTATTTTAAGCCTGACAATTAGGTCTGTCAATGGCATGTCCTTACGTTTATGTTTCAAATAGTTCTTATAATCCTTCCAGAGAGGCGGAAGTTTTTCAATCAAAGAAGCTACCTGAAACGGTTCACATAAGGCCATACCTTCGGCAACCAGTTCATGGAAAATACATTGCAAGTCTTCAACTTGACTTGCCACTGATCTGGAGTCAACCATGCGGTAGTCCAGAAATTTGCCTACTACAAATTTCTTCGACCCTGCATTTTCTGCTTTGTATTTCTTGTCCAGAGCATCCCAGACTTCTTTTGCAGTCTTCAGTGGACTGTAAACATTCCATAGATGGTTGTCCAGTCCACTTAGAATGTGGTTCCTGCATAAGAAGTCTGCATGTTTCCACTTTTCAACATTTGTAATAATAGTATTATCAGTTTCACCTTCTTGCAGAACATGGACTGTTTCATTTAGAATCTTTGCCAGATTCAAAGTTGTAAGATAGAACAACATCTTTTGCTGCCAGCGCTTGAAGTCAGTTCCATCGAACTTTTCCGATTTTTCTTCTTGTCCAATATGAACAGGAGCAAAAGTGATCATCATAGTGTTTTCAACAATGGCCATTTTTCTGTTATAGTAGAGTAGTACACACCAGTAAGTGAAAATAAGAAATAAAGTTCAAGAAGTATTATCTTGTGTTCTGGTTAGATAGAATAAGTCAAAACCAACTTTAGGAGTTTAAATAAAACAAAATCAAAACCAGAAGCCAAATATAATACTAAACCGTAATTAAATGGCTTTCATAATGGAATAATATGCAATGATATTGGCTACTGTTACTCTTAATAACAGACACAACATTACCAGGAAGTTTGACTCTGAAACAAAACAGAGCAGAAAAAATATTTTGAAAAAAAAATCAAATCACAGTAAAACTTTGCTTTCTGTTAATTGAAAAGTGGAACAGAGTTGTGAAAAAATCTTACGATACAGTGGCAGAAGCAATCAACCAAGGCTCACCGAATACAAAGTTGAGAAAGGTTAAAAAAAAACTATTGTCTTAATTAGCCAACAGTACTTTAGCCATGAAGAATATGTGAATTTAAACACTAATTAGCCAACAGTACTTTAGCCATGCATGAAGAAACTGAAATGTAGCCAACAGTACTTTAGCCAACATTACACTAAGAAACTGAAATGTAAATAGATAATGTACACTACAAAACATGAAGAACCAGAGGAATTGAAGAAGCAATGAACCAATAACAGAGTTGAGAAAAATTCAAAATAATATTGTCTTAAGATTGTTATAAGATTGTTATTAAAAATATTTCCAACTCTGTATTTAGACTCTGAAATTAAAATATAAATAAAATAAATAAATGATACCGAGGCTTGAACTTAGTTCAATGTCCTTAAGACAATATTCGTCCCGCACTGGTGCTTACGGTTTAATGGTAATTAGTCTCCCAGGATACAACGGTTCTTTCCTTCGGTAGCAGCACTTCACACCGTAGGAACTCGTCGAAGCAACGTTAGTTGTCTCTCTCCCTTAGACTAACTAATACAATATGGATGAATTGAATGAATCCTTGAATGCTCCAAACATATTTGTATTTATAGAAATAAAGAGACACGATGGAAAGGGGACACATTTCCAATAAATAGATTCGTACACCTTTTCCAATGAAAAGATTCGTACACCTTTTCATAGATTCGTGATAGAAAAAAAATGATATTATTATTATAACAAATATACATTCACATTTTCCAACAATTGGTTATTTAGTTTTAGGGTCTCATATATTATTAAAATGTTGTGCTTCGACTATATAAAGAGGCTTCAAAACGGTTCAAAAGTGAGCCGTCTAAGTCGTGTGAATATCATCAACAATTTAAATAAATTTCAAAAATAATAATAAATAACTACCTAAATAATCTACTAATTATTATTTTTTTCAAATTAACTCAGTATTTAATTATCTAATATGATATATTTACAACTAAATAGTCTAACTCAAATGGTTAAAGTGTGAGGTATTTTTCTTGGTTGCTTGAGTTCAAATTCTAGCTTTAATGTTTTTTAACACTTTTTTCGCACGTGCATTTGCACGTGCACATTACTAGTGTTTATAATAGGGGTTTGGATATCATTTTAACGGTTGACTTAAAACGTAAAATTTAAATATTATCCAAAATCCTAAAATTATGATTATTTAGTTTTACATGATCGGAGTTGTGTGACTTAGTTTTGTTGTGACCAAACGAAAATGAAATTTGTGACATTGTTGTTTGCTTATATTCTGAAATCATCAACCGCATAACAGTCTATCTGCTATTGTATTTTCTCCATACAGTCTGATGAAAGTGAATTTGTTTTGTTTTTTTTTTGGATGCAGGAAGCTCGAGTCCGACTCGATGGACCAGACCTTGCAATTGCCATGGGATGATGTCGTGAAGCCATTAATTAAGCATCAATCAGCGTAATCACGTGCTTGGCGTCACCATCAATATTTGATAGACTAAACACATGCATATGATTATTTATAAGGGCACAGTCAAAAGTTGATTAGGGCTATCCAATTTTTAGCAGTCCAGAACTATCACAATTTTTGACGGTCCAGAACTGTCACAATTTTTGACAGTCCTAGATACTTTATGGACTGTCAGAAAATGTGGCAGTCCAGCCAAACACGAGATGGACTGTCAGAAAATAGGCACATTTTCTGACAGTCCATAATGTTACTAGGACTGCTAGTAAATGACTAGTACCTGATCAACTTTTGTTGTGCTTTTATAAATAATCATGCGTATTAGCTCCACTAACTCAAGTATAAAAGACGACAAATTAACTGCATAATCAACTCCAGATTTGCTTCTTCTTCTTCTTCTTCTTTTTTCTTTTTTTTTTTCTTTTCTTTTCTTTTCTTCTTCCTTGGTTTCTTCTCTCTTCTCTGAACCATTTGACTATAGAACATAATAATCGCATTAACAATGATACATATGGGAGATCAAAGGTTAAGCCCAACAAGATATTGGACTTGGGACAACCTCCCTCTGCTTAAGGTAAGCTTCCGCTTTCAAAGTGACATACAAGAGGTCGGAATTGCATGCGCAACCAAAATAAGCTCCGGTTCTAACAACCCAACAACCTTTGCATCCGGCCGATCTTAATTCTAGTTTGCAAAACAGTAACCGACGGAGGCAGTGTTTTAAAAATCGACCGAACCGAAAATCAATTCGGACAAGACACCGGATAGGATCAAACATGTTTAACCGGTGGTTCAACCTAAGTGATCAAAGTTCAATTCCATCAGAACACTGATTTTTACAAAAATATTTATTTACAACCGATTTTCGAAAAACAAAAAAAAAATCCTAGAGGAACCCGTGAGTTCCTAATTTTTAAAACTTGTCAATGATAAACCTTTGAATTACATGCATCTGTCCCTTCACTTAAAGTCGTAAATAGAAAATTTTGTATAGTTTTTTTTTTTTAGTTTACATGTATAGTTTTCATTCAAACATTAATGTCAAATAGATTAGAGTCGGTAAGACATGGATGGACGGTGTGCATGCCAACGACAAAGAAGTTCTATACATGCAATCCAATGTAAATAAATATTTAATATTCAACCAAAAGCATTTGCTGTTTGAACCATGTGAGATTATCAGCTCCCCTAAGAAGGGAATAAACAATACAAAATAAGAAAATTTCGTTACGGTCTACTTGGGTTAGGATATGCTTAGTTTGAGAGGGAAAAATTATCCATACTAGTATATAATCAAAATAGTGACATTACTAATTTTGTCGTGTAACAGTTTTTGCATAAAAATATCATTATTTATGATGCGGACGGACGACATGTGGATATTGACGAAACTCGAATGCACCGACTGTACACATTGAATTTGGTCCGAATTCGTCGAACTTTACCATAATAATATTTTCCTAAAATTTGTAATTAATCTTCGAGCACACTTCGGATCGCGACGAGACGTGCATCATTGAATGCGCAGCAACGCAACGTCGAACTTGTTCGACATTGTAAATTTCGTCCACTTCCGAAACCGTCAACCAGATTATTATTATTTTTCATATTTACTATTATTTATTACTTTTTTAATAGTAAGTATCACATCTCTAGATTAAAATTTTGGCTACCCCGCTGTATTTGAGTTTCTGTAGTCGAATTGTTTAAACAAATAGTAATTCAACACAACCAAATCTAAAAAGCTAGGCTGATTCGATTTTTTAAAACACGGCTAGCTAGTCTACTTCCAAAAAAAAAAAATGATTGGAAACACTAAAATACACAAATAACAACATACAAATTGAGGATTAAAAAAAAAAAAAAAAATCTATATATCGCTCTAGCTTTATATACACTCAATAAACACCCCCCTTCTCTCTCTCTGCTTTTATAATTCGCAACCTGGCATGTGGAAAAAAACTTTGATACAGTAGGGATATCAAACCCCTATGTATGACATGTGGACCCCTCCTGTTTTGTAAAACGACACATAAATTTTGAGAGGGCCAATATGTTATACATAGGGGTATCAAAACTTTGATACCCCCTACTGTATCAAAGTTTCTCTCGGCATGTGGCAGCGCGCGCTCTCTTCCCTCCAGGCGGTTGTCTACTCTGATCCGTCCACTGCCCTCCCGCGGTTCATGCTGCTTGACCTGGGCTGCCGGAGTAGCTCTATCAGCGCTTCCGCCTGTATTTGAAAAGTAAGGCATTCAATCAACTCACAATATTGAAGTCAATATTGGTGACCATGTCAAATTTTCTTTCTGCAAGAAATGGAAAGTCAATATAGACGATGACCATGTCAAAAATCTCTTAAAATTGAAATCAGTATAGTTGATCACGTCACGATTTTGTGTACCGAATCTAATCTACAAGTGGACATCAAAACAGTATGTAGCAACAATCCTGCTATTTGGCAACGTGCACGTGCACTGCACAGTGCAACGTACGAAGGAGGAGGACGGAGTGGTAGGAGCAAGAGAGGGGAGGAGGAGGAGGAGGCGGCGGCGGCGGCGGCGGGAGCAGACGGAGGGGGGAGCAGTAGGGGGGAAGGGAGGGGCATCAACAGCAGAGCAGGAGGGGGGATGGCGGCAACGGCACCGTCCTCCTCAGCCGTGCGCGTGCACCGGCTGTCCACACGGAGGTGCCAAATATCATTTTCGATTTAGTAATGCAACAGCACATTGAATTTGGCGGAATTTGCATTACTTGGTCCAGTGATTTCAGTTTATATACAAGGAAATCCTACTTTGACACCCCGCAATCAAATGAGAAATTATTAGATGGTCCGATCTCATCACATGGCAATGGTGAATGGTGAACCCGGCCACTAATATCTTAACACTTGACATAAAATTTTAAAAAAAAATATAATTAATTATATAGAAATTCACTTGGCATATAATTAAAAAAATAGATTTTTTTTCTTTCAAAAATATTAAAAAAATTGACATAGAAAATAAGAGAAATGTAGTGATATAATAGATTATGTCAAATGTCAAGAAATTAGTGGCCGGACTCACCATTCATCATTGCCACGTGGTGAGACCGAACCATCTAATACTTTCTCCAAATAGAGGAAGGGACTACACGTGACATGCAGGCCAGGATCGTAGTCCAAATCCGTGGACAATATAGCACTGCTCTTGTTTGTATATAACCTATTTCGCAAGAAAAGCCTACTTTCTACTATTACTAATTGATAATTTTTTTTTGCTACTTTCAGGTTTCTAAAACAATGATACTAAAATGACAAACGTATCTATTAGAAAAACAATAAAAAAATGTCAACTAGGAAACAAAACTATATGAAATAGCAAAAATATGGCAGTAATTCCGTGTGTCCTAGCGTATTTTAGAGCGTCCAATTCCGATTGTGTCCAATTCCCATTGTGTCGGACGTGTGTACAAGAATATCAAGCTAATTCTGAGTCGTACCTTGTTCTTGGCCCGGGAGGTGCAGGACTGCGACAGCGCGACGAGCGGGGGGATGGCGCCCTCCCGCGCGACCATGGCGCGGTGCGCGGGGCTCTCTTCGCATATGACCAGCAGCGTGGCGGCGGCGATCTCCTTCTGCCTCTGCGTCCCGACCTCGACCACCTCGACGAGAACCGGTATCCCCCCTTCCTCCACGGCGGCCCTCCGCCCCTCCCTGGTGCCGGACGCCACCGCGTGGAGCACGTACGCGGCCTTGTCGACCATGCCGGACTCCGGATCCGCCATGAGGTCCAGCAGGGGGCGGACGATCCCCGCCTCGACCGCCCGCAGCTTGTTCTCCCTGTTGCTGCAGATGGCGTAGAGCGCGGTGGAGGCGTCCTTCTTCCCGCGGTGGCCGCCGGTCTCGAGGAGGTCGACGAGGAGGGGGATGGCTCCAGAGCGGCCGATGGCGAGCTTGTGGTCGTCGATCTGGGAGAGGCGGAGGAGGGCGCAGGCGGCGTTCTCCTTGGAGGCGGGGGTGCCGGACTTGAGGGCGGAGACGAGGGGCTTGATGGCGCCGGAGGAGGCGATGAGGTCCTTGTTGGCGTCGCAGAGCGAGAGGTTGAGGATGGCGGTGACGCCGTGCTCCTGGAGGAGGGGGTCGGGGTGGGAGAGGAGGGAGAGGAGGGGGCGGACGGCGCCGGCGCCGGCGATGAGGAGGCGGTTCTGGGGGCTGTGCTTGGCCAGGAGGCGGAGCTCCATGGCGGAGTGGCGGCGGAGGTCGAGAGAGGGGGAGTCGAGGCCGGAGATGAGGTCACGGATGAGGGCTAGGGTTTCGGATTCGGTGGGGGAGGAGGAGGAGGAGGAGGAGGAGGAGAGGGCGAGGCGGTGGAGAGAGGAGGATGCGGCGGCGGCGGCGGAGGCGGAGGAGGATGGGGAGGTGGAGAACTCGCCGGAGCGGTCGCTGGGACAGTCGGAGAAGGCGCCGGAGGAGTCGACGGTGGAGGCGGAGAAGGTCCGGCCCATGTAGCTGTAAGTATCGGTTTCCATTTGTTTCGGCTAGTGTTACGTTTCGGTTTCGTACCGGTTTATTCTTCGCTTGCTTGCTATGCTAGCTAGCTTATTATTTCTGCTGCTGCTGCCCGCTTCTATTTATTCTCGGAATAAGTAGTGGGAAGAAGAATGAGGTGACACGTGGGAGAGTGGGGCCCACTGAGTGATTGTTGTGCCGTGGTAGTAGTGGCGTGCGCACGTGCGGGGAACCGCGTGCGGGAGGGGGGTTCGGGAATCGATGGGGGACGAGAGAAGAAGCGTGGTCTCGTGGCAACAGAGAAGAAGCACAAGTTATTTAAAAAAGTGTAGGCGCGTTTGGTTCAAATTTTTGACACTTAAAAATTGATTTTGAATTTTTTATCCATACTTGTATGTTTAGAATTGGAAATGAGGAGAAAACATGAAGGATTTATGTAGGAAAGCTATTACCATTGAGTTGGAAAATCTATTCCCAAGTCCTTCCTTGGGAATAGATTTGTTTTTGTAGGAATGATGTATGTCTATTTTGTTTAGACGGTTATACCCTCTTTTTATTTTCAAATTTTTAACTTATATCCCAAACATGTGAATCATCATGAAATTAATGAAGGGTGTTAAAGGAAAACTAACTAAATAAATTAAGATTCTTATCCCTTTGTAACAAAACATGGAGATGAAATTTTTTAAAATTTTGAACTACCTATTCCCAACCTAACCAAACATGGGTATGAGAATGTTGAATTTCTTTCCCATGGAAAAGGAATTGAAAATCTAATCCTAGAAATACAAAAACTTGATCCAAACGAGCCCTAGTATATACTGGATTTCGTGGGATAAAAAAAAAAAAAAATTCGAAAATTTCGTGGGAATGTTGTCTGTTGGGTATATTGGATTTCGTAGGAATAGACATAGTTTGAATTTTTCTTTAGGGTTGTTTGTTGATCCGGAGAGAAGGACACCTCAAAGAAAGAAAACGATAAAATTTATTCAAGTCCTTTCGAGAGGCTACAATTCAGCCTGAAAACTTATAATCAATCCAGTCCAAAGACTTATATATACGATTCATAGTCCGAAGGTCTCAGCCCAGCCCAGCCCAGCCCAACCCAAGGGTCCCATCCCAGCCCGAAGGCTATATCATGATCCGAATGTTCCATCAATTTTATTCAGGTCCCTCCGAGAGGCTACAACTCAGCCCGAAGGCTTACCGCCAATCCAGCCCAAAGGCCTACTTCTTTTGTTTGGGATCCCATTTTTATTCACAGTCCAATGGACAAGCTATACTGACAGTTAAGTTGCAACTTGATATATGATTTTTATTATTGTTATTAACCTTGAATTCAGTATCATAATTGTTATCCTTCTCACTCACACAATGGCGTCAATTGCGCTTATGGTCGTACATTAATAACAATGTGTTGACATGGTGTCTATGTACATATTTTGAATGTCTACAAGTTTCTTGTCAAGAGACGTTTTATATCTATGTTCGTGAATTCTTAGAGAGTTTTAAATTTTTCTGCATGAGATCTTTCGTTTCCTTGCGGTGCTATGCTGCTATGACATGATCCAAAGTCAAGATCCAATATCTTGATAGCGTTATACCACTGTAACATGAGATCCTAGACTCTTTGTAACTGAACTACCACTCTCTAAATGTTAGTTGATGCTATTGTGCGAGTAGGAAGGATAACCATTAATATCATTGTGTTATTAGGTTATTGCAACTTTTTTGTTTTTTTTGGATGTCCTTTCTTTGAAGAATTTTAGAAACTTCTGATAGCTCATCCAATTAAAACTTACAAAGTGGACAATTTACCTTGTATTTATCTTAGTTTAATTTTATTTTCAATCGCACACCTAATCCTTCACCAATTTACTACACTTTCCTGAGAGAATCATTGAGATCTATGAGTATTCTTCTATCGGTTCTTAAAAAAGATCAGAAATGTAGGGTTTTTTTTCTTCTTTCATAAAACTTATTTTCTTCATATTCCTTTTTCCCACCTTTTTTATAACTCAGTGGTTCCTTTCCTTCATCCTATTTCTAACTTATTTTTAATAGAAAAGTAATATATATATTTTTCTTTGGAAACTTTGTTCTCCCTCATTATTCACACTTAATTTCCCTTCCAAAATAAAGCACAATAATTGAGCTCGAAGCAGTGGCACGTGTAGATTCTTGAATCTAAAGCAATACTATACAAAATAATCACTTTATATTTACAAAAAGAAATAAATATAACATGAAAGTTCACACCATGTATAATATTAGTTTTTATATTAAATAAAAACTTCTGTAGATCCATATGCATGGGCTACAAACTATGGTTCTCTGAATCTCTCTTCTACTCTCCATACAACTACAAGAAATGTAACAAATAGCCATGTCATTCTAATTAGTAATGATCTTGGACCAACTGTTGACTCGACTGACTGAGTTGTGCTGTTGTAGAAATTCTTGTATCTACCAGGTAGATGTTCGTACCTACTATAACTCTATTTCATATGTGTACTAGAGTGACTCTGTTGCTAGTGTACATGAAAGATCAATCAACAGTTGGTCCAAGATCAATAATTAGGTCGATTATGAAGACCCATAATAAATTTTGCAACTTTTTTCGATACCCAAAGGCCAAAAAAAAAATCTAAAAAGAGAGAGTAGATCTATACTTTCAAAATGAAACAATATTTTTTTTTTTCTTTGTATTTAGTAGGAGGGATGAAAAATGAAAGGAATACACTTTTTATGTTATTGAAGGGAAAAAATAAAAAATATAAACTTTATGAATTATACTTTCAACTAAAATGTACTTATTTACTATTTGACTTTATTGAACAATTTTTTATAATATAATTCATATGGAGTATAATGTTAAATTAGGATTATCATCCATTTTTTCTTCTATTTTTTCTTCCACATTTGGAGTAATTAAATTTCTTAGGTTAGGAACGAAAAATAATCCTTCTACTCTCTCCCTCCCCTGCGTTTTTTTTTTCCTTACACAAAACAAAAAATGCATCATTTTTTATTTATTTTCTTTCTCTCTCTCGTACCAAACAAATCCTTAATTTTTCATTTATACTGACTAACATATGTGCACGTGCCTTGCACGTATTTTAATATTTTTTTAGTTAATTTAGAAAACTCTTTAGGAAGATCAAGGGTAGTCTTCATAATTACTAAGTTGTCCTTATTAAAATTAATGAACCATTTTTAATTAGTATAAACATATATGGGTATTTTTGGAATTCAAAAGTTTTACCATCAAGTTTTCCTATTATATAGTAGAATAGATATATTTGGAAATCCTCTAATCTTACTTATATTGTACACATATCTGTATTATTTAATCATGAGTATTATAAAATGATTAGCTTAAGAATTTGTCATGGCAGTCATCATCCTTGTTTTTTGGAGCTAGCAAGAGAATTTGTCAGCTTTCTCGTTAGGTTAAACATTTTTGTCGTCTGTGACATAATCTCCTTGATTAGTCGACTAGCTAGTTTGTTTGTAGTGCTAGTTAGTCATATAATAGGTCTGCCATCATATGATCATAGTCAGCAAAAGTGAATAATGGGAGGAATCTGACAAATCCTTGAAAGAAGAAGTAAAAGTTAATTTGTAGGCTTTTTACAAAGATGTGAATGTATAGTTGAATAAATCATGTTCAATATAAACTAATCCTTGGTAGGAAACATGAGCTGAAAGAGCATGTAACAATATGAAAATTTCTGTTATATTGCTCAGAAATTTTCATTCAAAGGGAAAGTGAAGAACTTACTAAAAATAGCAGCAAAAACAAAAAGTTTTGAAAATTATATTTACATGGATATATTGCCATTACTAATGGCTGGCACGTCTAGTTAGCAAAGATGGAACCATTCTGAGTATGTCCAAGCCATTGAGAATGACTTGTCTGCCTATGTGGCAATGTCCAAGCCATTGAGAATGGTGGACGTGCCTAGGAGGCACACTTATCCGTGGTAAATGCTCTCCCAACGTTTATTTTTCTAACGGTCATTTCTCTAACGTTCACTTATCTAACGTTCACTTCCTATTTTCCTATAAAATCAAACACACCAACGCAGTGCTCTTTTGCTACTTTCTCCTCCATCAAACTCTCTTATATCTAACTCGTGCAACCTCCAGCACTCAAGCCTTCAAGCACTCAAGCAGCAGCTTCGACCCTTCAGTATTCTAGCAATAGTTTCTCTACTCCAACTTCTTCATGGATCGTAGTCTAAGAATAATATGTTCTGCCAGATGTAAATTAAACGGATTAGATTACGAAGGAGGAGAAACCCAAAATTTTTAACTTATAATAATATTATTTTTGAAAATTTACGTAATCTTATTATTGAACGTTGTTCTATTCATTATGGATTTATTTTAAAATCTGTTTTTAATTCTAGATGTATTTTTATAGATGGCGAAGAAGCATGTAATTTTATTGTTGAGATTAATTCACAATCACGGTATATAAATATATTTGTTATACAAGTATCACCAACATTTGATAATAGAAATACTGAATATTTTTCTGATTATCAACATATTAACTCGGGTCCTAGTTCTTTCCAACCAATTGTTCCTTTTTTCCAGGAAATTCATTCATCAGATGAATATAACCACGATCATGATGATGACGACGACGACGGCGGAAATAGTGATGGTCTGATTGAGAATATAGATTACGAGTTAGATAATGATGTTGATAATACTATCACTTTTGAATTATTTATAAGTAAAGAATTTCCTAACTGTACTAGTTTTAGAAGTTTTATAAGTAATGTAGCAATTCAACATAATTTTAGTTGTTCAGCCAATATTATGAATAATGCTCGTGAAATTATATATACTTGTGACCAATCGAATTGTAATTAGAGAGTATATGTCAAACCCATTGGATCTGGTGAAATAGTTAAAGTTGCTAAATTAGAAAGTCGTCATTCTTGTTTAGTTGGACTCACAACTGGACGTCATCGATTAGCTACTGCTGCATGGGGTTAAGACCCGTGTAATTGACATAATTAGAGATAACCAATCTTATAGTGCATCACAAATAGTTAAGAAGTGATAGCCAATCTTATAGTGCATCACAATTAGAGATAACCAATCTTATTGTACATGTTTAAGGTGGTATCATACATATATACCATGTATACATGTATTTTGTGTGTGTAGATATTCTAATATAGATATTGAAAGTTTTTATCATCCAATATTTCTACGGAGAACATGAGAAGTATATACGAATCAAAGATGGAACCAATTCCAATTTTCTACCAGATTCAAGCTCCTTTGCAAAGAGGACAAATTGGAGTACCAGATGTACGACGTAAAGCCGGAAGACCAAAGAAGAACCACATTCAATCCCGAAAATCATCAAGAAGAGAACTTCATTGCAACAATTGTGGTTTGATGGGGCATAACCGAAGGAGATGTACAAGCCAGCCAGGAGAGTAATGTAGATTTTCAAATATTTTGTAGCCAAATATTGTTAGAAATCATACTTGCAAATAAGAAAAGTTGACAAATTTTGTTTCACTTCAAACTTGCAAATATTGTACTAGATGAAAATTTCTGCAGAATTTATTGTTTTATTATGAATTAAATTTGGTTGCAATATTCTTGTCCTTATCTCATCCTCCAAAAAAAAACTAGAGAATTTACCACGGATAAATGTGCCTGCTAGGCACGTCCGCCATTCACAATGGGTTGGGCAATGCCATCTGGGCATATTCAGAATGGTTCCGGCTTTGCCAACTAGGCACGCCAGCCATTAGTAATGACGATATATTTCTGTAAATACAATTTTCAAAACTTTTCCTCTTTCCTGCTATTTTTAGTAAGTTCTTCCCTTTGAATGAAATTTTTGTATATTCTTCAATTTTATTGAAATATAGTAGTCTTTTTTAGGAGGTTGTTAAAGCCATAGTGTTGATCACTGTGACAATGATTTCTCTAAATTAATATCTTCGGTTGTATAAATAGTAATTTATTATTTAGCGGATGTTATAAATTTTTATTTTTTTGTAATTATATATATAAGGTTTTTTTTTTTGCAATTTTTATTATAAATATTTTTATTAGAAAACATTGTTAACTCTTTTGTAGCATGGTTTCTTTAAGCTAGTTCAATCTTTTGGATTACATTCATAAGTTGCTTATTATTTTGGACAATACCAAATCAAGTCTTATTGTCCAAATATATACTTAAATACCAATGATTTCATTTTGAAGAGCAACACCCTTTACTTGTCAATTTTTTGTACCTCTTTGCAATTTTTATAAGGGCTATTAATTTGGATTATTACACTTGACATTAACCCAATAAAAAGTTCCGAAAAATAAGATGGTCTTTTGGGCATCACATTTCCACCATATTAGGAAAATAGTAGATATCCCCATGGTGAGTGGTGGATAATTTTTAGTCGGAATCCTTGTTAGCAATTCGGCAAACAAAAAAATTCGGGACGACAAAGGTACGAGTATAAATCGGCTCAGTGCAAATAAAATACGTTCAAATATTCGGTCAAATATTCAAAAAAATAAAAATATTAAGGTTAAAAACTTCACATTCTTAAATATGTTGTCAAATTTGGTTAATTAAACAGGTTTCAGCACATTTTTTTTGCCAAATTTTTAATAATTTATAAAAAATACGTTTAAAATTTCGCATGCTTAAAATTTACTTACTGATTTGGAACTGTCAAAAGTACACAAGTATTATACGTTAAAAGATACGAAAAAATTCGTGTATAATACTAATTTTATTCGGGTGATTACTAACAAGGGTCGGAATAACTATATCGTCGAGATTGTCCAAACTATCCCGAAATGGATAAGGTGCACCATCCAAAGACCAACACATGAATTCAAATCCGAATCCGACCAAAGTTGGCAATTAACACGACCGGAGTCGAACCCAACTTAGACTTAACTAGACCTAAATCCAACCTGAAAATAATATATACGACCAGACCAAATATGACCCGACTAGTACCAATTCGAATCCGGCCGATTATGAATATATATGAACATTTCTTTGAATATGATAGTTTATGAAAATTAATTATTTTGCTTTACTTTTATAAAGACTTCCTTTAGTATAGAATTTATACAAAAACTATTTTATTAAAATTATAATTTGGTAAGAAGGATAATTCGGATAATTTGTAGAGGAAATTTATTTTATACTGTGACACATTAATTCTATATTCCCGAAAATGTGAGTATTATACCAAATACAATAAGACATAGTTCCTAGGTATTTGATGTCAAGGACTAGTATTTCCATGAATATAGTACTTTTGAGTTTTGACAGACCTTAACTCTTTTGTAACGTGATTTTTATAATGTAGTTATTTTTTTTTTTGGATAAGCACGAGAAGAGTACTTTTATAAGTTGTTTTTGTTGTTTAATGAGCAATAGGACCGACCCTAGCCCAGGACGGCCAGGACGACCGCTCAGGATCTTCGAATCATGAGGGCCCCAAAAAAAAATTAAAGATAAATATATTAATAATTTTATATCCCAAAATAGAACTAGTATATACCACGAGCATTTAGACAAAGTTATTGTGGTACAGTGGTTAGTACTATAGACTCTTTACTAAAGGTCATTCAATCATTGGTTGTAGCTATTTTTTTTTTTTTAAAAAGAGGATAAATGACAAAAAAAATCTCGTTAGATACTCGACTTTTGCAAATTAAGACCTATTAGTCATTTTTAGCAATTCGCCCCTCCTTAGATTACAAATCCGTTCAAAAAGGTCCCTCCAGTCAAAATTAAAAATTTTAATCCCGCAAATGCCCCTGCCCCCCTCTTTAGCCCGGTGGCAGCGGCGACCCCCAGCTCCCGTCGGTCCTGCCCCCCTACCCTCCTCCCGCCCTACCCTCCAGCCCTCCCCCCGCCGACCCTCCCCCCGACAGCGAGCCCCCAGCCCCGCCCGTCTCCCGCGAGCCTCCCCCCCCCCGACCTCGCCGGCCCCGCTGTCCTCTCCCGCCCTCGCCCCGGCCCCACGCAGCCCTCCCCGTGGGGCCGCCGGCCACCTAGCCCCTCCCCCAACGGTCGAGGAAGGAGGGGGGAGGGATAAAATTGTCATTTGGGAGTTTTTTGCAACAAAAAATAAATAGTGAAAAATTTAAGAGCATGGGATCTTTTTTCGTAAAAATGGCCAATCTAAGAAGAATTTTTTTTGTCATTTACCAAAAAAATAGTATTCTTTATATTATGTATGGGATCCTTATTTTGAAAGTTAATTCGTCATTGGCTCCCATGAACTTAGGATCGACCATGAGTCAGGGTGTTATTCGGGCTGAACCCGACCGGCCCAAACCCACGAAAATTCGGTCCGACCGAGCTTGGTCCGGGCCCAGCCCGGACCGGTTCATCTAGCGGGTCGGGCCTGGCCCGGCCCGGTTCTTGTTCAGAGGACCCGGCCCGACCCAGTGACCCGGTCTGGGTAGGGCTGGGCCGGTCCGGGTCGTGGGCGGGCTTGGGTGGGTCGGATTCGGGCCGGTCCAGTTTAAGTTGGTTTTTTTTTTAAAAATTTCTTTTAACTTTTATATTTTTTTAACTTTTATATTCTTTTAATTTTTATATTCTTTTAATTTTCTTTTAACTTTTATATTCTTTTAATTTTTTTAATTTAATCTTTTTAAATTTATTTTTGAATTAAATTATTTTTAAAATTTTTCCCTCCTCTTTTATCCGGACTTGGGACCGGCAAGACAAGCTTTGCTTGTCATACACAGAGTTAAAAAATTTTGTTTTTAAGTTTTTCTGTTTTTTTTTTAAGTTTTTAAGTTTTTTTTAAAGTTGTACTTTTAAAGTTATATGTTAAGTTTTAAAGTTTTTATTTTTAAGTTTAAAGGCTTTTTTTAAAAAGTTTAAAGTATTTTTTGAAAGTTTTTTAAGTTTAAAGTTTTTGAAATTTTTAATAAAGTTTTATTAATTTTTTAAAGTTTAAAAGTTTAAAAGTTTAAAAGTTTTTTAAGTTTAAAAGTTTTTAAAGTTTTTAAATTTTTTGAATATTTGAAAGTTTGAAAATTTTAAAGTTTTTTTTTAAGTTTAAAGTTTTTGAAGTTTTTAATAAAGTAGGGAGTTGCAATTGCCAATGTGACTTTTACAACATCCAAGAACTTTCAAGGTGGATTATCAAAATTAACCTTGATTCATAAGGGAAACCATAAATTTTATTTTTAAAAATTGTAATAAATTGAGGATAGTATTGGTAATCTATATTGAAAATCCTTGGATATTGTAAAGAGCTCCTTGGCAATTACAATTCCCATAAAGTATTATTAATTTTTTAAAGTTTAAAAGTTTTTAAAATTTTTAAATTTTTTGAATATTTGAAAGTTTGAAAATTTGAAAGATTTTTTTTGAAGTTTGAAAGTTTGAAGTTTGAAAGTTTGAATATTTTTTTTTTAGGGTCATACCTTAGACTTGAGTCATTCTTCATGCTCCTCCTCCTCGGTTGCAGAAGTTTCACCCAATCCAAGCGATCCGAAGTCCAGCTCATTGATGTCATAAGCTCCATCCCTCTTGTTTTGGGTTCTTTTCTGTTAAAATCCAATCTTGAACGCAAACACAAGCTTCCAAGATATCCGGCTTCAACCGGCTCCTCTTCAGACTCAACATCCTTGATGCACTAAAACAAGACTCCGATGCTACCGTGGACAACGACACCATTAGTAGATTACGTGCAATTATAGAAAGTATATGAAATCTTTTGTCGTGTTTTTTCCACCATTCTAAAATAGTGAAGTGATTTGAAGATTACTCTTCTTCTTCATAAGAACTTAAATACAAAGACAACTCTTGAGTGGGTTAGGAAGATTGTCTTTGTTTCTTCCTTCTTAATAAACGAAGGGCGTGGTCCTCTATGCTAGAGCTACTACTTGTACTACTTGAGTGGATCGGGTCGGCACAACATTATCTTCATAAAGTAGTACTAATCTTTCTAAAACTACCTTTACTTTTAATTTGAAATCCATAAGGTTAAGTTTCATGTTATCTGCATAGCCATCTAACAAAACTTCTAAACCATCTAATTTGATGGTAGGATAAAAAATTACAGACAAACAGTATAAAAGAGGTACATTATCCCAATATTTAGTAAATTTAGCTTCCATTCTCTTGACAACATAGTCAAAATTTGGAACATTTCTATATTCAAGCAAGACATGTTAAAAAGTTCTCGTAAAGCTAAACAAGAAGTAGGATAATATACACTAGAAAGAGTGCATGTAGCCTTGTAAAAAAAATTTAAAAATTCACATATAAAAATAGCAACTATCCAATCATCTTCAGTAACTGTATATTCAAAATTATGATCCATGTTACAAAAATATGTAATAGCACCCTTAAACAGAAGTGCGGATTTCAACATTAAATATGTCGAATTCCATCTATGTGGAACATCATTAACAAATCTTCTAAAACGAATACTAAAATGTGCACATGTGTTCTTAAAAGCTTGTTGCCTACTTGGAGACGTGTTCAAGCTGTGTAAACAATTTTTGAGTGGTTCTAAATGTGTACTAAAAAAATTCAAGACATTCTTTTACAACTAAGTTAATAATATGGCAAACACACCTAATATGCAATAATCTACCTTCCAAAATAGGTTGAAATAGTAAAGACAATGAATTTATAGCAGCAGTATTATTACTAGCATTATCAAAAGATACAGATTGAATCTTGTTGTGAATATCAAAGTCACGCAAGTGTTTTGAAATACAAGTGGCAATTGCGGAGTCCGTGTGTGAAAATTCTAAAGTTTTTTAAACAGACGATGCGCTTTTACAACATCCACAATGAATCTATATAGTGTGCCGTGATACAAATATAAGTATAATTTTGTTTACTTGTCCACTGTAATGCCTGTTGTTCGTATTACGTATTTGGAATACGTATACGTATTTTATCTTGTATTTGCATATCTCCTTGGCTTGGATTGGCTTGTTTACTTTCGGTTTGGGTTGGCTTGGTTCGGCCGGCCCAATGCTTGGTTCATCATGGGCCAAGGGTGGAACACCTTAGCCTATGCTTCTCCTTCATTTCCACCACAACCCCCCCTACCTACCACCACCTTTGATATTTATTGCCATTTCTTCTTTCTCTCTCTCCATAATTCTTATTTACTTCTCCTTCCCCCACCATTACTCTTCTCCACCAACCAAGAACACCATAGGCAAGTGCAACTTGCTTCCACAAGAGAACTTCTTTTGATGGTTTCATTAGCTTCTCCTCATGATTCTAAACCACATTAGAACTTGTCATTTTCCATTTTGAGGCTTTAATTCTTGTAAATCTAGAGTTTTGCTATTTTCGGATTTTTGGTGTTTTGATCTATCAAACCTGCTTGTTTTCAAGTTTTGATGGTTCCATGTTTTAGAGAATTTTATTCTATCCAATTTTGACCTTTGCAAAGTTGGATTCGGACTTGTTTTGACCAAGATTTGGACAATGGAAGCTTAGATTCAACTTTAGAGTTCTTGCTGTTCTTGCCATTTGGAGAAGACAGTGAACAGTGAGGTAGCTTTTTAGCTTACGCCACTGAGTCGTACGCTGCTGTTTAGTGAGCGTACGCTAGCCTTCGTACGCTGCTGTTTAGCGAGCGTACGCTAGCCTTCGTACGCTGCTGTTTAGCGAGCGTACGCTAGCCTTCGTACGCTGCTGTTTAGTGAGCGTACGCTAGCTTTCGTAAGCTGCTCTTTAGTGAGCGTACGCTCACCTTGATACGCTGCCTGTTGGCAGTGTGTCTTGAGCGTACGCTAGCTTGAGCGTACGCATGCCTTGGTACGCTAGCTTAAGCGAGCAAGGCGTACGCTGGCCCCTTTCGTACGCTAGCTTGAGCGTACGCAGTCTTGAGCGTACGCTAGCTTGAGCGTACGCTGACCTATAGCTTGAGTGTGCCATTGTGTACGCTGACCCTTGCGTACGCTTTCCATTGGAAGTGT
This sequence comes from Iris pallida, assembly GCA_029216955.1. Lineage (NCBI taxonomy): Eukaryota > Viridiplantae > Streptophyta > Magnoliopsida > Asparagales > Iridaceae > Iris > Iris pallida. Next base: position 7,790,054 of record JANAVB010028398.1, read on the forward strand.
ATGGATCCTTTGGTACGCAGTCCTGAGCGTACGCTAGCCTGAGCATAGCCTGGCTTGAGCGTAGCCTGATTATCCTTGATCTTCTATAGCCCTGTATATTGATATTTTATTAGATATTTAACGTCCATTTTATATCCTTACGCCTTTTGTCCTGAACTTGATAATCATGAATTTACTTAATATGTTTGGAATTGATAATGAAGCATGACACGATAGTGACCCGTAGTGGTGCACTCCTGACATGAGTAACATGACATGACCTGATAGTGGCCCGTCGTGGCGCACTCCTGACTAGTACACTTGACATGATGACCTGACATGTTATATCTTGATAAGCTGTTGCGACGGCTACCTGACATGACATGACCTGTATAATTAATCCTGGACACCGTGGGTGATTGTGCTTGTATAAATAAACCAGTCCTGTCTTGCATCATGTCTAGGATGGGACTCCTGAGTACCACGGTCAGGAGTACCTATTGAAATGAACTAAGGACTAATAACTAGATTAATACATTAGTCATGAAGAGATTTCCCAGCTACAGGCAATCCCGTTACCTGGGCACGCCTTGGGATCTGTAGCCTGCCGTCGAGTAGGGCACATTTCCAGCACACTGTCATGTGTTGCACCCTTCAAGCTACCTAAGGGTACACTCGTTTCCTGGACGATGTACCCACCTGAATTTAACTCTAATCTTTTAACCCGGAGAACCTGGATGGTCTGTAGGGCTTGTGGCTGTGGAATAATCTCACTGCATCTTGTTAGTAATTAGGCTTGTGACAACCCTAGTTAGTTATAGTATCAAGCCGTAGTTCTTGCTTGGCCGTGAAATGATTGGATGTAGTCTAACTAGGGGTGGCGATTTTGCCCTCATACCCTCTACCCTAGCCGGGTACCCTGCACCCTCAGGTGCCCACGGGTACCCTCTACCCTTCGAGGGCAGGCCCTACCCTTACCCTTTTAGAATTAGGGTAGGGTAAGGGTTTTATTCTGATACCCTAGTGTAATTACCCGGGTACCCGCCCTACCCGCCCTACCCTCTGCCCTGTAACCCTACCCTGAACCCTACCCTACCCTGAATCACTACCCTACCTACTACTCGTTAACCCTAACCCTTTAAAAGCCTCGACCCTACCCTTCTCCCCACCCTGAACTGAACGGCTAGTGCAATTACCCTAGTGCAATTATTCGGATACCTTGTAGTTTTTTGTAATTAGTACTTAGGATTAGGAGAACTACATGGTGCTTGATCCTAAGGAGTCAGGTCTAGTCCCTTCCTTGGGTATGTAGGCAGCCCAGGTTCTACTATATAACTGGGTTCAGCGCCTTTAGTAAAAAAAATATTCTTCCTATTATTTCTTGTTTAGTTGTTATGATTTTTGAATGTTGTCAAAATCTGAAAAAAATGAAATGGAAAGAAAAAATATTCTCCCCTGTTTTGTAGTAAAAAATTTGATTTTCAAAGTTAAAAAAATGAAATGGCAAGGGTAATACCCTTACCCTCCCTACCCTGACCCTCAGCTACCCTGTGAGGGTAAAGGGTAAGGACGGGTAATGGGTATTGGTTTTTTGGAAGAGGGCTACCCTACCCTACCCTCATGACTCCCCTAGGGTATCAAAAAAAGGTCAATACCCTACCCTACCCTGCCCTCTTCCTGCCCTTACCCTACCCTACCCTACCTATAGCCAGCCCTAAGTCTAACTAGTCTAGTCTTGCCCTGATCCTGTTCCAGATTATTGAAAGACCAGAATGCTTGTATTTATTTCTCCGATAAATGGTGAGAAACCAAGCTCCGTTCAGACGAAGGGTTACAACCCCGGTCCTTGTTTGGTTTACGGGTTGTAACCTGGTTATCTGAATAGTTCTATGGTTATCTCGTCGTATATCATCCTGATATGTTTCCTTTTATTCCAGTCCTTATTTTATTTATATTTATATTCCTGTGCTGATTGCTGGTTTTAGTTCTTAAGTGAAGCCTCCTTTGTGGCACTTGCTCTTTCTGGGGTCTGACCCAGCTGGTTTTGTGTGGCCAGATTTCGGAGCAGCTCCAGAGGATCTACCGACCTTCCAGCCAGATGGTGACCACTAGACGGAATCCTGGCAACGAGTGGGTTATTTTTGGCTCTCCCACTCTATTGTAAATATATTCTTTTGAGGCGTTTAGCCGACGAGCACCTGTTTAGCTCGGTTGCACTTTTACTTATTGTCTGCCTACGGGCTGTAACATGATTGACAAATCCTAGGGTTGATCATGTATGACTAAACTCTTGCTAGTCCTAACATTTTGTAACGACTAGCTTCATGATCAGCTGAATATGTAATATTTGGGACGCCTTATTATTGTATATTTAATGATCATACATCTTGTAACATTTACTTACTTGCTTGTGATTGAGACACTAGGCTTGTTCATGACCATAGGAGACTGTTGGCTTGTAGTAAACCCTCATGTATCTAGACAGCCGTGACCGTATAGCGAGATGGAATCCATTTCATATACGTAGCTGGCTATGTCTGCCCCCGCTCTCCAGTATTCTGGTTCTGGGGCGTGACATGGTTTAAGTGGTGGCCCATGCAGGTCTTGTAAATCAAGATATGTGAGGGTTTACCGAATAGATGTCTCAATCAGTATTCGTCCTTGATCTCTGCTCATATCTTCTGAAACCCTGGATTCTTGTCCTGATCATATGCTTGTATCGTTGATCTGTCCTGGACCTTCCTTATTGTTTCCTATGTCGTCTTCTTCAGCGGCATAGTACCTGACCCGGCCGATCAGCAAGGCGGAGCACCTCCCGCGGACCAGCAGCAACCTGGAGATCAAGCCCAGCATTCCGGAGTAGCCTCCAGAGTCGTGCCTTCTGGCGGAGAGCCACCAGTCCAGCCAGTTCAACCTGCAGAACATGATGACGGCACTTTGGTAGGTCTCGTCAGGACCTTGATAGCTTCTCAAGATCGTCGTGGAGATGCCTTGCAACAGGCAGTGGCGGATGCCTTGACCCGGGGTGGTCATCAGGGTAACAGCGCGGCCAACAGCTTCAAGCGCTTGAACCCTCCAATCTTCGACGGTAGTGAAGATGCTATCGCGGCAGATGCATGGCTTCAGGACACAGAGGTGGTTCTAGAAGCAGCCAAGACTCCAGAGAACGAGAAGGTAGCCGTGGTGCGCCTACAGTTGTTAGATCTTGCCCGCAGCTGGTGGGCAGCGCAGGCCGTTGGGTTAGCAGCACCCATTCCTTGGGCAGTATTCAGAGAGAGATTCCAGACCAAGTATTTCGATGCCGTGGCTCGGTATGATCTGCAGACGAGGTTCACAAATCTGAAGCAAGGAGGCAGGACGGTCGATGGATATGCGGCCGAGTTTTCGAGACTCAGTCGGTTTGCTCCCACCTTGGTGGCAACCGAGTAAGATAGAGCCCAGCGATTCCAGCAGGGACTTTACCTGGAGATCTTGTTGGCAGTCGAGCAGTTTGAGCACCAGAGTTTTGATGCAGTCTTGAGAGTAGCCCGGAGGCATGAGTATACCTTCCAGAGGATCGTGGACAGGACCGGAGGTCGGAAGAGATCTCACGGCCAGATGAATCAGTCTTCAGCCCCAGCCCCGGCAGCCAGGGCTTTGACTATTGGAGCTCCGAGGCGAGCGGCCTCAGTGACGTCGGTTCAGCATTCCACTCCGACGTACCCTCAGCAGCAGCAGCAGCAGAAGCAGAAGCAATCTTCCGCAGTGGGTTGTTCTCATTGTGGGAAGCCAGGCCATGTGGTGGCAGAATGTCGCAGGGCACAGGGATTGTGTCTGGCTTGTGGAGCACCAGACCATAGGGTTGGATCCTGCCCGAATAGGGGTGGTTCATCATCGTCCAACCTTTCTAGCTCTTCGGTGAGAGGACCAGCTCCGGTCCATCAGCAGCAGTATCCATTGCCGAGGCCCTTGCCGCCTCAGACCCAAGTGTTCCAGCAGCAGAACCCCCAGCAGTATGCACAAGTCCAAGCCCAGAGTCAGAGCAGGCAGCGAGGATTTCAGCAGAGGGGACCAGCACCCCGAGGGCACGGTCAGGCTATGGTGATGACCGTGGAGGAAGGATTGGCACCAGGAGAGGTAGTGGCAGGTACTATTCTCGTCAACTCCTTTCCAGCTTCAGCTTTATTTGATTCTGGTGCATCGCATTCATTTATGTCTGCACGATTCGCGACACGGGTAGGATTGGAGCCCGAGTCATTATCAGTAAGGCTTAATATACTTACTGGTAACGGACTTGTAGGAGTAGATAGAGTATTTTTCTCGTGTCGGATCGTAGTTAGCGGTAGAGAATTCCCCGCTAGATTGATAGAATTCCCGATGGCCGATTATGATGTGGTCTTAGGGATGGATTGGTTGAGGAACCAGTATGCTAGAATAGACTGCCATATTGGCAGGGTTGTTTTTAGCATTCCAGGAGAGCCGGAGTTTTCTTTCTCTCGAGGCGAGGTTGAGCCTTCTCCTCCGATATTGCGGATGGCAGTAGCAGCAGTTCAGTTGCCCAGGATAGTCGAGGAGTATCCAGATGTTTTCCCAGAAGAACTTCCAGGTATGCCTCCGGAGCGGGAGATCGAGTTCACTATAGACTTGATTCCCGGGACAGCCCCAGTGTCAGAGAGAGTCTACAGGATAGCGCCGTCAGAGTTGGAGATCTTGTACAAGATGATTGAAGAACTTCGAGCCAAGGGATTCATTCGTGCTAGTGGATCACCTTGGGGAGCCCCGATGCTTCTTGTGAAAAAGAAGGATGGTACGTCCAGATTATGTGTTGACTATCGTACCTTGAACTTAGTGACAATCAAGAATAGATACCCTCTTCCGAGGATAGATGACTTGTTTGATCAACTCAAGGGGGCTTCAGTATTCTCGAAGATTGACTTGCGCTCAGGTTATCATCAGATCAGAGTCAGAGAGCAGGACATCCCGAAGACAGCTTTTAGATCGAGATATGGGCATTGGGAGTTCCTTGTTATGCCTTTTGGAGCAACCAATGCGCCGGCAGTATTCATGGACCTCATGAATCGCATCTTCATGCCTTACTTGGATCAGTTTGTGATCGTGTTCTTAAATGACATTCTGGTCTACAGCAAGAGTGAGGCGGAGCATGAGCAGCATCTTCGTGTGGTTCTTCAGACTCTCAGAGAGCACCAGTTATATGCCAAGTTCAGTAAATGCGAGTTCTGGCTCGATCGCATTTCGTACTTGGGTCATATCATCACCAGAGGAGGAGTAGAAGTGGATCCCCAGAAGATTGTGGCTATTGAGTCATGGCCAGTACCCAGCACCGTTGCAGAAGTTCGCAGTTTCCTTGGATTGGCTGTCTATTACCGACGGTTAGTTTCGGATTTTGCTCGAATTTCAGCGCCATTGACCCAGTTGACCCGCAAGGATGCACAGTTTGCTTGGACAGCAGAGTGTCAAAGTTCTTTTGAGCAGTTGAAGCGAGGCCTGATAACAGCTCCTATTCTCACGCTTCCAGATGGGACCGGAGGATTCTCAGTGTACTGTGATGCTTCAGGCAGAGGTTTAGGATGTGTTCTGATGCAGCATGGGAAGGTGATAGCTTATGCGTCACGACAACTTCGTAATCATGAGAGGAATTACCCAACCCATGACTTGGAGCTGGCAGCAGTGGTGTTTGCACTTAAGTTGTGGAGGCACTACTTGTACGGAGATAGGGTAGAGATTTTCACCGACCACAAGAGCCTGAAGTATGTTTTCACCCAGAAGGATCTTAACATGCGTCAGAGGAGGTGGCTGGAGCTTCTTGTGGATTATGATGTCAGCTTGCAGTATCATCCTGGGAAGGCCAATGTCGTAGCAGATGCATTGAGCAGGAGAGCCGGAGCTTATTTCCTAACAGCGCAACCAGAGCTGTTAGCAGATCTTCAGAAGTAGGGTATTGAAGTTGTTCTCCCTTCCAGTGTGGCGTTGATGGCCAGCATGCAAGTTCAGTCCACTATAGTCGAGAGGATCCGGATGGCGCAGTCGGCAGATTCCAAGCTTCAGCGACTCAGAGCAGAGTGTGAAGCAGGACGAAGACCAGAGTTATGTATTCATGAGGATGGTACACTTAGGCATGGTAAGCGTCTTTGTGTACCCAGTGGAGATATCAGACAGGAGATCATGTCAGAGGCGCACAGTTCTCAGTATTCCATCCATCCTGGCAGTACGAAGATGTACCGTGATATCCGTCAGCACTTCTGGTGGAATGGCATGAAGCGGGAGATAGCCCAGTTTGTCTCTCGGTGTTTGGTTTGCCAACAAGTTAAAGCCGAACATCAGAGACCGGCTGGACTTCTTCAGCCCTTACCGATTCCAGAATGGAAGTGGAAGCATGTGACCATGGATTTTGTGACTGGACTACCTAGATCCCCAGCTGGTAGAGATGCTATCTGGGTTATAGTTGATCGGCTCACGAAGGTGGCTCACTTTCTTCCATTCAGAGTTGGTCAGTCGACGGCTCAGTTAGCAGATATGTACCTCAGGCAGATTGTCAGATTGCACGGTGTCCCAGTCAGTATCACCTCGGACCGAGATTCAAGGTTTACGTCACACTTTTGGCATAGCTTGCAAGAGAGTTTGGGGACTCATCTCCAGTTCAGTTCAGCATATCACCCGCAGACAGATGGCCAGTCGGAGCGTACGATCCAGACTCTTGAAGACATGTTGCGGTCTTGCACACTTGACTTCGGTGGTTCATGGGAAGATCATTTACACCTGGTGGAATTCTCGTACAACAATAGTTTCCAGGCCAGTATCCGGATGGCACCGTTCGAGGCACTGTATGGCAGGAAGTACAGATCCCCGCTAGCCTGGGATGATGTCGGAGAGAGGCAGATGCTTGGTCCAGAAATGATTGCTCAGACCGTTGAAGTAGTCAGGCGAGTCAGAGATCACCTTCGAGTTGCCCAAGATCGCCAGCGCCATTGGGCCGATGCTCATCGGCGCCCTCTCGAGTTTTCAGTCGGCGATCATGTATTCCTGAGGATTTTGCCTAACCGTAGCGTCATTCGTTTCGGCGTACGGAGAAAGCTTAGTCCTTGGTATATAGGACCGTTTGACATTCTGGAGCGAGTAGGAGATGTATCCTATCGTCTCGCTCTTCCGCCGTCACTAAGCGAGGTGCATGACGTGTTCCATGTGTCCCAATTACGACCGTATATCCCGGACCCAAGCTAAATCCTGGATCATTCGGAATTGGTTGTTGGTACCAACCTTTCGTATGAGGAGAGGCCCGTGTCTATATTGGACCGGAGAGAGAAGATCCTCAAGAACAAGACTATCAAGTTAGTCCGAGTTGCTTGGGGTCATCACTCTTTGGGGGAGTCAACGTGGGAGCGTGAGGATGATATCCGATCACGATATCCCGACTTGTTTGACTCGTGAGGTATAATGTCTTTCTTATGCCTCATGCCATCAATTCCTTGCTTGCATGATTGATTGATTGCCTAGTATAGCTTGCCTGTGAATAGTATATCTTGTTCTTGTCCCTCTAGCCTCTTAATTAAATTCCGAGGACGAAATTCTTTTAAGGTGGGTAGAGTTGTAATGCCTGTTGTTCACATTACGTATTTGGAATACGTATACGCATTTTATCTTGTATTTGCATATCTCCTTGGCTTGGATTGGCTTGTTTACTCTCGGTTTGGGTTGGCTTGGTTCGGCCGGCCCAATGCCTGGTTCATCATGGGCCAAGGGTGGAACACCTTAGCCTATGCTTCTCCTTCATTTCCACCACAACCCCCCTACCTACCACCACCTTTGATATTTATTGCCATTTCTTCTTTCTCTCTCTCCATAATTCTCATTTACTTCTCCTTCCTCCACCATTACTCTTCTCCACCAACCAAGAACACCATAGGCAAGTGCAACTTGCTTCCACAAGAGAACTTCTTTTGATGGTTTCATTAGCTTCTCCTCATGATTCTAAACCACATTAGAACTTGTCATTTTCCATTTTGAGACTTTAATTCTTGTAGATCTAGAGTTTTGCTATTTTCGGATTTTTGGTGTTTTGATCTATCAAACCTGCTTGTTTTCAAGTTTTGATGGTTCCATGTTTTAGAGAATTTCATTCTACCCAATTTTGACCTTTGTAAAGTTGGATTCGGACTTGTTTTGACCAAGATTTGGACAATGGAAGCTTAGATTCAACTTTAGAGTTCTTGCTGTTCTTGCCATTTGGAGAAGACAGTGAACAGTGAGCTAGCTTTTTAGCTTACGCCACTGAGTCGTACGCTGCTGTTTAGTGAGCGTACGCTAGCCTTCGTACGCTGCTGTTTAGCGAGCGTACGCTAGCCTTCGTACGCTGCTGTTTAGTGAGCGTACGCTAGCCTTCGAACGCTGCTGTTTAGCGAGCGTACGCTAGCCTTCATACGCTGCTGTTTAGCGAGCGTACGCTAGCCTTCGTACGCTGCTGTTTAGTGAGCGTACGCTAGCCTTCGTACGCTGCTGTTTAGTGAGCGTACGCTAGCCTTCGTACGCTGCTGTTTAGCGAGCGTACGCTAGCTTTCGTATGCTGCTCTTTAGTGAGCGTACGCTCACCTTGATACGCTGCCTGTTGGCAGTGTGTCTTGAGCGTACGCTAGCTTGAGCGTACGCATGCCTTGGTACACTAGCTTAAGCGAGCAAGGCGTACGCTGGCCCCTTTCGTACGCTAGCTTGAGCGTACGCAGTCTTGAGCGTACGCTAGCTTGAGCGTACGCTGACCTATAGCTTGAGTGTGCCATTGTGTACGCTGACCCTTGCGTACGCTTCCCATTAGAAGTGTATGGATCCTTTGGTACGCAGTCCTGAGCGTACGCTAGCCTGAGCATAGCCTGGCTTGAGCGTAGCCTGATTACCCTTGATCTTCTATAGCCCTGTATATTGATATTTTATTAGATATTTAACGTCCATTTTATATCCTTACGCCTTTTGTCCTGAACTTGATAATCATGAATTTACTTAATATGTTTGGAATTGATAATGGAGCATGACACGATAGTGACCCGTAGTGGTGCACTCCTGACATGAGTAACATGACATGACCTGATAGTGGCCCGTCGTGGCGCACTCCTGACTAGTACACTTGACATGATGACCTGACATGTTATATCTTGATAAGCTGTTGCGACGGCTACCTGACATGACATGACCTGTATAATTAATCCTGGACACCGTGGGTGATTGTGCTTGTATAAATAAACCAGTCCTGTCTTGCATCATGTCTAGGATGGGACTCCTGAGTACCACGGTCAGGAGTACCTATTGAAATGAACTAAGGACTAATAACTAGATTAATACATTAGTCATGAAGAGATTTTCCAGCTACAGGCAATCCCGTTACCTGGGCACGCCTTGGGATCTGTAGCCTGCCGTCGAGTAGGGCACATTTCCAGCACACTGTCATGTGTTGCACCCTTCAAGCTACCTAAGGGTACATTCGTTTCCTGGACGATGTACCCACCTGAATTTAACTCTAATCTTTTAACCCGGGGAACCTGGATGGTCTGCAGGGCTTGTTGCTGTGGAATAATCTCACTGCATCTTGTTAGTAATTAGGCTTGTGACAACCCTAGTTAGTTATAGTATCAAGCCGTAGTTCTTGCTTGGCCGTGAAATGATTGGATGTAGTCTAACTAGTCTAGTCTTGCCCTGATCCAGTTCCAGATTATTGAAAGACCAGAATGCTTGTATTTATTTCTCCGATAAATGGTGAGAAACCAAGCTCCGTTCAGACGAAGGGTTACAACCCCGGTCCTTGTTTGATTTACGGGTTGTAACCTGGTTATCTGAATAGTTCCATGGTTATCTCGTCGTATATCATCCTGATATGTTTCCTTTTATTCCAGTCCTTATTTTATTTATATTTATATTTCTGTGCTGATTGCTGGTTTTAGTTCTTAAGTGAAGCCTCCTTTGTGGCACTTGCTCTTTCTGGGGTCTGACCCAGCTGGTTTTGTGTGGCCAGATTTCGGAGCAGCTCCAGAGGATCTACCGACCTTCCAGCCAGATGGTGACCACTAGACGGAATCCTGGCAACGAGTGGGTTATTTTTGGCTCTCCCACTCTATTGTAAATATATTCTTTTGAGGCGTTTAGCCGACGAGCACCTGTTTAGCTCGGTTGCACTTTTACTTATTGTCTGCCTACGGGCTGTAACATGATTGACAAATCCTAGGGTTGATCATGTATGACTAAACTCTTGCTAGTCCTAACATTTTGTAACGACTAGCTTCATGATCAGCTGAATATGTAATATTTGGGACGCCTTATTATTGTATATTTAATGATCATACATCTTGTAACATTTACTTACTTGCTTGTGATTGAGACACTAGGCTTGTTCATGACCATAGGAGACTGTTGGCTTGTAGTAAACCCTCATGTATCTAGACAGCCGTGACCGTATAGCGAGATAGAATCCATTTCATATACGTAGCTGGCTATGTCTGCCCCCGCTCTCCAGTATTCTGGTTCTGGGGCGTGACATCCACACATCAGAAGTAATAGCTAGTTTATTAGCATGCGGAAACGTTTTTTTAAAGCAAGTCTCATTTCTTTAAAGAGTCTAATAGCATCTTTTCTAGTAGCGCATCTAGTAACTCTATTAAAACATGGATTTAAAGCAATTGTAGCATAATCATATAAAGATTCACTTTCACCCGAAGTAAATGGAAGTTCATCAACAGTAATATATTTAGTAAATTTAGTTTTATGACGGACAGCTGAATAGGAAAACGTACCCACCGAAGAAGCCGTAGTGCCTCCAAAACTGATATGAGTTTGGGTCGCCGGAATTGAGTTGGACCGTAGCAAGTATCGTAGTGTCTTGAGAGTGTGCCCGTGTCACCTCCTCTCTTCCATTTGTACATACAGGAACATTTCTTGCATTGGGCCCCGTACGGAACTGCTTCACATTTTTGATCTAAAACAAGTGAGCCATCAGGTTTAGTTTCATTAAGAAGAATAAAAAATTTCCAAACTTTTGCTTTTTGCTTTCTCTTTACAACATTTGGTACATTGGTACCAACTTCAGGAGGGGAACCAACTAAATCGTCAGGAATAAGATTTTTCTCAAAAAAAGAATTATAAGTTTTAAAAGCATCATTAGCTTGGTTTGAACATTGTCCGGCCATTTTAAAAAGACGAATCAAAATATATAAATGATTATAAAGATGGAGGAGGATACCGAAAAATAATAATAAGAAATTAGTTTTTTGCAAAAAAATAGAGAGATGGAGGAAGAAAAACTATTTCGAAAATGTAAATAAAAAAAACAATTAGAAAGAGGAAGTCGTAGATCGCCGAAATTGTTTGATCGGGAAGTCGTAGATCGCTGGAACTTAGAGCACAACTTTCTTGAAATCTTCTTAAAGATAGAGGAGGATTTTTTTTTTTTTTTTTGTGAGAAGGATGGAATTGTTTGTGTTTGAAATAAAAGTTTAATGGCCAATTTATAGAATTTTTTGGAAACCAAATGACCCCCATACCCTCAAAATATAGTTGTTGTAAAGGGTTTTTGGTCATTTTGGTCAAAAAGACCAAAATACCCCCTATAACGGTCATAAAACGGTCAAAAAATGGAAATATTTTGGTTAAAGGGAAACTATGATTCAAAAAAAAAAAAAAAAAATTCCGGTTCAGCCGTCCGGACCGGACCTGGCTCGAGCCTGGGCGGGCCTGACGGGGCCAGGCTGAACCGGGCCTAACGTTACATTGAAAAAAAAAAAAAACACCGGTCCGGTCCGGGCCGGGCCGGACTTGGGCTCGAGCGGACGAACCCAGTCCGGACCGGATGATCTAGTGGGCAGGCTCGGGCAGGTTCAGGCCAACCCGGCCCGTGTAACACCCTAAGGAGCAATACCAAACCAAGACTTAATAATGGATATCTATATACTTACATTTCGTCGTTTTCGTATTGTATTCTTTTACTTCATACAAATATTATTAAACCATATAAAAAGATAAATTAGGCAAGTGTATTTTTTTCCTCTCCTGAATAAATTTTTTTTATATCCCATAAAATAATCATGCAAGTGTGAGGACCCGGACATTCTTTATCATTTTTCAACATAGAGACTTTATCATATTCCAACTTGTTTTTGGCAAGAATTTAATTATTCCAATTGGAATTATACCCACATTATATATTTTAATAATTTAGTTGAGATTGGAGAGAAACTCCTCACCAGCTGAGAAGAAAAGAAAGAGACCCCATCTATCACACTGACTTGACTGGCTAGAAGAAGAACAAGACCAATAATAATATTACCTAATTTTTAATATTCAGTCACTTTCTTCACGTTTTTCACATAAAATATTTATTTATTTATTAATTACAAGTGAGACTGGAGTGAGAACTGAGAAGAGCCCACAATGACAATTTGACTCTAAAGCCTCGTCTTCCATTTGTTGTCTCATATCCATACCCCTTTCTCTAGTCAAAATAGTATCGAAAATGCTATTTGGACCATCTACGGGACTGATCCGTGCTGGTCCGCGTCCGTGTGACGGTCAGTCATTGGCTTTTCTGCCAACATGAACCCACCTCGGACCAGGAGGTCAATACCGGCATATGTCGTATGGCCGTAGGCTAGCGCGGGCTAGCCCACACGGCGGCCAAAATAGCATCTCACAAATAAAATAGACAATTATAATTATTTTCATTTTTTTAATTTAATTTAATTTTATTTTTTGTGAGGGGTTAGTGGGTTGATGTCACGTACCTAACAAATAAGCCATCAAGAGAGAGTGTTGGAGGAAAGCAACATTGTCCGCTTTTGTGAATTTGAGGAGTCGTGTCCACTCCCTATAAGCGACACCATTCAAAGTCATGTAGCCCACTTCACTTCAATGAGACGCAATTATTGTGGAAAATAACTCCATCTTAATGTTGGACTTGTTGTAATTCATCATCATGGTGACTCTTCACCTTTGTAACTCCCAAGTGACTTTTCACTTTGTAACTCCCAACCTCTCTCTTCCTATATAAAGAGAGGTTGGGATGGCTTGTAGAAAGATATTGACATATATTGATATAAAGAGAGGTTGAGCTAATTGTCCACAACACGTTATCAGCACTTTGCTCGTGCAACGCTGGAGACCCGACGTACCGCTCGCCTCGACGTCCGCCGACCGTTGCCCCGCGCGCACCCCGTCGCTCGTCGCCGATCCCGCGTATCCGCAATCGTTTTCCCACTTTCTTCCACCGTACGGTAAGAAAGGTAAAAAAATTTTTATGATGAATACTGAATATTCAAGCTTCATAGTTAGCCAGTTTTGTACTGAAAAATGATAAACATGTTCTTGTGATGACTTCGGTTTTGTATTAGCAAATATTACAAAATCAATTGATATTCATGTTGTAAACATTTTCAACTTTTGTGATGACTTCGGTTAAACATTTTCAACTTTTGTTCATTTTGTATTAGCAACAGTTTTGTACTGAAAAATGATAAACATGTTGAGAGCACTCTTCTACAAATCAATTGATATTCATGAACTGTTATAGATTTGAGGCATTGTGGTTCACCCATAAAAGCAAGTAGCATAGCTTCAACCCAACAACCAGTACTATTACATTTTTACTGTTACATATAAAGTTGTTGGCTTGCTCCATAAAATATAAAATTCTTTTATTGCCTACTGTTACATATAAAGATTCTTTGCTTGCTTGACTACTGTTAAATATAGATAACAATTTTGCTTGCTGTTATATCTGATAGATTAGTAGCTACAAGTGCTTCGTTAGAATACTTCACAATTGCTAGATGTCTTGGTACTGACTGTTAGAGGTATAATTATTTTTTTTAAGTTTCATTGCAACTTGATACGTCTATCAAACTGTATGTATCTTAAAAAAAATATTCAAAAATAAATTTTGCTTATAATTTTTTAAACTTTGCTATAATCTAGCCTTTAGCATACTAGTTTTTTTTTTTTTTTTTTAAAAAAATATATATATTTGTTAGTTAATTTCTGAGGAAATAAATTTTTGATAGCAAATTTTTATGTTGAAAAAGAAATTTTATATGCTAACATTTTTTGGTAATGATGGATTTGGAGAGCCCCGACGAGCACCTCAGTGCCATCTGTGCCCTGCCGAGCACCTCAGTAGCATTTTTTTATGTTACTCAGTGAATTATTGTAACAGATGGATAGTAAAAAAAATTGTATTTTTTTTCTCGCTATTTTTTTGGCGTCGCTTCATTAGACGTCGAAAAAATAGTTGATATTTTTTTTTGGTGCCGCTTGCTTAGGCACCAATTCTTTTGTGTGCTGTTGCTTGCTTATGTTGTACGTTTTTTTTTTAGCGTAATGGCTTAAAAATTAAAAATTTGGTTTTGGCTATATAAACAAATTCTGGCACCGCCAAATTTGGGCCTCCCAAAATTAACTTTTTTGGCTAATAATTTTTCAAAGGCAACGCTCATTTTGAGCACGCACTAAATTGTCACCTATTTTGCACAATTCGCAAATAGCGTGAATTTCTTGAAAAATCTTATTTATTCTTACATTTGACAAAAATTTTATGAAGTCTCTCCGAATAGGCTCATCTACTTGGGTATGATGTCAGAAAGAACTTGGGGCTTGGTTCTTAAGAGGTCCCCGGTGACCCTCCTCCCCCATTTTCCCGCCTGGTCATATTCACGTAGAGCTACTGAAAGGGGTTGACCGAATATTATTTTTTTGCTCAAATTGTATTTATAATTATGCATTTTTGCAAGAAATTAATTGAACTCTCTATATCGGCCCGTCGATCGATATAAGAAGATAATTTTTAAACAAAAATCGTTTTTTCAAAACCGTTGTTTTTATTTACGATTGTTTGTTGTTGCTTATACAAACCAAATCCATATAAACCTGTCGTTTTATATGTTGACTGATCAAGATTTTTTCTCCTGTTGTAGAAAAATGTCGATCAAGATTGATTTTCCCATCCTTGAAGCCTCTGGCAAGAACTACTTGAACTGGACGCAAGACATCCAGAACCATCTAGATGCGCAGGGCCTCTTGGACGTCATCTATAACGAGGAAGAGCGTGAAGTGGAAGTCACTCGCTCAATGAACGCCAAAGCGATGATTCTATTCCGTAGGCATTTATCTGACGCTATGAAGTCGGAGTTCATTGAAATATCCTCGCCGAAGACGCTATGGGACTCTTTGAAAGAGCGCTTCGACCACCAGAAGACCATATGGCTACCTGAAGCACGCCATGACTGGTTAAACCTGCGCTTCCAAGACTTCAAGAGTGTAACTGATTACAACAATGAAGTCTGCAGGATTCGATCACTTCTCCAATACTGCGGTGAGATATTAACCGACAGTGATCTATTGGAGAAAACATACACCACATTTCCTTCCACTGACAACTTGCTCCAGAAGCAATACCGTCAGTCTAAGTTCACCAAGTTTCCCGAGCTCATCACCCAGCTTTTACTAGACGAGAAGAACAGTCTCATTTTAATGAGAAACAACAATTCTCGTCCTGCTGGAACAAAGGCAATTCAAATGCCTGATGCAAACGCTCTCCGTGGACCAAATCCACGGTGGAAACGAGACAAGGGCCAGTCGTCCCAGCCAAGGAACATAGGCGAGTTTAAGTCTCGCCATCCAAAGCGAGGTTCTAACAAGAACCAAGGACCTTTGACTCCTAGGCAGTCTCATGGTAAGAAACAACGGGCCAGTCGTCCCAAAGCGAGAGTGGAAGGCCAAGCGCCTACTCTCTGCTACAAATGTGGTGCTTATGGTCATATGCAACGGACTTGCAGGGCGACCCCCCAAGAAGTTAATAACTATCACAAGGGGCGTCGGGCCGAAGCAAATCTGGTCAACGAATGCGAAAATCTAAATCTTGAGACCCCCGATTTTGTAGCAAAAATGGAAGAATAAATCTTCATTTTCTATCTATGTTTGACTTAAGTCATGAAACTTTTGGTGGTTTGTATTTTCTGTTTTCTCGATAAAATTAAAGTTCTATTTCGAGCACTTTCCTCAAACGTGTGACAAACTTTAATTTTTTTACTTATAGGCATGGACCACAGGGCAGTGGATTGTCTGGTTGATAGTGGAACGACTCACACTATCTTGAGAGATAAATCATACTTTATCTCCTATACGCCTAAAGTAACCTCAGTGACAACCATTTCGGGACCCTCAACCCTTGTTCAAGGTTTTGGCAAAGCCCGTTTTTCGTTGTCCAATGGTACTCCCGTTGAAGTATCAGAGGCCTTATATTCTCCAAGGTCCAGTCGTACCTTATTGAGTTTTAAGGATATTCGAGAAAACGGATTTCATGTTGAAACTGCTCGAGAACATGGCTTCGAGTATCTTTTCATTACCTCCACTCAGTACGGCCAAAAGCGTATCTTGGAGAAGTTGAAATGTCTTTCAAGTGGTTTGTATCTCACTACGATACAACACATCGAGAGTAATCTCATCATTCGCCGAGCGCCAGTTGATGAGAGGACTTTTATGCTATGGCATGACCGGCTGGGTCATCCGGGTCAAAATACGATGCTTCGCACTATGAATGCATCACATGGGCATCCTCTTGGAGGAAAGAATTTCGTTATAAATCCGAAAAGCCTATGCCAAGCTTGCTCGATTGGGAAGACGAATCTCAAGCAACTCCATGTGAAACCTACGAGATTGGTTTCCCAATTCCTTGAGAGAATTCATGGAGATATTTGTGGACCAATCCAACCAACATGCGGACCATTTAAATACTTCATGGTTTTGGTTGATGCATCGACTAGATGGTCACACGTAGTGTTGTTGTCCACCCGAAACGCAGCGTTTCCTAAACTCCTCGCCCAGATCATTAAGTTAAGGGCTCACCATCCGGATTATCCGATAAAGTCTATTAGACTTGATAATGCCGCTGAGTTTACATCGAAGACTTTCGATGACTATTGCATGACTTTGGGAATAAATCTTGAACATCCTGTTGCGTATGTTCATACCCAAAATGGCCTAGCGGAAGCTTTTATAAAGCGACTGCAAGTGATAGCGAGGACCTTGGTTATGCGCACCAAACTCCCACTATCTGCATGGGGCTATGCAATTTTGCACGCTGCAAATTTGGTCCGTCTGAGGCCCATGGCCACCCAACCACTTTCCGCGTACCAGCTGGTTACTGGATGTGAGCCTGATATCTCACATTTACGCGTGTTTGGGTGCCTAGTCAATGTTCCAATTGAGCCGATAAGGCGTTCAAAATTTGGACCTCAGAAGCGACGGGGAATATATGTCTGTTATAACTCCCCGTCCATCATTCGCTATTTAGAGCCCTTGACAGGCGATCTCTTTACCGCGAGACACGCGGATTGTGACTTTGATGAGGCAATCTTCCCGTCGTTAGGGGGAGAAATGCACGCTAACGTTGATGAGGAACGACGTGAATTAGCGTGACATGTGCCCGCTTTTGCTCATCATGATCCCCCCTCTGCACATAGTGATAAGGAAGTGCAGAGGATTCTAGGTCTGCAAGATATTACAAATCAAATGCCAGATGCATTTAGCGACCTAGCAAAAGTCACGAGATCAATTATACCTGCTGCAAATGTGCCTGCAAGGATAGACGTCCTTGAGAGACGCCATGTTCCTGTGAAACATGTTACTCTGGTCGAACCCGCCGAGCAAAGGACGCTGCCATCGGCCGTCCAGTCCGCCGCTATTTCCAAGAAGAAGGGAAGATCGGTTGGTTCCAAAGATATTCTGCCCCGGAAGCGGAGAAATCTTGTTAAAAGCGTTTTGCCACATGAGATCATTAAGGATCGCGGCGATGTATTAGAAGAGCGCGTTCCAGATGAAACGCCTATTCCTAATCATGCCGATAACCTCGAAATATCCGTCGAGTATGCTAGCTTAGACGATATTTTGAAGCGAAACGAAACTGTCATCGATGATGTGTTCATATACTCAGTGGCCACTGACATTATGAACAATGATGACATGGAACCTCGTAGTGTTGCCGAGTGTCAACGACGAACGGACTGGTCACAATGGAAACAAGCAATCCAGGCTGAACTAGACTCCTTAGCGAAAAGAAGTGTGTTTGGACCCGTTGCTCCAACACCACCCAATATTAAACCAGTTGGTCACAAATGGGTTTTCCTAAGGAAGCGTAATGAGAGAAATGAGATTGTGCGATACAAGGCTCGCCTTGTGGCGCAAGGCTTCTCACAACGCCCTGGAATTGATTACGAGGAGACGTATTCTCCCGTAATGGACATCATAACGTTCCGCTACTTAATCAGTTTAGTAGTTTCCGAAAAATTGAATATGCAGCTCATGGATGTGGTCACAGCCTATCTCTACGGGGATCTAGACACAGAGATATATGAAAGTCCCTGAAGGACTAAAGATGCCTGAATCAAGTAGTTCCCGACCACGGAACGCGTTCTCGATTAGACTGAGACGTTCGCTATATGGATTGAAACAATCCGGGCGAATGTGGTATAACCGCCTAAGCGAATACTTGATCGGTTTGGGATACGTTAATAACGAACTTTGCCCATGCGTGTTCATAAAGAAATCCACTTCAGGATACGCAATCATCGCGGTCTATGTAGATGACATGAATCTCATAGGAACCGAAAAAGACTTGTCAGAAACTGCTGATATCCTCAAGAGGGAATTCGAGATGAAGGATCTTGGAAAGACACGGTTTTGCCTCGGCCTGCAGATCGAGCACCGTAAAGATGGAATTCTTGTCCATCAAGCGAACTACACCCAAAAGGTGTTGAGACGCTTTAGTCATTTTGACGTTAAGCCGTCCGCTACTCCCATGGTCGTCCGCTCTCTAGACATTACTAAGGACCCATTTCGTCCAAAGGACGACGACGAAGAGATATTGAGTCCTGAGTGCTCTTATCTAGGTGCAATAGGCGCTTTATTGTACTTGGCCCAATGTACTAGACCGGACATCTCGTTTGCTGTGAATTGTCTAGCTCGACACAGCACCGCGCCAACACGCCGCCATTGGAATGGCATAAAAGACATTTTCCGCTACCTTAAGGGTACTACGGACTTGGGCTTGTTCTATCCCTACGCGGTTTTGAGTGAGTCCAACGCTCTTGGCACTCGAAGCAACGCGACCCTTGTTGGCTACGCCGATGCGGGATACTTATCTGATCCGCACAAGGGGCATTCCCAATCTAGTTACGTCTTTACCATTGGGAACACGGCGATTTCTTGGAGGTCTCGCAAACAGACCTTAGTGGCTACTTCAACGAACCACTCTGAGCTACTCGCGCTTTATGAGGCGACTAGAGAGTGTGTATGGCTTCGAGCTGTTATTGGCCATATTCGAAGTACATGTGATCTTCCATATGACCCAGATGAACCTGTTGTCATCTATGAGGACAATACCGCTGTTATTGATCAAGCGAAACATGGTTACATCAAAGGGGATGCTACCAAGCACATATCGCCCAAGTTGTTCTTTACACATGAACAACAAGCACTTCAAAAGATTGAAGTGCAACATATTGGATCGGAGAATAACCGTGCAGACTTGTTCACCAAGTCACTGCCAAAACACTCGTTCCAGAAGCATGTCAGAGCGATTGGACTTAGGAAGCTTTCAGAGCTAGCCTAAGTGAAACATGTTTCCCGTACCCTGTTGTGTGCATGTGAGGGGGAGCGCCCCAACGAGCGCCCCCAAATGCCCTGTTGTGCGTATATCCCGTGTCCTGTCGAGTGCGAGTGAAAAGGGGAGCATCCTGATGTATGCTTGTGTACTCTTTTTCCCTTAGACCAAGTTTTTTCCCATTGGGTTTTTCTTGGCAAGGTTTTTAACGAGACACATTTCAAATCTCTTATTCACTAAGGACTATTGTGATCAGGGGGAGTATCCAGTGTATACCTCTAAACCATCGTGTACTCTTTTGTCCTTCGATCAGCGGTTTTTTCCACTGGGTTTTCCCTGACAAGGTTTTGACGAGGCACCTTTGTAATGGTTAAGTTTACCCCATCACACTGACCTGTGTGTACTCTTTTGTCCTTCGACCAAAGTTTTTTTTCCCACTGGATTTTCTTTGGCAAGGTTTTAACGAGGCACAAGTAGGTGGTCATTTTTGAATCTGCAAGCTACAGACCGACAAAGAAGCTCAGAGGTGTTTACAAGCAGAGTTTGTGAAGAGCCAAGGGGGAGTGTTGTAATTCATCATCATGGTGACTCTTTACCTTTGTAACTCCCAAGTGACTTTTCACTTTGTAACTCCCAACCTCTCTCTTCCTATATAAAGAGAGGTTGGGATGGCTTGTAGAAAGATATTGACATATATTGATATAAAGAGAGGTTGAGCTAATTGTCCACAACAGGACTTATGATTATCTACACTTGGTTGGACCCATGGTCTTGAGACACCACAAGACTAAGTTGTTAATATCACACTTACACGTCAAAGGTGTCTAGAAAGACTATTTTAGTGAAGGCATGAGGTCTCAAGCAAGCAAATCTTAATCATCTTTTTGGTGCATCAAGGTTGTGTTTTTTTTTGTTGTTTTTTCCTTTTTTTCTTCTTGGGTTGGTTTGTTTGTTATGAAATATGGACTAGAAACTACTAGTAACCCCTACTAATTTCAACCTCTGGACAAGGGCACCTTTGATTCCAAGATTTATTTATTTATTTATTTATTTATTTTTACCGAGGACACCATCAAAAGTGATATGGACTATGACATAATGGAAAATATTACTTTTAAGTTGTAAAAATGTTTCGGGATCTAAAAAATGTTCGGAGGTATCACATCATTTGTTAGGGGGCATCAACATTTCAAGCATCCAAACTCCTCTTCCTTCGTCCTCTTCCTTTTTATGCAACTTCATCTTCCTCTTCCTCTTGCAATCAGGGGCGGATCTAGAAATTGAAACTGGGGGTGAGCTGTAATGGATTAAGGTGGGCTAGAGGTAGGCTAACCCATAATAAAAAAAAAAATTAAAAATTAAAAATATAAGGAGAAAAAATAATGCAATTTTTTTGGGGGCAAGCCAAAGGCTGGATCCGCTCATGCTTGCAGTCCTAATCAATTGTGCAACTTCCTCTTCCTCTTGCAACCCTAATCGAATAACACAAGTTAACTATTCTTTTTCTTCTTTCTCTTTTGATTTCAATGTATATTTTCTAGATTTCCCAAATAAAATATAACACAACAATTCTAGGATTTTTTTTATTTTTGTTTTTAGATTTAATTAATGTATGTTGGAATCTTTTTTTTTTTTAAGTAATTTTTAGGATTTGAAAGCTTCAATACTAGAGAGATACGCATTTATCTGTTTTAAGTACGGGTGCAACTTGGGCGGGCTAAACCCGAGCCCGATCGGATAAACCCGTTAATGGATTGGGTTAAGGTTGAAGATACTCGGGTTCGGGCTCGGGTTTGGGTTCAAATATTTGAACCCGGTCATAAATTGGGTTGGGCTCGGGTTCATATGTCGGGTTACCCGAGGAACCCGAAACCCGACTTATATATATATATATATATATATATATATATATATATATATATATATATATATATATATATATATATATATATATATATATAGTCATACTTCTTAAATAAAAAGTTTAAATTCTAAACTTCTTCACCCAAACTCTTCAACTCCTTATCCTAAATCTTATTTCAGTTTGTATTTTGTAATGATCAAGACTTGATTGCTATTTAATTATGTGTTTAATATTACTTTTGTTTAAAATTATTTCAGTTTGTATATTAGAGCCCGATAAATCCGATGGACCCGACCCAACCCGAGTTCAATCCGAGCCAAATCCGATCCTCCGGATTTGGTCTTGGACTTCATATGTTGAACCCGAGGTTGGGCCGGGCTTGGGCTCGGACTAGGCTTATGATTCATCGAATTGGGCTTGGGTTGACCTCAAGTCCGATCCAACCCGTCCGAGTTGCACCCCTAGTTTTAAGACTGTCTAGATTCTGGCAGTTCTAAAGTCACGGTTATTAGAATCATGATCCTAAGACACATAATGTCTAGATTCTTGCAGTTCAAAAGTTAGGACAGTTACAAAAGTAACAGAAGTGATAGTTTCTAATATATTTTTTTCTTAAAAATGATAAATTTTTTAAAATAAATTATGATAGCCCCCATCACTTAGAAGTCGGAGAACTCCCTTTCTTGCTCTAAAATGGACTAGTAGGTTATCACACATTCCCACCAGCCACCGCCAAAAAAACAAGTTAAAAAAAAAAAAAAAGAGGATAGGAAAAGAAAAAAACAACTCTACTTCTGTCCACATTTGAGTTCTTGGTACTATTTGCGTTCCAGTACTTCTCTGTACTTGAGAGTGCAAAAATAAAATATTATTTTCCCATTAACATGATTTATTGTTGTAGGAGGAGAGCAAATATATTCCTACAATTATAATAAGGTTTCAAAACAGTTCAAAAGTGGGCCGTCTAAGTTGTATATAATTTTAAAAAATTTGAATAATGTAAAAGAAAATTATTGATTTTTTTAAAATTTTTGTTAAATATAAAAACATGAAAAATCGAACTCAACCAACAAAAAAAAAAAATATCTGCCACCTTAACCACATACATGAGAGCATCCATAGTGGTAGCACTTTAAACACATACTCTAAATTATTAAAATTTGTATAAATTATTACTTTTGGGATGTCTCATTGATATCGACACATAATAGTACACTTCAAATAAATTCTTCAAATTAACATCATTTCTATTTTTTTCTTTCTTTATTTTCCTTCAATGTTCGGTAAGATTTTTTGTTTCTCTTTTTCCTCTTTATTTTTCTCCCATGCTTGGTAATAAAGATTAATTTGGTGGACCTATGAATAAATGTAGCGTAGGTAGGACACGTTTCGAATTTGGAGTGTTTCTTATCTTTCTAGTTTTTTGCAAGTACGAACAAGTGCCCACTGCCAGAGGCGGGTCCAGAAACTATAGCTGGGATGATGGCCGCTCCCAATAATTTGGGTGGGCTGAAGTAGATTAATCCATATAAAAAAAAATTAAAAAAAATTATATACAAAAAAATGTAAATGTTTTTTTTTGGGTTGGCTGCCCACCCCGTCCGGCCCCAATCCAACCTTTGATATGCTCTTGTCCACTGCAGCCTTAAAGTGCTAAAAAAATTTAATTAAAATTAAAAATGTAGCACTTAAAATCTCTTTTGTTGTGGATGTTCCGAGTTAGAAGAGATGTTTGATTATAATTAGATAATATTAATGCGTGCATAAATGATAGGGGACCTCCTCCTTCTTCTTCTTCGACCACATGCATAGTAGTAGTAATAATAATAATAATAATAATAATTGATACAACACGCATTCATGACCACCATCATGTACGCAGCAAGCAGCAGAACGTGCGGGGGATCGATCGAACCCACCAGCCAGCAGCCCCACGCCGGCCGGAGCAGTGTGCACGAGATCGACAGATACCAACCAACCACGTGTCTGTCGTGCGTGCGTGCAGTGCAGATCTCTCGCGCACACACTTATTGATGATGGGACCTAATGGTGTATTTTGTACCATTCCCACGCTACGTGTTAAAGCTAGCATCAGGACAGGAGGCCTTACGCTACGGGTTAAAAGCTAGGATCAGGAGATCTTAGCTCGGTTTGTAGTTGTAGTGCCAGTTGTCAGAGTTATTTACTACGGTCCAACGAAGTTGCTACGATGTCCGTACTTTATAGCTGTTTCCGTCGACTGATGTAATAGTCGACAATTGGTCCTATGGTCCGGATGGAATCCGAAAATAGCAGAAAAGCCAATAGGTGACCGTCATATCGACTGACGATCACGTCCGTGATCATAAACTGCGGACAAAATATCATTTTCGTATTTAGTAATAGGATCTCATCATATAATAGTGTATATTATGGTTTAGATTTCAAATTGGATCTCCAAATCACTGTTTAAGTAGGCAACTGAACAGTGATTTGGAAATCCAAATCCTAATGTTGATCATTTTCGAGATCCAAATTTTAATTATATCCCAATACAAATTCATCAGCCTACTCGCTCCTATGTCAGTAACACTCGGGCGAATGATTATGTTATTGGCACGAGGAGTTGTTACTAAACACCTCTACTCCATGTGGTTTTAAGGTGAAAGATATTCTCCCGGGCGGATGGGTTCGATTCCACGAGAAAATGGTATTATTTTTTTTTGCATAATTTATTTCGAGCTAACCCATGTCCTGAAGATGAGTTGTATTTACTTACGTGTTAGGAGTAGAGAGGGCAACGAGGAATAGAGAAGAAATGGCAACAACACCGTAGTTGTAAAATAAGTTATTAAAAAAAAAACCATAATTTACATATCCCCGATATTGTAGATACAAATTCGACACTGTCCGATATCACATTGGTTATTTTCCAAGTCAATTCGACAAAAAAAATTAAATAAAAAAGACAAACCAGTAAGAGTAAAAAAAAAAAAAAATCATTTATCATATATAAACCAATTAGCAAGCAATGTCGACTATTATTGTACTCAATCTCAAAACTACTAAAAAATAACACATAAATACTTAAAAATTATACTTAAATGTATAAAATATTTTTTATAAGATTTTAATAATTTATTGATATTTATTTGTTTTCTGATATAAAAAAAAAAATCGATGCTCCGATCCAAAATTACCGATACCGATACTCAGAGGAAGGATCCAAAACCAATTCCGATATCAATATAGCGAATCTTGGAAAAACTTGAAAGAGTAGCAAAAACAAATGCTCTTTTGGGTACATCATCCATTAGATTGGATACTCATCTCACAGGTCTCCCTGCTAAAGTGCTGAAGATTTTAGAAAGACATGGTTTAGATATAAGTACAAAATAATATTAGACAATTGATGAGTAACCCCCCAACTGACATCAACATGGGGTTGCACACAGGGTCCAACAGTGGAAGATACAAGGAGTCAGTGTCTGCGTTTTGGTACGAGGCTGACACCATAGAGTCATTAATACAAGCACAATCCCCATCAAAAACTAAGAATTGTATGATTATAGCAGATTTAAAAAAAAATTCTTTAGTCCTTTTTGTTTCATGTTCTTGTGCTCAAGTTTCCATTGGCAACAGGTACTGCTAATCTTGTCTATAGTTATTTTTTTTGTACAGTACAATCAGCCAGAACATTTCACTCACATGTTGAAGTTTTATGAAACACTAGGTTCCATATAGCATATAATACACAGGACAACCTGGCTCCTCTATGCACCATCCAAAATTTTGCTTCTTAATGCATGCAAAGAGAATCAATTGGTACTCAAAATGTCAGACATACAATTGCCAGAAGCAGAAAATGAGGTCATGGCAACTTTGAGAGAACTACTAGTTGCTACTTCAGAAGTGAAAAATCAAGCGATCCGATATTCGATATGGATTGAATTAAAAATCAGATACGAAGATCTTCAATATCGGTTAAAAGATTCGCACCACCTGCTGATCTCTGTTCTGAAAGATTCACGACTAGCTGGCCACAAGCACCGTTTATATCTTCTCCCATGGTCTGACGGATTGTTGTTCGTATATTATACTCACTTCTAAGTACTTTCTGAAACTTCTTCACATTCTGTTCTGTGCTAGTCTGGAAACAACTTGAAGTGCCAACTGGATTATAAGGTATCAAGTTCACAACCTGAATCATCAATAAAGACCCAACAGTTTAGTCGGTGAAACTTGTATATCAAGATATAGGCAAAAGAAAGCTACTCCAATATGAAGCAACAGACAAATACACTACATGCCAAAACTTGGCCATGTTCAAGTCGTGGTGCCATATTGTGTTTGTATTCATCATCTCTGTAACATAGCAAACTCCATAATTTAAAGTTGTTGAACAACATATAGTTAATTACGTGGCATACAATATATAGAAAGCCAACGGCATATTTGCAGAAATATATCTGTGGGTAAGTGCCAAACATGGCAATAAAAGTGATAAGATAACCCAAGGTTCTAGAAATCAACTTTGAATATGTTTTGGACTAAATTCAGAGCCAAAATTACAATATCTAGTACTTCGTTTTCCAAATTCTAAGAGAACCAAAGCATTAATCAATTAAGGAAAGTTAATAGAGGTAAACTATTAGCTAATGCCAGGTTTTCACAACTCATAACTAAATCATAACTTCATAACATACATGTCCATAAAACAACCATATACAGAATTTAAAAAAAAAACTAAGATAATTTTAGGGTTCTAAGCAATTATCGGTAGAAAGACGATTTATCTTTGATGAAGATTCTTTTAGGGTTAGCTAAATTTTAAAGAGCTGCAGATTGTTGCTGCAAGGATAAAGGTCTGGCTGCTAATCAAGTTATTCCTGCTGTAGGTCCTCTTGATGACAATCAAGAGGAAAGCTAGCCTTAACAGTGAATCCCGGTGTGAATTGTAATATAGTTACCTAACATGTTTTAGTAGTTGTTTATTGGACTTTTAAACATTTTATACTTTTGCACGTTTTGTTGTTAATGATGATTTCTGAATAATAAGATATAGGTTGAATAATCTTGTTAGAGTTTTTATCCGTTTCTCAAAAGAAAAGTATCAAGTCAGGGAGTTGACAATATTTTATTAATCAAATATATAGAGGCCAGATTTTGTTGATGCATACAAATTTGGTAGGGCATGTAGCTCACGCATTCCATGATACATGCTTTCTCTCATATATATATATATATATATATATATATATATATATATATATATATATATATATATATATATATATATCATGCACATGTGGACCAATATGAATGGACTCTTACATCCCATGGTCCTGATCGAGAGCCCAGCAGAAGCCCGCATGTCCCTCATCCATTGGATCGAGCGGGCCACCCCCATCCGATGGTTGGGTGGGTGGGTGTGGGGGGAGGGGGGGGGGGGGGGGGGGGGGGGGCGCGGAAGAGAGGTGGGGGGGCTTTGGCGGGGCCCGCGGCTGGGCTTTTGATCCAGATTATATATATATATATATACACACACCGTACTGTCCAGTCAATAGATTATAAATTATAATCCTACTTATACTAGGACTTCATATTTAATCCTCAATTGACACCAGATGCTTCTTTGTAGGTTGACTCTAGGCTAACCAATAGTCATCCTAATAGGACTCACATCAATAGTTATAACTTTGATAAGTCAAAACCAAATGTTGGGTTTTGGCCTTTTTTTGAATGGAACTTTAGTCCCACATCGGCTAGGCTAAAGAAGTTGTATCTCTATATATTAGCTATGCTCTTTTAGAGATGCACATGTGGTGTGGAGGTGCACATGAGTGTGCCATGTGGAATTATTTTTCTAATGGGAAAAAGGCTAAATCAACAATTGAAAACATTCATGCTTTTTGCTCTTGGAAAATTTATTTCCATGGAAGCTAAGTCCCGTAGGGGCTTAGCGACTCGGACTCGGACACGGACTCGGGCTCATGGGCTCATGAGACGTAATGTGGCGTTTTGTTGGCGCACTTAGCACGTCAACATCGTCGCTAGGCGCATAGTGCGCTTAAGTTGCGCTCGTTGCGCGAGCCACTTGCGCAGCCGGTTGAGCTGCCAGGTTGCGCGGCTCTGGTTGCGGGCCAGTTGCGCGGGCCAGGTTGCGCGGCCAGTTGCGCGGCCAGTTGCGCGTCCAGTGGTTCGCCCAGTTGCGCGCCCAGTTACGCGGGTGGCGCAGGGTGCACAGTGCACGTTTTGCGCGCGGTGTGCAAGGCGCGCGGGGTGCGCGAGTGGCGCAACTTGCTACAGATCGTGCCTGTGCATGATCTGTGCGATTACTGCACGTTCGGAGTGGTTTTTACCACGTCCCGAACATTGTGCAAACCGGACAGTTGTCACTCAGGCCTATATAAGGTCTCTTCTCTCCACAGGACAATGTACAGAAGATTACACAGTTAAAAGAGTTTACAAGTGTTTCTTAACATAAGTAAACAGAAGCTGTGAGAGAGAAGAGAAGCTTTGCACCAGCGTTGCTTTTGCACGGGAGTCTGTGTACGATCCGAGAAGTCAGAAGAGCAGGAGTGTTCCAAAGTTCTCCGACGAACTTGCTGGTTCCTGGAAGCTATTCGTGTGGGACGAACAAAGCTTTGAGCAACGGTGATCACACCCCAGCAGGCCATCTTCCATCTTTCGCCTGTCATCGCTGCTGCTGTTAGCAATTCGATTCGTGTCTTCTGTTTAGAAGTGCTACTGTCATTTGCTACTGATTACGAAATCTTTTTAGATTCTCGTAATCCAGAATCCTCTTAGGATCTCTGTCGTGCACCTTCTTTGAAGTGTTGCGTTGAAACGTTGTCTTTACAATCGTTTCATTTTCTTAGTTTTTCATCGAAAATTGTGCCCCAGCAATAACAATCTCAAAGCTTTATTGCTACGATGGAAAACTTTAATGCTTCACTCCTCAATACTGACTTTTGTAAGTTAGAAAAGTTTGAGGAGAGCATTATCAAGTATGGAAGAGGAAGGTTTATCTCACTCTTCAACTCAGAGACGTTGATCACGTGCTTCTTGAAGAGGAACCTACTGTTCCAGATACTGGGTCTGCTGTCGTAATCACTGCGGCTACTAAACTTCAGGCCAAGTGGAGAAGCGAGAATAGCATTTGCATGCTGCTTATCCTGAATACTATGGAGGATTCCCTAGCAGAATCCTACAGTAAGAAGACTATTGCCAGAGACATATGGGAGTCTCTGGAGAAACTGTACGAAAAAGACAAAAACAGGAGCAAGATATTTGTGGTTGAAAAATATCACAAATGGCTCTTTGAGGACGAGAAGTCCATGCTGCCGCAGGTGAAGGAATTCCTGAAGCAGCGACAGAAGCTGGAAGACGAGGCGATGGCCCTCCCCGACAAGTTTGTTGTTGGAGGGATTGTCTCGAAGCTCTCCGCTGGGTGGAGCAAGTTCTATGCAAACATGCATAGGAAGAAGCTTGAGATCAGCCTTGAAGATCTCTTCAGGAAATTTATGTTAAGGACCAGATGCGGGCTCAACTGAAAGTGGACGCACTGTCCAAGCAATTGGCTAACGCCAATATGGTTCATACGATGGAACCAAGGGGAAAGCAGGCGGCTTCCCACAGCAAGAAGAAGGACCCTGACAATCTGAAATTCAAGGGGACTTCCTTCAAGCAAAAGAAGCCAAAGTCCCATTTGGCTTGCTTCAAATGTGGCAAGAAGGGCCACTTCAAAAGTGAATGCAAATTCAAGGCCAAGCAATCAGATGAAGGTGAGCCTAGTAAGGTCTCAATGATCACTGATGTTGTTGCTATGATTGCACAGGTCACTGCGGTTGGGACTGATTCTGACTGGTGGGTAGACACTGGCGCCACTTGCCATGTCTGTTCCAGCAAGGAGTGGTTTACCACCTATACACCAACTTCTGAAGTGGTTATGGTGGCAAACCAGGCACAAGCTGAAGTGCTCGGGATCGGGACGGTGGTTTTGAAGCTGACTTTTGGCAAGACTCTGACGCTTCAAGACGTGAAGCATGTACCTGCTATCGCAAAGAACCTGATCTCAGGAGGCCTACTTTGCAATGTAAGCCTCAGGATGGACATCAATGATGGCCAGATGGTGATGTCTATTAAGGAAACTTATTTCGGAAAAACTTTTTGTACCGAAGAAATGTTCAAAATTCAGCTTGTAAATCAGTCCAATGTAATTAATGCAATCACTCATTCTGCTTATACTCTTGAATTGTGGCATAATAGGCTATGACATGTTCATTGTAAACGGATAAACAAAATGTCTAGTCTAGAACTTATAAGTGTAGGGGTAAGGTAGAGAAATGTGAAGTTTGTGCTCAAACGAAGATCACAAGGAAACCCTTTCCTCGGATTTATCGAAGTACCGATCTTCTGGAGTTGGTACACTCCGATATCTGTGACTTCAAACAGTTCTCTACAAAGGCCGGGATGAAGTATTTCATAACCTTTATCGATGACTTCTCTAAGTATGCGTTCGTCTATTTGCTGAAGGCTAAAGACGAAGCATTCGAGAAGTTCAAGGAGTTCAGAGCCGAAGCTGAGCGGCAGACTGGACAACAACTCAAAAGAATAAGAAGTAATCGAGGTGGGGAATACATGTCTCATGAATTCGCATCGTTCTGTAAAGAACATGGAATTTGTCAATGAGACTACGGCTCCGTACTCTCCTTAATCAAACGAAGTAGCAGAGAAGAAGAACATAACGTTAACATAAATGATTAACTCAATGCTGTTGACCGCAGGTATTCCAAAGTGCTACTGGGGAGAAGCTGCATTAACGACCACTTTTATTCTAAATAGAGTGCCTCATGCAACTTCAGACATTACTCCTCATGAACTCTGCTTCAAGGTCAGACCAAACTTGAATGTCATTCGAGTGTGGGGGTGTCTGGCATATGCCAAGCTTCCAGATCTGAAGATTCAGAAGCTTGGGACAAAGACTACAAAAACAATCTTCTTGGGGTATGCCGAGAAGAGTGATGCTCGAAGATTTCTTGATATTGAGTCAAATCATATCATTGAATCTCGCGACGCAGAATATTTTGAAGACAAATTTTCAAGGCACAAGAATATTGTTCTTGTGGATATTCCGGAGAACAATACGGGTGCGCAAGAATCCAAGAAGATGTTGTTGAAACAACGGTTGAACCAGAAATCGATGAGCCGTCAGCGAAGCGTGGGAGGAGGCCGAAGGACTTCGGAAATGACTTTGTCACCTATAATGTGAAAGCATATTCCCTTACCTATGATGAGGCGATGAAGAACATAGACGCGATTTTCTGGAAGGAGGCGATTGACAATGAAATTGATTCCATCACCTCAAATAACACTTGGGTGTTGGTTGATCTTCCTGAAGGAGCGAAACCTATCGGATGCAAACGGATCTTCAAGAAGAAGATGAAAGCAGACGAAACTATTGACAAGTTCAAGACTAGGTTGGTAGCCAAGGAATTTTCTCAGAAGCAGGGGATTGACTACTTTGACATGTATTCTCCAGTAGCCCGGATGACCACCATCAGAATGTTGATTGCTCTCGCAGCACTACATAAGATGGTGATACATCAGATGGATGTGAAAACGGCTTTCCTAAATGGCGAGCTGACCGAAGAGATTTACATGCAACAGCCAGAGGGATTTGTTGTCAAGGGTCTTGAAGACAAAGTCTGCAAGTTGGTGAAATCCTTGTATGGTCTTAAACATGCTCCCAAGATGTGGCATGAGAAATTTGACAAGGTTATAAGGTCAAATGGCTACATAGTCAGCGAGACGGACAAGTGTGTTTACACGAAGTTCGTTGATGGAAGAGGTGTGATCGTTTGTCTGTACGTGGACGACATGCTGATCCTAGGTACGAATATGGGCTGTGTCACAGAGACAAAGAAGTTCATCTCGAACAAGTTCAGTATGAAGGACTTGGGGGAAGCATCCCTAAGATCATCCGGACAGACATTGAACTAGCGCTATCACAGTCTCATTATGTTGAGAAGATGATCACTCGTTACGGGTATCAGGATCTTCCAGGGATCGATACGCCGTACAAGTGTGATCTGAAGCTGAAGCCTAATTCAGGGGAAAGCGTCAAACAGCTGGAGTATGCAAGCGTAATCTGGAGTTTGATATATGCTACTACTGCCACAAGACCTGACATAGCTTTCGTCGTGGGAATGCTGAGTCGTTTCACGAGCAACCCAGGCATTGAGCACTGGAAAGCTGTGAAACGGATTATGAGATATCTCAAGATGACTCAGACATATGCACTGCACTACAGCGGAGATCCGCCGGTAGTAGAAGGCTTCAGTGATGCCAGCTGGTGCTCAGAAGTGGAGAGCGAGAGGTCCACAGGTGGATACATTTTCACAATGGGTGGAGCTGCTATATCGTGAAAATCGAAGAAGCAGAATATGCTCTCGCGGTCATCCATGGAATCTGAGTTCTTTGCACTTGATACCGCAGCGGAGGAAGCAGAATGGCTTCGGGAGCTCATGTATGACCTTCCTATGGTTGGGGCACAAATACCGACGATACCGATATACTGCGACAACCAGTCAACTGTGGCGGTGGCATCAAATGACCTCTTCAACGGGAAGAGGACTGTGCGGTTGAAGCACAGGACAGTACACGATCTCATCAAGAGGGGTGTTATTGCAGTGATTGATGTACGGAGTCAGGAGAACCTGGCGGATCCGTTCACCAAGGGCCTCTAGCGCCAACTGGTCGATGGCACAGCTTGTAAAATGGGCTTGAAGGCAATCTGATATTATATTATTACAATCCTACCATAAAGTTTTATGCTATTAGTTCAAAGAGAAATCTACTAGGCATCTAGCTTTTGGTTCAAGGGAGGACCATTAATCGAAAGAATATCAGGAACGGTGGGTACATGTCCTATTGGGCATGGAGAGGTTACGGACCTACAACCACTGTTGTCTACTGTTGTTTTCTGCGAAAAACGGATCCTGTGGGAAGGTTGGCTTAAACGCCTTAATGAGTTCTCAGGCAGAGTGAATGCCTGGTGTGCTTTACAGGAAGCACGGTAGAGCAGCACTACAAGGAGTGAAACTTCATGCTACAGTGGAGTGACTCCACTATGAGGTTCCCGAAAGGGGTAATGCCTCAGCTATGCGAGCCAAGTCACAGCGGCGTAGCACCGCAAATAGGCAGGTAGTCTAATGTTGTATGTTGAAATAAAGAGGGGTGTAGTCAGCAGTACAAAGGGGAGGAGTTCCTCATGTTACAGTGACACGACACCACAATGAGGTACCCGGTTATGGATAAAGCATCGTCCTTGCAAGCCATGTCGTTACGGCGTAACACCGCAAGGGAGCCTAAGGCTTCATGCTGGGTAGTATGACACTACAAAACGGCGGTGACCTCATGCTACAGTAGTATGACACTACGATGAGGTTTCCGGTATGGGGTAAGGCCTCGGCTTTAGGCCATGTCATAGCGGCGTAGCACCGCAAGGGAAGCGCAAAGCGCTTCATGCCACGTCTCTTTAATAATGAACTCACCTATAGTGTATGGACAGAGATCTCAGGCCGTCTCTTGAGGGTAAACTTGTAGACGCCCAAAATTATACACTGAAACCAGGCTGGCACAGGGCCTTTAATGTGCAAGCCAGAAGCACATGTAACTACATTATCTGAGTGGGAAGAATTTCAGCTATGGTGCAGAATTCAAGGCTTAGTCCATTCTTATATTATAGTCTATTGTTTGACCCATGCGGGAAGATTCAAGTCGTCAGCGACATCTCTCCTAATGCATGATGGACAGTTACTGTGGGGAACACTTATACCCATATAAAGAGATGTGGAGGATTGTTAAGTTTTGGCTTTTTTTTATTGGAACTTTAGTCCCACATCGGCTAGGCCAAAGGAGTTATATCTCTATATATTAGCTATGCTTTTTTAGAGATGCACATGTGGTGTGGAGGTGCACATGGGTGTGCCATGTGGGATTATTTTTCTAATGGAAAAAATGCTAAATCAACAATTGAAAACATTCATGTTTTTTGCTCTTGGAAAATTTATTTCCATGGGAGATAAGCCTCGTAGGGGCTTAGCGACTCGGACTCGGGATCATGAGGCGTAATGTGGCGCACTTAGCACGTCAGCATCGTCGCTAGGCGCATAGTGCGCTTAAGTTGCGCGAGCCACTTGCGCTGCCAGTTGAGCTGCCAGGTTGCACGGCACAGGTTGTGCGGCTAGGTTGCGCTGCTCTGGTTGCGGGCTAGGTTGCGCGGCCAGGTGCGCGGGCCAGGTTGCGCGCCCAGGTTGCGTGGCCAGGTTCGCGCCCAGTTGCGCGCACAAATGTGCGCCCAGTGGTTCGCCCAGTTGCGCAGGTGGCACAAGGTGCGTAGTGCGCACAGGGCGCGCAGGTGGCGCAAGTGGCTCAGTGCGCGTTCTGTGCGCGGTGTGCAAGGCGCATGGGTGGCGCAACTTGCTACAGATCGTGCATGTGCATGATCTGTGCGGTTACTGCACATTCGGAGTGGTTTTTACCACGTCCCGAACATTGTGCAAACCGGACAGTTGCCACTCAGGCCTATATAAGGTCTCTTCTCTCCACAGGACAATGTACATAAGATTACACAGAAAGTTAAAAGAGTTTACAAGTGTTTCTTAACATAAGTAAATAGAAACTGTGAGAGAGAAGAGAAGCTTTGCACCGGCATTGCTTTTGCACGGGAGTCCGTGTACGATCCGAGGAGTCAGAAGAGCATGAGTGTTCCAAAGTTCTCCGACGAACTTGCTGGTTCTTAGAAGCTGTTCGTGTGGGACGAATAAAGCTTTGAGCAACGGTGATCATTCACCCCAGCAGGCCATCTTCCATCTTTCGCCTGTCTTCGCTGCTGCTGTTAGCAATTCGATTCGTGCCTTCTGTTTAGAAGTGCTACTGTCATTTGCTACTTATTACGAAATCTTTTTTGATTCTCGTAATCCAGAATCCTCTTAGGATCTCTGTTGTGCACCTTCTTTGAAGTGTTGCGTTGAAATGTTCTCTTTACAATCGTTTCATTTTCTCCGTTTTCCATCAAAAATTGTGCCCCGGCAATAACACCAAATAGTGGAGTCAAATTAAAGTCAAAATTAATGGACATCCCCCACAAATCCAGAAATGATAATTATGCAAACAACTAGCAAATATAAAACATTAATATCACACCAAGAATTCAAGGAAGCATAAAAACACAATTAATCCATTGTCTAATCATTCATCATACAAATACAATTCATAACAATAATATACAGGCTCTGGTAGGCTTTAAAGCTTTCGACTTATTTCATTATTTAGCATGATTTGTAGCACATAACTAATGTACTCAATAAATGTTCATTGGAATAGGCTTGCCACATTCATAGCAGCTTTCCTACTTAACTTTAAGATGTAGTTTCTTGAAGCTTCAAATAACATTTCTACAATTTCCTTATCCTTTGTGTTGACCCTTTTCAGGGGAAAACACACATTCATTAACATACTAAAAAAGTGACAGTAGCAAGTCATGCAGATCATGTAACCATCAACTTACTTCACAAAGCAAATGAATAGGACATCAAACAAACAGAAATAACCTCATATGAATGAAACCTAAAGAGTACAAATTAAATAATTCAACATATAGGTACAAATTAAATAATTCAACATCAAGCATATACAAGCCGGATTCAGTACACTGCACTAAAACTGAATATGATCGCGTAAGTAAGCATTTATAGTTCAATGCCCTGAAAAGAAGACGTTCTTCCAATTGTAGATACCTCCTAGGTTTGGCATTGCCAGTTATATATCAATTTGCAAAGGAGCATCTGCACCACCATGTATACAGGGAGGATGTGAATACCTGCTATATAGCTCCTAGCATGTGACTAAAGTTTCATTTCATTTAGAAGACTAATGAACACGTGGAATACCGTAGCATGCATCCATTTGCTAATGCATGAAAAATGTAAGTGTTTCCGGAAAGATATGAATCTCAATCCACAAATAACCGCCATGGTAACACATTGTAACTTTTTCTTTAAGTAAATAAAAATGCGTTGTAATTCCTACTTGTGGATTCAGATGAAATGAAATATTAACTCACCACTTTAAATGTTTCTAGTAGCTTGCCAAGCTGATGTGCTTGTTGCTCCTGATCATTCACTCCATCAAGCATGATGTACTCAATAAGAATTTTCTGCTGACTGTCAGCACAACCAACAAGGTTAATCAACTTTGTATTTTGTAGAAGGCTAGAAGCAATTTACAAAAGAAGGAAAAAAAATGTGATTTGTCTTTGCCACTTCTCACCTGTTCTTTTGGTAGAGCTGCAACGCATCCATAAGCTTTCCTAGGGGAAAAGCTCGTGCTGCAGGCATTATCTGACAACGGATTTCTTGATCTGGTGCATGCAGTGATACAGCAAGATTCACGTTTGGAAGATCCTCATGTATCTTGTTGATTGCATGAATGATTCCTACCTGTAGATTGTGAATTTATGAACTCATATGTTCTGCAATTGCCTCACATGGTCTACTCCGTATAATGATGTTACAACTCTATATGACAGAAAATTGAAGATATTATCAGGGGATGGTTGAGACCTACATGTGCCGTAAGGACAGGGCGACACGGAGAATACACCTATTTTGGTCTCCTATTGTATTTTGGAGTTTCCGGATTGTGTCGGATGTGTGTCCAACACATGGCTCTGACTTTTGTAATATCCATGTTGTGCTTATGCGCAATGAAAAAGTTAAGATACACCCGAATGGTAAATGATAGGATCATATTCAAAGGGCCAGGGATAAGGAATTTTTTTTTTATCAATGCTAAAAAATTAGGATATCATATTGGCTACTAATTTTACCGAGAAAACTGTCAATTGAGTTGAATGAAGAAATAACTTCATACAACTGACACCAAGAAATTGGATAAAGACTGTGACAAGGTGGTGGCAAAAGGGCATGCAATTTAGAAGATATACTATAGAAGTTGAGGAGTTGCAGAAAATATAAAATAGCAAGCAAGATGGTTGTTCCAAAATTTTGGGATAAAGGCTTTGTTGTTGTAAGATGGTTTAGGTCTCGTAAGACATCACATGAAGCTTTGACAGACATCTACCCAAAAGTGTTAGAGACAGTGGCAAACTAATTAAACCATACGAATAAAAGGCTAAAGGAAAAAGTACATATCCATCCCCAAATAGATGACATGACGCCTTTCAAGTGATACCAAACAGACGTCATAGAATTAAGTTTTCAGTTAGCAGGTTTTAGGGTTTAGCCAATTCGCTCTTTCTAGGAGTGCGTCCTCAGTTGGCTCAGAATTTCCTAACATCAATTTCTAAATACATCAGAGAGGAAACCATATGAAGATTTTCTGCCGAGAACTAGGGGAACTACATTTGATTGGTTGATCCGGAACTCAAAAGGGATAAATATTTCACGAACAAGCTGGCAGGTGTTCCATCAATGAGCTTTAACTAGTAAAATCTGAAGGTAGTATGAGTTCATAGTACCTACAGTTGATACTGTCACTCTCTTGGGTGAGAGCTGAAAAGGATATCCAGTCATTATCTGCACAGCTTCCACCAAAGCATTATAGTTATTCAATGGTTCCCCCATGCCCTGCATATCCACCGTTAAGTACTGAAGTTATAGAAATGTTTACGCAAACAAGCATGCAGATTTAGCATGCCTAATGCAATCAAGATAAGTCTAAAAAAATATCAGCAGTTACTTTTAAAATCAGTTAAACAGTATAAGAAATCAGGTGTATGTTTAGCACAAAGCAACAATCAGCAAAAAGACCCTCGGAATTATGTGTACTTCACAAAATGTAAAATACATACACAAGCAGAATTTGAGTCAATATAAGATATTTTCTGAAAATGACCAAGAATACCATAGGATTTCACCACTCTCTTATATTGTACACCTGAGAGGTGAACATAGTTTCCTATAGCATATATCATCATCCCACATTTTTGAGTAGATTGTGATCCTTGGTACCAATGCTAAACACCTTACGATACCAGGTAGACCTAAATGAACATGCATTTAAAGCCTAAATGAACATGCATTTACGTTTTAAACAAAGATATGGTTTTTGTTAGTGTTACAAAGGACATGACCCTAAACAGAGCTGAATGGAAGGATTCGAATAGCCGACCCAAATTTTTTGGATTAAAGCTTTCATGTTGTTGCATTCAGATTTCCTGTAAGAAGTGAATTTAGGAAATAATGGGAAAAATTCTGAAATCAAAAGAATGGCAAACAATTTTTAAGGTACCAAAGAGTGGCAAAAAACTTTAATCAAATAATGTGGGCCACCCATTTCATATTTATACAAATTCGTAAATCTTAGTGGAAAAGAAATGTTTGTTCATCTTCTGAAGCATCACCACACCAGGTTTGTTTCGGCTAAGAATTTCTTGGCATTTAACACACAATTTGAAGGCAAAAGTATATAAAAGGGAAAAAAAAAAAGAAGCTTCCTATTTTTTCAGATATAAAACATACCAAAACTTAGCATTAGCGTCCAAGACATAGTTATTTATCTGGACAGTCTACGTCCTGGCACAAGTTTCTGGACGGAATACTCGACTTTATTTTCTGTACTTGGGGGAGGCTGACTTGTTCACCAATTCAGCGCGCAGTACACTTTAAGATAATACTTAGGTCAATATTAGTTACTTTCAAAATTCAATAATTGTGTCATTACAAAGAGGAAAAATCTTATCAGTACATCTCAATACTCATTACTTCGTTTCATTCAATAAAATATTAAAGTCCAAATATGCTGTGGAAACCGAATGGATAAGTGCCTTAAATGAGAAGAATCTCCAATTTAAATAGGAGGCCAAGGAGGAAAGAGCAAAGTTGGAGCAACCTCACAACGAATACGCTACACTAGATCTCTTTACCCGAGAAGACATAAGGAAGCAAGCCCTGGCTCAAGCGGAGGAGAAACACAAACATTGACTATCATCCTTAGCATTCAAGCTTCAAACATATGCCAAGGGCCTGACTTAATTTTTCTTTTTTTCTTTTTCTTTTTCTTTTTCTTTTTTATCTACACTTTGGCTCTTGTATCCCGCATTCAATAAAGAACTCTTTTTTGCTCAACAATTCCTGTCTGTTCTTTTTGCCCTTTTACATGTGATAAATGTTTAATTTTGAATTCCTTTTATCATCATTAGGAATTGTGGAGATGATGCTCCGATTATTCATTAATAAAACTATACAGGAAGAGACGATGACCTTGTTAGCTCTAGAGAGATCTACATGGGTGGAGGCGGTGCTCCAGTTAACTCTATGGGAAGAGTTGATATAGGCGAAGGTGCTCTGGTTATTCTCTACTAGCAGTTGTATTGTTGGACGTGGTAGGACAAATAGTTGACTATCAGAAGTAATATTCGGAGAAGTAATAGACGATGACTCGAGTTTTGAGGATTTGATCATGGAACCTGATTATTCATGTGGAATTTGGACATGATAATCTAAGAAACATTTGGATCACAATTAGTTATTCAGACATAATGGGAAACATGATAGCTTTAGGAATAAGATATCAATATTAGAGGTAATAATGGAAAACATATTAGGATCGACAAGAGCCAACTATTCAGAGGTAATCATTAACATAATAGGCTAAGAAACATCCAACTCGAAATCGACTATCAGAGGTATAATGTTAACGTAATAGCTTAGAGAATTTGTAGAATTGCCAGTGGTGTAACGTTAACATGACAATAAGATATCTTTAACCTTGCTGGAATTTGAGGTAGAGACTTGTGGGGAGTAAAGCAAGGGTTGACATAGGTAATCATTAAGGTGACAAATGAATGCTTTTTAGTTATACTGAGGATTTTCAGTAGACTATTAGTGGAGGATGATTCAGCTGAAAAATTTTGAAGGTGGATTTACTATCCATGGGGTATCATACACAGGGTACATACAATAAACTTAGAAGGTCCCAAATGGGACAATAACTATCAAAGATAATCATTAACGTAATACGGTCGGGAACTCCACTGGGGATGAACAAATTGTCATAAGTGAGGATTAACGAGACAAGGAGATGATTTGTCAGAGGTAATCATTAAAATCACAAGGTTGAAAACTCGTTGGGGAGTTAAATGAACGTTCGCCAGGAATTAGATGACTCTGATTTCTTGTTGGTGGTTGAGGGCGCAATAACGGTGATTTTTGAAAGGTAGTCATTAGTATGACAAAGTTAGAGACTATTGGAGATTAATGAATGTTCATCAGGGATAAACCACTTCTGGCGATTCGTTTGTTGGTGATCAGAGATTAAGTGTGTTAACTTGATCAAGGGGAAAACTCCACGGGAGAATTTGATAATTGTCTGTCGGGGATTGCTTCTGGTTTTCCTTGCTGGAAAATTTGACAAGTTTTCACCGGGGAATGGAAATCAAACATTCACCAAGGATTGAATGTTGACTTCTGCTGAGAAGATTTAACAAGTCTTATACTGGAGAGATTTAACAATTGTTCGTCGAGGATCCGACTTCTGTTGAGAAAATATGGCAAGTGTCGGCCAGGGATTAAATGCTTCTTACTCTTGTTGTTGCAGATGTAGCAATTAACTTGATCAAAGAACGATTTCGTTAAGGAAGTTGATAATTGTTGATCGAGAATTGATTAGTTATGATCTTTTTACTATGGTCCCAAACATAATGAATATATGAGCTTGAATATATGAGCCAAATTAGCAATCTGGATTGAGTAACATGATGCTTCAGATCACGTATGTACCACGAACTGGAATGTCAGATGAGCAATAAATCAGAGTTCTTGATCCATTACCTGGTATAGGAAACATTTGGAAGGCTTCTCCTTGGTTATAAGAGATTAAGCTGTTTTACAATGAAATATGAGTCCGCATTCTCCTTGGATTAATTTTTTTTTTTGCAAGATCCTATCTTACTCGATACTCAATGCTCATAGTTGTCCTCAACCAGGCGCCAAGCTAAAGATAGTTGAACTCAGATTTAACATCTTATCACAAAAAGATGGTTACTTCTGTTGCTCAAACATGACCAAGTTACCCAATTTTGATAGAAAAGGCTTGTATAATGATGACCCGGAACTACATAGGCACATAAACATGACATGCTACGGATAAAGTAACTCTAGAGCTTACAAATCAACTCTAGAGCTTTGAAAACAAATACATCGATATAGGTATATTTCATGTCTTTGTAGGACTAGTGTCATGCAGAACAAGAACATGACACCAATTTTGGCATGCCCATGCTTCCTAGGTTGTAGATGATACAAAAACAACAACAGATGGTGTAATCTATTGAATCCTTTTCTTCCATTCTGCTCCATTTCCTCTCAAATGTTAGATTCAGCAAACATCACATCAAATTTTTACAGCCTCAATCTGAGCTCATTTATGTGTACTACGCATGACGAGACAACCACAGACTTTTATCTTATCCTTAATGGACGAGGAGAAACATGGAAGAGAATTCCAAGATTAGGAGAAAGAAGAATTTATACTCTTTGAATCTTTAAAACTTACATATACACAACAACAATAATACCCTAGAGCGTAAGAAAATTTTAGTATAGAAACAGAAACACCAACATGAGAGAACAAGAAAAAGTCAACTATAAATTACCATGAAGACAACATTGCGGATCTGTGAGAAGCGAGATGCATGAACCAATTGTTCCACTATCTCTCCAGATGTTAAATTGTTCTTAAACCCCATGGTTCCGGTGGCACAAAATTTGCAACCCATTTTGCAGCCTACCTGAAATGAAATATTAGAAGCAGGAACTTTAAGTTCCGAGGAAATCTCGGACCATTATATGACTCCAACTCCTAAGGCTAAAACATAATATTGTCTCCAAGAAAATCAGAAGCAATCAAAGCTAGAAGGACATGAGGTGTCTTACTTGAGATGACACACACAAGGTTGATCTAAGACCACCTGGACGAGGTTTTCCATCATATTTTCCCAATCTTGAGTCGTACCTCATTATAACAGCTTCCACCAGTTTGCCATTCTGACCATAAAGAATATTCAAATACGATCTCACATTTCCTTTTTTTCTTAAAAAGCTATGAATTATAGGTTATGACGAAAGAGTATTAGAACATAGATAAGTAGCTTGCACCTATATCCAGAGCTAATGTAGCTGACCATAACAATATTTAATCAAAATGAAAGCATATAACCCCATGAAGATTGCAAAATGAAGTTTAGCACCAGACGAGATAGAATCATTTTTCCCAAGAAGATGGAACTTCTTTTACTGAATTATTATAAGCAAGTGTTTCCTTGAACATGAAGGTAATCGGACAAAGGAACTAGACAAAGCTTGGTTGTAATGGTTTTTATTAGCCACAGTACTAAACATTGGTAGGTGTCACAGGCTATCATGGACGACCATGTAGCAGCAAAGTCCGCTGGTAAAGCAGCATAGTACACCAAGATTGCATATAAGAACAAGTTCCGCATATAAGAAAACTTCTAATATTTGAAAGATGTTCGAGCGGGGACAAGTTTCGCACACAAGAATACTTTCAATATTTCGTAAACGGTGTTCCTGTGTGTGGCTCACACACACTAAGCATAAAGAAAGCAATAGACACATCACAAGTAGGATAAGTTACTACACCATAGGTAACTTCATAAACAATACAGGGTTAGACATGTTGCTGATGAGGCAACTTATTTTTTTTTCAAATAAATAAATAAAAATATATATAATATTCAGAATTTATTTATTCATTATATTTTCCAGAAATAAAAGTGTATATTTATGGTATACAAATATTATTTTCCTAAAATAACATGGTGTCATATATAGTAACATTGATGGTATATATGGTTAAATGTTATGTATGGTTGTTGACTAGTTGTACCTATAATATGTAATTCTTGTTGTGTAATTTTGACATCAATTTCTATTATTTCTCAAATTATTTAGATTTATTCCAGAATTTAAATGTATTAGTTTTATATTTATTTGGTTTCGATTTAATTGGCGAGTTGGCCTAATAAGCCAATTAGTTGATATATTTATGAGAAGTGTATTCTACTATAAGTATTATGATTAGTATTAAATATTTTTAAGAAATATTCCAGAATTTATGATTACTATTTTTAGTTTATACAAGTACTACTTTTATCTAATAGCATGATTACATGTGTATGCAGAATAGCTAGAATATGTATATATTTACTTGTTTCATAAATATGTATATATATGATGGTTGTATTAATTTTAGATATTTTTTCAGAAATATTTATATTGTTATTTCAGAATTTAAAATGAATATTTTTATATTATGAAGTATTATTTTTATGTTGGCATGATACTTCATGTAGAGGGCGTATACATGTAGTCGTAACTAATTAGCTAGTATATGTAATAGAGCCTATAAATAGTATGTATAATATATTTATGGTAGATATGTTATCTTAGAATTAGTATTTATTTTAATTTATTTATATTTTAGGAGTTCGTGGTCATTCGACTACAGTTGGAGCCTTGCATTCTTGTACAGTTTAAATTTATTATATTGTGATGGTGTTGATAATGTTATTCGTAGTGGGTGCGTCCAAGTATGACTTGGTACCATCGGTGATGTCATCGATGTTCGTATTGATGTTCATGTGCATGGGTTTGACTTACGTGTATAGGAAACGTATCCGGTTTGTGTGAAGTTGTTTCTAAATAACTTCTATGCCTTGTCACGTATCATACACGACATGGTGAGTGAGTCTAATTAGTGACTTGCATTGAGATATAGATTGTTCGAGTCATGGATATGACTAGTGCAAGACATGGGTGGGAAAGACTATTAGTAGGTGCATGAGACACACTCTTATTAGCCTCAGTGTTCCCGGTAATGGGTTATTGATTCTCGGTTATAAGGTATTACTAGAGGATATATCCGGCATCGACCAATGATTGTATGCTGGTAATACAAGCCTCTAGCGAATGTTATACTTTATTCCATTCCTTTGACCTACTCGTGCATTTCAACATCGTCTTTGACGTGCATACACATAGATGGTTAAAAAGCCCATTAGCATGTTTATTTACAATTCATATTATGGCATGTTCTTTTGTATTTTGCTATGTCCCTCTGAGGATATGGTGTTTTTTTCAGGTTGTTGTTGAACTTATAATATAGACAGGTAGATGGTACGATATCGACTACTGGTTTCAGGTATCGCTTGTAGTGTCACTTTATCATTTTTTCGTACTTTCTATTTCCTTTCCTGTTATATCTTACTCATTAGCCTAGTTTTGCAAACTTATGTTATTCTCGAGTTTGCTCGAACATGTGTATTATAGACAGCCGACTATATTACATGATGTTCATTCTTACTCATTAGCCTCGTTTTGCAAACTTATGTTATTCTCGAGTTTGCTCGAACATGTGTATTATAGACAGCCGACTATATTACATGATGTTCATTCTTGTCTTATTTACCTGTATGTGAATTGAGACATAGTAGATTTAGTTTACTTTTACAACGTACTACGATTATGATAAGTCCATTAAACTAGAACACTTATTCTAGCCGTACAACTGGCATACTCGTGTCTTGGGTTCCTATGTGTTTTGGAACTGAAGCATGACAATCATACATTACCAATACTGATTATATATCACAATCCA
Source organism: Iris pallida (assembly GCA_029216955.1). Lineage (NCBI taxonomy): Eukaryota > Viridiplantae > Streptophyta > Magnoliopsida > Asparagales > Iridaceae > Iris > Iris pallida. The sequence continues at coordinate 7,834,201 of JANAVB010028398.1, forward strand.
GGAAGCTCACACTTAATACTACCGGTGCAGCACGTACTTGACACAGATAAAATACACGAAAGCTTGTTACACACTATATCGGTGCCATATCCATCTTATTTGTGTCCATGCAACTAAGATGATAGATCACCATCTACAGTGACAATATCGTTAAGAGTCATTTTAATTTACTGAGTATTTAGAAATTACTCAACACAATATTTCTAGTACGAATTTTACAAGACCTAAAATGAGGTGAATATACTAAGAAGCCCTAATTTCACATTTCTTAACCGAAGCCAATGTGTCGCACAGACACGAGTATGACACGACAATCCTAGAGTATTTGGGAGTGTCCGTGTCGTGTTGATAGGTGTCCAAAGAAGAGGGGATAAGAGCGCCCACCTGCAGGCGGATGAGGAGCTTGGTGGTGACGGAGTCCCTGGAGTCGATGGCGGAGGAGAGAGAGGAGGTCATCGGCCTGAACTTGGAGCGGAGGAGCGGGTACGCGGCCGCCGGGAGCGAGGGGACGTCGTCGAGGCTGCAGCTAGGGTTTTGGACGACGTGCCTGTAAATAACAAAGGACACCAATAGGAGAATGGTCAAAGACGAAACCCTACATTAGGGTTTTCTCTCCCTAGAAGGAGGAGGGGGGAAGGATTACTTCCAGATGGTAGGGATGAACTGGAAGCTGATGCCGGCGGCTTCGAGTTCCAATCGGAGAGCTCCGGCGTCGAAGACGGAGCGAGTCGTCGCCATGGATGGAGATGGGAAGAGAGGAAGAATAAATGTTTTTATTTCTCATGGACTATTTGACGAGAAATATTAAAAAATTAAAAATAGAAAAATAAATGTTTTTATTTCTCATGGACTATTTGACGAGAAATATTAAAAAATTAAAAATAGAAAACAATAATAATAATTAATTTTGGCCCATGCAGGTCTCGAACCTGCGACCTTCGCGTTATTAGCACAACGCTCTAACCAACTGAGCTAAGAGGCCAGTTGGTGTAGTGCTTCGCGCCATGATATTTGAATCTGGAAATTGCTGAGAAACCCAATTTCGGGGTGGGCTTTTATGAAATGCCCACCCGCTGGATAAGTTTTATGAAATACCCAGAATTAAGTATTTTCACGTTAAATATTCCAAGATTCCTTTTTAGATGCCACCCGCTAGAAACTGCTATTTTTATAATACCGAAACTACCCCTCCGCGCGAATTGGTCATCTATATGTATTTGAATTCAAAAAACTCAGATCTGGATTGCGATTTTCGTCTTCTTCTTCTTCACGGGAAATCTGAATTCCATTGCTCTCATATTCAGCAGAGATCGCAAAGATCGTTCGTAGTTCGGTGTATTTTTCTTCAGTCGAACTCAGATCATCGCTCGTCATTATCATCACCATCATCATCATCTTCATCGTGGAGACATTTGAACTCAGATCTTCAATTGTGGAGAGAAGATCTTTCTTCTTCTTTTCCATAAGAATTATCATCGCTTTGAAAGAAGAACGAAACTCTTTATTCCTGAAAAAACTAAATTACATGTTTTAACACTGGAAATGACCATTCTCCGTCTTAATTAGGACGGAGAATGGCATTCTCCGTCCTAATTAGGACGGAGAATGCCATTCTCCGTTTTATTTAAGACGGAGAATGCCATTCTCCGTCCTAATTAACACGGAGAATGACATTCTCCGTTTCCATCTTAATTAGGACCGAGAATGTCATTCTCCGTCTTAATTAGGACGGAGAATGGCATTCTCCGTTTTATTTAAGACGGAGAATGGCATTCTCCGTCCTAATTAACACGGAGAATGGCATTCTCCGTGTTTCTAACACGGAGAATGGTCATTCTCCTGCGTTTTAACACTAGAATGACCATTCTCCGTGATAAATTACACGGAGAATGGCATTCTCCGTCCTAATTAAGACGGAGAATGGTCATTCTCCGTTTAATTTTCTCCGTTTAATTTAGCACGGAGAATGGCCATTCTCCGTCTTAATTAGGACGGAGAATGCCATTCTCCGTTTTATTTAACACGGAGAATGACATTCTCCGTTTCATTTAACACGGAGTATGGCATTCTCCGTGTTTCTAACACGGAGAATGGTCATTCTCCTGCGTTTTAACACTGGAATGACCATTCTCCGTGTAAATTAAGACGGAGAATGTCATTCTCCGTCCTAATTAAGACGGAGAATGGTCATTCTCCGTGTAAATTAAGACGGAGAATGCCATTCTCCTGCATTTTATGGTTAGCTGAAACTTTGGAGGGCCATAACTTTTGACTGGGAGGTCGAAACGAGGTCCCGTTTGTCGCAAAATGAGCGTATCGTCGAGGAGACTGAAAGTAACAGCTTCATCGTTAGACGGCCTTCCGAAATTTTAGATTCGCAAAAAAATGATGTTTGGACCTCCGTTTTAGCACTTTTGTCGTTCGTCCCGGTCTTTCCGAAATTTTTCGACGAGTTTTTGAAGATTTTTGAGGAGAAAACCTAGATTCGAAAGTGAGCAGCGTATGGAAGAAGATGGAGTATTGAAACGTTTTTTTTAAGAGCAGTTTTGTGAGTGTTTCCAATAAATTAAAAGGAAGGGCAAAAGGGTCATTTGGAACCCGCTTTGGATAAGTTTCTCTAATTCTGGGCACGCGATGAAAATTTTTTTAGCGGTGAGTTTTACATAAAACTTTTTTAGTTTTTGGGCATTTCATAAATCTTCCCTATTTGAATCTATATATTCTTCTTAATAAATACTGGAGTGCAATTTGGTCACTCCTCTAAAGAAATTAATATAGCTTGATCTGCCAAATATTTTAGTCAAGCTCCATCAAGTGAGTGAAGGAGAATTGTGAAGCAGAAAACAAAAGTTTCAAGCAAAGGAATAAAAAACATTGATTTTCACTATCTACAGATGATTTAGCTATGAAAGAGAGTGCTGCAAAAATCGTATTTAGTACCAAACAACTGTTTTAATTTAAATACACTACCCATATGGCTAGCTACTAACATTGAAACAAAAATTGGTGCAGCAGTAACCCAGTAACCATGGTGCTTGCATCATGGAGGATGGAGATTCAAGATGCATAAACTCTCTCTCTCTCTCTCTCTTTTTTTCGTATATTTGGGGGCAAGGGCTACGTGCTTAACCATTCCAAGATCATGCATTAGCGAGAGCCTCATGACAATGAGACAAGTTCCTTGTAAAGTCTCAAAAACCATTCATTCCTTATGTGACACATCAATATTATCACCAAACCAAGAATCTGGAGAGAAAAAAAAATTCGTCACCAATGTATTAGCACACAAGGAATGTTCAGGTTCAGTACAACACTTCTCTCTCAATGTATTAGCAAGCTAGGACTAGTTCAGTCTGAAAGGAATGATTTCATTTTCAATCTTACAAATAGTTGGTAGTACAGAGCAGGGCTTCAACTTTTGCAATCTGCTCTTCTTCATTCTTTGGACTCGGACTCCTGTTCGCCTCCTCATAGAGATCATGCTTCCATTTATCCACCTGAAACCCACCAGGCCGGTGTGCGCTTCTCTCTCCATACCTTCCGCTGAACCTGTCACTTCCCCAGGTGCCCCCTCCATCAAATCTCTCCCTCGGTTGATAGTTACCCTTCTGCACCTCCCTTCTTCGGTAAGACCCGTCTTCTCCCCTTCTAAAACTTCTTTCCTCGGCTCTGGGAAGCGATCTCTCAAGCTTGTTGTTCAATCCAGAGGAATATTGGCCTCCCCTCTCTGCGGTTCTTGCACTATGTAGCCTAGATCGTCCTGTACCAGTTGCAGCTACCGCAGTTTCTTTCTCTGACTCGATCTTCTTCTCCCTAAATGCTGGTCTTTTCTTTGCAGGTGGAGCCTCGGCCTTCAATTGATAAAAGCAATCATGCCTCCAAACACTGGCACGAGGTTGCTGCGGCTCCACTTTCTCTCTGGACCTATCCCTAGATTGCTCCTTTGGATGACTCCACCTCCCATGATCTGTAAACAGAGAATAACTAAATCGAAGATCTCAAGGGCAACAGGTTTCTTGGTTTGTTACGCATGACGAGACCACCACAAACTCATCTTATCCTCAATGGACGAGGAGAAACATGGAAGATTAGGAGAAAGAAGAATTTACTCTTTTAATCATTAAAACATACATATAGACAACAACAATAATACACCTGGAGGGTAAGAAAATTTTAATATAGCAACAGAAACACCAACACGAGAGAACCAGAAAAAGTTACCTATAAATAATAAATTACCATGAAGACAACATTGCGAATCTGTGAGAAGCCAGATGCATGAACCAATTGTTCCACTCTCTCTCCAGATGTTAAATTGTTCTTAAACCCCATGGTTCCGGTGGCAAAAATTTGCAACCCATGTTGCAGCCTACCTAAAATGAAATCTTAGAAGCAGGAACTTAAGATCCAAGAAAACCTCAAACCATAATATTATCTCCAACTCAGAACAGGCTAAAACATAATATGGTCTCCAAGAAAATCAGAAGCAATCAAAGCTAGCAGGACATAGAGGTGTCTTACCTGAGATGACACACACAAGGTTGATCTAAGACCACCTGGACGAGGTTTTCCATCATATTTTCCCAATCTTGAGTCGTACCTCATTATAACAGCTTCCACCAGTTTGCCATTCTGACCATAAAGAATATTCAAACACGATCTCGCATTTCCTTCTTTTCTTAAAAAGCTATGAATTATAGGTTATGACGAAAGAGTATTAGAACATAGATAAGTAGCTTGCACCTATATCCAGAGCTAATGTAGCTGACCATAACAATATCTAAAAAGCAGCAATAACCCCATGAAGATTGCAAAATGAAGTTTAGCATCAGACGAGATAGAATCTTTTTCCCAAGAAGATGGAACTTCTTTTACTGAATTATTATAAGCAAGTGTTTCCTTGAACATGAAGGTAATGGGACAAAGGAACTAGACAAAACTTGGTTGTAATGGTTTCCACAGTACTAAACATTGGTAGGTGTCACAGGCTATCATGGACGACCATGTAGCAGCAACGTCCGCTGGTAATAGCAGCATAGTACACCAAGACCGCATATAAGAACAAGTTCCGCATATAAGATTACTTCTAATATTTGAAAGATGTTCGAGTGGGGACAAGTTTCGCACACAAGAATACTTCCAATATTTCGTAAAGGGTGTTCCTGTGTGTCACACACACTTAGCATAAAGAAAGCAATAGACACATCACAAGTAGGATAAGTTACTACACCATAGGTAACTTCATAAACAATACAGGGTTGGACATGTTGCTGATGAGGCAACTTATTTTGTCATTTTTATTTGCCCTCTTACAATATGTGTGAAAAGTCACACACATGAACCAATTCTCTTTGCAAATAAGAAAAAGTTTCACCTCTGGCACCTAGAGTTTAAGCTAGCCAATTACCAAAGAGTATTCAATTTTAAAATGCTATTGCTTCTTCTAGATAAAGATCAAGCCAGTCTTGAACTTAATTATTCTGCTGAAAACTATTAATTATGCAAACCTCTATTAAACATATTAAGAAGCAAGATTACAAACTAAAATTTTGCACTTGGGCAGTCAACCCACGTGTCAGCATAAGAGGTTTATCATTATAAATTATGTACAAATAATGTACTAATACGAATGTTAGCTAGTGCAGCAGCAGTGATGTACAACACGAGTATTGTACTTCCATTTAGTTCTCTTCTGGCTTGGCTTGCTTTAACTTAACAGCCCAATAAACGTAGCTAGCTGCATCTGTCATCGTTGGATCGTAATGTAGTCCATATCCTTCATCCTTCGATTATGATTTGGCTTGCATCCTATGTTGCATGGACACAAATACAATACGACACAATACGGACATGGCAGCATGGATGCAGTAGCTATTTGGTGTGTCCTAGTGTAGTTTGCCCGATCTGTGTCTGATACAATGTAACATGGATCCCGACCTGATTTTTGGTGTGTTTCTGGTTCCTAGCTCATGCACTTTATCCTTCGGTTCCAATTAGATGCTTCTTTCTGAACAAAGTTTAACCCAATGGAGGCAGCATTTAAAAGGTACATTCAAGAAGCTACATAACTGCTTGCTACACGAACAATGAAATGGCTCAAAAGCAAATTGTTAGTAAAGGCCTAGTTTTAGTCCACCAAGAACTATCACTATGAAGCAAGGGCAGTCCATAAATTGGTGTCGTGTCCCTGCCATGACATGAGTCGGACATGTATCAGACACAAGATAGACTCCGAAATACACTAGAACATACCAATATTTGATGCCGTCTCAGTATCGCCATGTCTCTACCGTGTCGTATTTGTGTCCGTGCATCATACATCACCAATATTGATTATATATCACAATCTAGGAACCTCACACTTAATACTGCCGGTGCAGTGTCTACATCGCATCATGTTTCTGTGTTAAACACGTATTTGACACGATAAAACACACTAAAGTTTGTTACACACTATTATCCATCTTATTTGTGTCCATGCAACTAAGATGATAGATCACCATTTACAATGACAATATTTCTAGTACGAATTTTACAAGACCTAAAATGAGGTGAATATACTAAGAAGCCCTAATTTCACATTTCTTAACCGAACCCAAAGTCGCAGAGACACGAGTATGACACGACAATCCTAGAGTATTTGGGAGTGTCCGTGTCGTGTTGATAGGTGTCCAAAGAAGAGGGGATAAGAGCGCCCACCTGGAGGCGGATGAGGAGCTTGGTGGTGACGGAGTCCCTGGAGTCGATGGTTGAGGAGAGAGAGGAGGTCATCGGCCTGAACTTGGAGCGGAGGAGCGGGTACGCGGCTGCCGGGAGCGAGGGGACGTCGTCGAGGCTGCAGCTAGGGTTTTGGACGACGTGCCTGGAAATAACAAAGGACACCAAGAGGAGAATGGTCAAAGAAGAAACCCTACATTAGGGTTTCTCTCCCTAGAAGGAGGAGGGGGGAAGGATTACTTCCAGATGGTAGGGATGAACTGGGAGCTGATGCCGGCGGCTTCGAGTTCCAATCGGAGAGCTCCGACGTCGAAGACGGAGCGAGTCGTCGCCATGGAGATGGGAAGGGAGGGAGAAGAAATGTTTTTATTTCTCATGGACTATTTAATGAGAAATATTAAAATTTTAAAAATACAAATTAAAAAAAATAAAATAATTTTGGCCCATGCAGGTCTCGAACCTGCGACCTTCGCGTTATTAGCACGACGCTCTAACCAACTGAGCTAATAGACCAGTTGATGTAGTGCTTCGTGCCATGATATTTAAATCTATATATTCTTCTTAATAAATATATTCGTTTTAGCTATTCAAAGGGCTATTTATAAGGGCACATAAGAAGTTGATCAAAACGCTAGCCAGGATTAGGGCTAGCCAATGTTTGAGGAGATTTTACTTGGACTATCCAAATATTCCACTCAGGGGCTGTCCAAACCCCACACCCCCCAAACCCCAAAAATCAATCTCATTTCTAAATTTCACTCTCTTCAGAAACCCTAACTTTCTTCTTCTTCTTCTATCCATCTTCTTCTTCTCCACCATTTCTATTCTCACATCTCCATCAAAACTCTAGTTTTCTTCTCATCTTCTTCTCCACCATTTCCATCATCACCATCTCCATCAAAACCCTAGTTTTCTTCTCTTTCCCAATTTCGATGGCACCCAAAAAATTAAATAAACCCTAAAATGCATGGAAATAAAGCTTAGATACTTCTTTCCTCACAAAGAATGCATGGAAATAAACCCTAAAATGCATATTTCACTCTATTATCAAGATTGAAATAAACCCTAACATGCTTTTTTCATTCGAGAATTTCGACTTTAGGACTGCCATAAATTGTGGCAGTCCTGAAAGGAACTTGCTGTACAGCAAGTATCTTTCAGGACTGCCTCAATTTCTGGTAGTTCTCAATATATCTAGGACTGCCAGAAATTGTGACAGTTCTGCTGTAGAGCATGTCCCTTTCAAGACTGCCACAATTCCTGGCAGTCCTCAGTACTTCTAGGACTGCCAGCAATTGTGGCAGTCCTGTTGTACATCGAGTCTATTTCAAGACTGTCACAATTTCTGGCAGTCCTCAATACTTCTAGGACTGTCAGAAATTGTGACAGTCCTGATATGAACCCAATTCTTCTACAACTAGGATTTCTTACATAGTTTTCTTCTACAACTAGGATTTCATGCATAATTCTTCTATTAATAAAGAACAATTGGTTAATAGATTTGATAGATTTGATAACCAATTTTCTTCTACAACTAGGGTTTCATCCATAATGCCCAAACAAGAAGAAGAAAAATAAAGTAGGGTTTGGAGAAAGAGATCTGAGAAATTAGAAGAGAGAAAAAAATCAAAATAAACTAGGTTTGCAAAAATTGATGTTCTTCTTCTTCTTGTTCTTGTTGTTCTTCTTATTTTTCTTCTTCTTCTTCTTGGTTTGTTACGCATGACGAGACCACCACAAACTCATCTTATCCTCAATGGACGAGGAGAAACATGGAAGATTAGGAGAAAGAAGAATTTACTCTTTAAATCATTAAAACATACATATAGACAACAACAATAATACACCTAGAGGGTAAGAAAATTTTAATATAGAAACAGAAACACCAACACGAGAGAACCAGAAAAAGTTACCTATAAATTACCATGAAGACAACATTGCGAATCTGTGAGAAGCCAGATGCATGAACCAATTGTTCCACTCTCTCTCCAGATGTTAAATTGTTCTTAAACCCCATGGTTCCGGTGGCAAAAATTTGCAACCCATGTTGCAGCCTACCTAAAATGAAATCTTAGAAGCAGGAACTTAAGTTCCAAGGAAACCTCAAACCATAATATTATCTCCAACTCAGAACAGGCTAAAACATAATATGGTCTCCAAGAAAATCAGAAGCAATCAAAGCTAGCAGGACATAGAGGTGTCTTACCTGAGATGACACACACAAGGTTGATCTAAGACCACCTGGACGAGGTTTTCCATCATATTTTCCCAATCTTGAGTCGTACCTCATTATAACAGCTTCCACCAGTTTGCCATTCTGATCAAAAAGAATATTCAAATGCGATATCACATTTCCTTTTTTTTCATAAAGAATATTCAAATACGATATTTTCCATTGTGTCGTACCTCATTATAATTTCATAAGTTATGACGAAAGAGTACTAGAACATAGATAAGTCGCTTGCACCTATATCCAGAGCTAATGCAGCTGACCATAACAATATTGAATCAAAATGAAAGCAGCATATAACCCCATGAAGATTGCAAAATGAAGTTTAGCATCAGACGAGATAGAATCCTTTTTTCCCAAGAAAATGGAATTTCCTTTACTGAACTATTGTAAGCAAGTGTTTCCTTGAACATGAAGGTAATGGGATAAAGGAACTAGACAAAGCTTGGTTGTAATGGTTTTTAGCCACAGTACTAAACATTGGTAGGTGTCACAGGCTATCATGGACGACCTTGTAGCAGCAACGTCCGCTGGTAATAGCAGCATAGTACACCAAGACCGCATATAAGAACAAGTTCTGTATATAAGAATACTTCTAATATTTGAAAGATGTTCAAGTGGGGACAAGTTTCGCACACAAGAATACTTGTAATATTTCGTAAAGGGTGTTCCTGTGTGTTAAGTAGGATAAGTTTCTAAACCATAGGTAACTTCATAAACAATACAGGATTGGACGTGTTGCTGACGAGGCAACTTACTTTGTCATTTTTATTGGCCCTCTTACAATATGTGTGAAAAGCCACACACATGAACCAATTCTTTTTGCAAATAAGAACAAGTTTCAGCTCTGGCACCAAGATTTGAAGCTAGCCAATAACCTAAGAGGATTCAATTTTACAATGCTATTGCTTATTCTAGATAAAGATCAAGCCATTCTTGAATTTAATTACTCTGCTGAAAACTATTAATTATGCAAATCTCTATCAAACAATATTGGACGGCCGAAATTAATAAGCGCCTAGGGCGTCCATCTGTATAGGGGTAAAAGAGTCCATCCATGTTAAATTGTAAAGTGTATAAATTTACCTCCTTGTGAGATGAATGAATTTAATTCATTCTCTCAAATCATCTTGGTATCAGAGCAAAACCCTAACCCTAAAAACATCATCTCCTCATCCTCCTTAATCCGCGCGCGCCCCATCCGTTATAGTAGCAGCAGCCGCCAAGTCAGCCGTCACCGTCGCCGTCACCGGGGAGGGAAGGAGGAAAGGAGAAGAAGAAAAACGGGAAGGAAAAAAAAACCATTTTGTGTTGGTTGATAATCAAAAAATTAGTGCCATATCAAAAATAAACATGACTTCATCAACAGATTCTCTTTCCAGATCTGGAGTCATCATCAAGTTGGACAACGACAACTACCGGATTTGGGAATCAATCCTTGAGAATCATATCCGCGCGCATGATCGACTCGATTATATCAATGGAGTTTAAAAAAAAAGCTCGAGCCAAAAGATGAAACTTATGATGAGTGGGCAAAAAATAAGGCCCAAGTCAAGGTGTGGTTATTAACCACGTTGAATGAGAGGCTGCAGTCACAGTGTTGTTTGTTCCCTACTGCTGAAGACATCTATTCTTCCTTAAAAAGGAAGTATTACGACGGATCTGACTCGTCCAAGCTTTATAAATTGAAGAAGAATGACAATCCATGCGACAAGAGGAGTTGTCTGTCAGTGACTACTTTTCCGAGCATGACTCCTGTTTTAAGGAGTTAGATTTCCGAAAGCCATATCTCATATGTGCTACGGATATTGCGCTTGCTAATGAAAAAATGTATCCAAAGATCGGGTACATATGTTTTTGATGGACTTAAAAAGTCGACTTACAGCAGTTTGTAGTCAAGTTTTGGCAACAACTCCATTTTCCAGTCTTGAAGAAGCTTTATTCAATGGTGCGTCAGGAAGAGCAACTGCAGCAAGCCCAAAGCAAGAACTTAGGTCTGGCTCCTATTAGTTCGGCTTTGGGTACAAAGTCTCAACCTGGTCGTCAACAACCTAATCATTATAAGTCTTCACCAAAAGCACATCTACATTGCACTCATTGTAACAAGCCTCGACATACAAGACAAACTTGCTATGAGATCCATGGCTATCCTAAATGGTGGGGTTCTGAGCGACATAGATCAACACGCAAAACCAACTCGCATGCCTTTGCGAACTCAGCTTCCACACTAGCAGCCAAAGAAAACAAAGGGTCCGTGTCCACTTCATGTAAACATAATATGGCCTTATTTACATCCAATGTTTTCAAGGTTCAAATTATCGGTATCGGAATCGGTATCGGACCATTCCTATGAGTATCGGGATCGGCAGTATCGGAGGTTCGGATCGGAGTATCAAATTTTTTGGTATCGAAAAACAAATAATTATTAATAAATTATTAACATTTTAGAAAATATATTTTATACATTTAGGCATAATTTTAATATTTTCAGTGTTGTTTCTTAGTAGTTTTGGAATTAAGTTAAGTAGTAGTCACCCTTACCGATTGATTTACATACGATAGATAAGTTTTTTTCTTTTACATGCTTTTATAACTTTTCTATGCTTTTACAACCTTGCTGAATGGTCATTTTCGTTCAATTTTCTTTGCCGAATTGACCGGAAAAGAGACCCCCAATGTCGGTATTGATCAGTATCGAATTGGGACATGCCAAATTGTATCGATATCGGCCGTATCGGATCGGTATCAGCTGATACTGCGAACTATACTTTGGATAATTGACTCAGGAGCATCAGATCATATGGCAAACAACAATGAGGGATTCACTTTCAGAACTACTACACATAAGGCATCAGTCAAAGCAGCAAATGGTGACATTGTTCCTGTAATAAGAGTTGGTTCCATTACACTCACATTTACATTAACCTTATTTTTTGTCCTACATATTCCTTCTCTCTCTCTCTCTCTCTCTCTCTCTCTCTGTTGACTTATTATCTGTTAGTCAACTAGTAAAAGACTCGTATTGTTCTATCCTTTTTTCTCCTTCTGAATGTTTTTTTCAGGATACTCTCACGAAGAAGATAATTGGATGTGGTAACGAGAGGGATGATCTCTACTATTTGGCTATCGCTGAAAATGGAATGGTCGGTTCTACCATGACCTGGAGTAGAGACATGAAGATAAGGGAATAACAGATTATACTATGGCATCGAAGATTAGGTGAGAGATGGTTTGTTTCTTTTATTGACGATCATATTCGTGTATTTTGGGTGTATTTAATGAAAGCTAAGAGTGAAGTTTAAACTTATATTCCATTTTTTTGTAAATTGGTTAAGACCTAATTGCGACCAAAGTCAAAGTTTTGTGGTCTGATAATGGTAAAGAATTTGTGAATGCTAGTTTAACTGCTTTCTTTGCTAAAGAAGGTATTATTCAACAAACCTCATGCGCTTACACTCCACAGCAAAATGGTATTGTTGAACGAAAAAATCGTCATTTGTTAGAAGTGGCCAGCTCTCTGTGTTCCACTATGGAGGTACCAAAAAGGCATTGGGGTGATGTTGTTCATCCCAAGGTTTTTGGATGTGTATGCTACTCTCATATTCATAAATTGCATCGTGATAAACTTCATCCACGGGCTTTAAAGTGTCTTTGTAGATTACTCTCCTACTCAAAAAGGCAACAAAAGCTTTCATCCTCCTTCGAAGAAATACATAGTGTCGATAGATGTGGTTTTTCAGGAACATGCATCCTATTACGGGAAACATGATATATATTCTCCTCTTCAGGGGGTGGATTTCCATGAAGATGAGAATTTAACGGGCAACCTACCTTGGTTTGATACTTATCCACCACCAATTGAAGTTTATGAAGGACAACGATGGAGGTTATGACAAGTAACAGATGAGGTGGTTCCAGAACAGCAGGATGACACAAATCAACCTACTCTAGAAGTTGTTGGAACACAGAATCTCAAGAACAAGAACCATAAGGGAATACAAATGAGAAAATTTTGGAACAGCCAGCTATAGCCTATAGGAATGCCAGATCAGTTAGTTGAAGTTGAAGCAATATCATACCTCTATGATGTTGACCAACTCCAATCATCTTCTTCCAAGAGCAATCCTGATAAGGTACATACCTTCGACTTCTCTTCTTATCTTCTCCTCCAAAACCTTTAAGAATATCTACTCGTGTCAAACGTCCTCCAAATAGATATACTCCGCCACATTCACCCTGATCTAATGTAAACTGTACCACTAAATATCCTATATCCCGCCATGTATCCCATCACAGGTTATTTAAAAAATTAACAGCTATGACACCTCCAAGGACTGATAGTGAAGCCTTTGAGAATCCCAAGTGGAAGACAGCCATGGAAGAAGAGATGGGTGCACTTCAAAAGAACAAAATATAGGGAGCTAGTGAAGCTTCCTGAAGTAAAAAAAAGGTGGTTGGATGTAGATGGGTCTTCACTGTTAAACAAAATCCAGATGGATCAGTAAATAGATATAAAGCAAGGCTAGTGGCAAAAGGCTATACTCAGATCTATGGTATTGATTACCAAGAAACCTTTGCACCAGTGGTGAAGATGAACACCATCAGGGTATTGCTTTAGATTGCAGTCAACCAAGATTGGGCCTTGAATCAGTTTGATGTGAAAAATGCACTCTTACATGGAGACTTGCAAGAAGAGGTTACATGGACTCCCCACCTTGTTTTAACTCCAAAGATGGAAATGTATGTACTATGTAGATTGTAAAAGGCTCTCTATAGGTTGAAACAATCTCCACGTGTATAGTTTAGCAAGTTTATCCTGTCAATAAAAATTTTTGGGTACAACCAATCTCAGGCATACCATACTTTATTTTACCAGAGAAAAGGTTAGAAAATCACACTACTTATACGTGGATGACATTGTGGTTACTGGAAACTGTAATCACAAGATGAAAAGGTTGGAAAGTTATTTGGCTAAGTTACGGATGTTGATGAGAATATGAGTCATTCACATGTACCTACTGGAGATGCTTCTAGTAGTGGTAGGAGGACGAGGAAAAGGACTAAGACAACTGAAAGTACTGCTCTTGAAAGTCTTGTCGATGTAATGAAGGACATGGGTAAGTTGTATGGAGAAACATCTGCAAATGTGGCAAAAATTGCCAAATGTTTTGAGATAGAAGCGGAGTGGGGTTCAAGGAGACTCAATGTATTTGAGGAAGTATCCAAGGTAGAGGGGTTTAGCGATGCCGACATGCTAAGGGCGGGAGAGATATTGAGCAGGGATGCAGCTAGGGCCAATTACTTCTTCACATTGTCTTATGGATTGAGGAAGCTCTACTTCCAGGGTTTACTTAGTAGTAATAATTGAGAGTAGTTCATTTATATCTTCTTGTTGGTTAGCTATGTGTGGATCTTTATGCTACTTATTTGTTGTTTGTATGAATTGTCTCATGTTGTTTTGGTTTGTATCCACCTGAATTTGTAAACTTCTTTGTGAATTGTAGTTGCACAAGCCATACAATGGAACTTCAATCTTTCCTATTTGGTACCTTTGTTTATTGCACAATCTCCTTGGTTCCTGCATTTACTTGTAGGTTATTTTGGATCTGTTGCTCTTGCCCTTGTTGGATATTGCTTTTTTAAGTTTTAGTTTGCTATTTATTTGGCCTTTGGAACCATAGCTAATGCACTTGATTGCTTGTTTGCTACCATCCAGTATTAGCTATGGTTTAATTTGCTTCCATCCGTATTAGCTATTTATTGGCCTTTGGAACAATAGCTGTTGTACTTTGAAAATATTTTGAGTATGTGTTTTAATTTATTAGACTTTGACAATTTTACCTGCAATATTTTTATTTTTTTATTGGGTAGATACGAAAAAGATTGTCACCGCTATAACATTTTTTTATATTTAAATATCTTTCCATGTGAGTTTGAGGAATAATATATTCCTAGAAATTTATTTATGGTACCAAACGCATGTATTATATATACCCGGGAATAAATTATATATAAATTATATATACCCGAGAATATTATATTATGTGCCAAACGTGGTAATAAAGAATATCCGGGAATATGATGCCTTGGAATAAAATTCCTTGGAATATAGAATTCATGGGTATTTAGTATTCCGCGTACCAAACGGCTCCTAAGAGTATTCAATTTTAAAATGCTATTGCTCATTCTAGATAAAGATCAAGCAATTCTTGAATTTAATTACTCTGCTGAAAACTATTAAATACACAAATCTCTATTAAACAATATTGGTCAGCCGAAATTAATAAGCGCCTAGGGCGTCCATCTGTATAGGGGTAAAAGAGTCCATCCATGTTAAATTGTAAAGTGTATAAATTTACCTCCTTGTGAGATGAATAAATTTAATTCATTCTCTCAAATCAACTTGGTATCAGAGCAAAACCTAACCCTAAAAACATCATCTCCTCCTCCTCAATCCGCGCGCGCACCATCCTTTATAGTAGCAGCAGCCGCCAAGTCAGCCGTCGCCGTCACCGGGGAGGGAAGGAGAAGAAAAAAGGGAAGAAAATTTTTTTTGTTTGTTGACAATCAAAAAATTGGTGCCAGATCAAAAATCACCATGACTTCATCACAGATTCTCTTTCCAGATCTGGAGTCAACATCAAGTTGGACAACGACAACTACCGGATTTGGGAATCAATTATTGAGAATCATATCCTCGCGCATGATCGACTCGACTATATCAATGGAGCTTAAAAAAAAAGCTCGAGCCAAAAATATGAAACGTACGATGAGTGGGCAAAAAATAATGCCCAAGTCAAGGGTGTGGTTATTAACCACGCTGAATGAGAGGCTGCAGTCATAGTGTTGTTTGTTCCCTACTGCTGAAGACATTTGTTCTTCCTTAAAATGGAAGTATTATGACGGATCTGACTTGTCCAAGCTCTATAAATTGAAGAAGAATGACATTCCATGCGACAAGGGGAGCTGTCTGTCGGTGACTACTTCTCCGAGCTTGACCCCTATTTTAAGGAGTTAGATTTCCGAAAGCCATACTGACTCATATGTGCTACAGATATTGCGCTTCCTAATGAAAATGTATCCAAAGATCCGGTACATATGTTTTTTATGGGCTTAAATAGTCAACTTACGGCAGTTTGTAGTCAAGTTTTGGCAACGACTCCATTTTCCAACCTTGAAGAAGCTTATTCAATGGTGCGTCGTGAAGAGTACCTGCAGCAAGTCCAAAGCAATGACTTAGGTCTGACTCCTATGAGCTCGGCTTTGGGTACAAAGTCTCAACCTGGCCGACAACAACCTAATCAATATAAGTCTTCACCAAAAGCACATCTACATTTCACTCATTGTAACAAGCCTCGACATACAAAACAAACTTGCTACGAGATCCATGGCTATCCTGAATGGCGGGGTTCTGAGCGACATAGATCAACACGTAAAACCAATTCGCATGCCTTTGCGAACTCAGCTTCCACACTAGCAGCCAAAGAAAACAAAGGGTCTACATCCGTGTCCACTTCATGTAAACATAATATAGCCTTATTTACATCCAATGTTTAGATAATTGACTCAGGAGCATCAGATCATATGACAAACAACAATGAGGGATTCACTTTCCGAACTAGTACACATAAGGCATCAATCAAAGTAGCAAATGGTGAGATTGTTCCTGTGATAAGAGTTGGTTCCATTCCACTCACATCTAGATTAACCTTATCTTTTGTCCTACATGTTCCTTCTCACTCTCTCTCTCTCTCTCTCTCTCTCTCTCTCTCTCTGTTGACTTATTATCTGTTAGTCAACTAGTAAAAGACTCGCATTGTTCTGTCCTTTTTTCTCCTTCTGAATGTTTTTTTCAGGATACTCTCACGAAGAAGATAATTGGATGTGGTAACGAGAGGGATGGTCTCTACTATTTGGCTATAGCTGAAAATGGAAGCCATGACCAGGAGTAGAGACATGAAGATAAGGGAATAACAGATTATACTATGGCATCGAAGATTAGGTCACCCATCCTTTTATTATCTGCAAAAAATTTCCAAGTTTGTTTTCATCAGTTGAACCTTCTAGCTTGTTTTGTGAACAAAACACTCTTGCAAAAAATTATCGTGCAATATTTCCTTCTTTTAATAAAGCTGCACATCCGTTTGAGATTGTTTACTCTAATGTTTGGGGGCCGTTTAATACTCCAATTGTTAATGGTGAGAAATAGTTTGTTTCTTTTATTGATGATCATAGACGTGTACTTTGGGTGTATTTAATGAAAGCTAAGACTGAAGTTTAGACGTATATTCCATTTTTTGTAAATTGGTAGAGACCTAATTTGCAAAGTTAAAGTTTTGTGGTCTGATAATGGTAAAGAATTTGTGAATGCTAGTTTAACTGCTTTCTTTGCTAAAGAAGGTATTATTCAACAAACCTCATGTGCTTACACTCCACAGCAGAATGGTATTGTTGAACGAAAAAATCGGCATTTGTTAGAAGCGGCCAGCTCTCTCTGTTTCACTATGAAGGTACCAGAAAGGCATTGGGGTGATGTTGTTAATCCAAAGGTTTTTGGATGTGTATGCTACTCTCATATTCATAAATTGCATCGTGATAAACTTGATCCGCGGGCTTTAAAGTGCCTTTGTAGGTTACTCTCCTACTCAAAAAGGCAACAAAAGCTTCCATCCTCCTTCGAAGAAATACATAGTGTCGATAGATGTGGTTTTTCAGGAACATGCATCCTACTATGGGAAACATGATATATATTCTCCTCTTCGGGGGGTGAATTTCCATGGAGATGAGAATTTAATGGACAACCTATCTTGGTTTGATACTTATCCACCACCAATTGAAGTTTATGAAGGACAACGATGGAGGTTACGACAAGTGACTGATGAGGTGGTTCCAGAACAGCAGGATGACACAAATCAACCTACTCTAGAAGTTGTGGAATACAAAGAATCTCAAGAACAAGAACCATAAGGGAATACAAATGAGAAAGTTATGGAGCAGCCAGCAATAGGAATGTCAGATCAGTTAGTTGAAGTTGAAGCAATATCATCCCTCTATGATGTTGACCAACTCCAATCATCTACTTCCGAGAGCAATTCTGATAAAGGTACATACCTTCGACTTCTCTTCTTTATCTCCTCCTCCAAAATCTTTAAGAATATCTACTCGTGTCAAACGTCCTCCGAATAGATATACTCCACCACATTCACCCTGATCTAATGTAAATTGTACCACTAAATATACTATATCCCGCCATGAATCCTATCACAGGTTATCAAAAAATCACCAGGCTTTTGTGCATCAACTGTCAGCTATGACACCTCCAAGGACTGATAGTGAAGCCTTTGAGAATCCCGAGTGGAAGACAGCTATGAAAGAAGAGATGGGTGCACTTCAGAAGAACAATACATAAGGAGCTAGTGAATCTTCTTGGAAAAAAAAAATGGTTGTTGGATGTAGATGGGTCTTTACTGTTAAACAAAATCCAGATGGATCAGTAAATAGATATAAAACAAGGCTAGTGGAAAAAGGCTATACTCGGATCTATGGTATTGATTACCAAGAAACCTTTGCACCAGTGGCGAAGATGAACACCATCAGGGTATTGCTTTCTATTGCAGTCAACCAAGATTGAGCCTTGAATCAGTTTGATGTGAAAAATGCACTCTAACATGGAGACTTGCAAGAAGAGGTTACATGGACTCCCCACCTTGTTTTAACTCCAAAGATGGAAATGTATGTAGATTGTAAAAGGCTCTCTACAGGTTGAAACAATCTCCACGTGCATAGTTTAGCCTGTCAATGAATTTTTTTGGGTAGAACCAATATCAGGGAGACCATACTTTATTTTACCAGAGAAAAGGTTAGAACTAGGGGTGTCAACGGATGCTTATCGGTACGGACAGGACAATATCCGTATCCGTATCCGAATTTTTTTTGTAATATCCGAATCCGATCCGATATCCGAACGGATATCTCTTTTGACACTCCGAATTCGTATCCGTCTAGTTTAACGGATATCGGATAATATCCGATCCGATTAGCTAAAAAATTCGAATGTTAGTATCCAAATATCCGAAATCCGAAATATTAAAAATTTAGTTATTATCCGAATATCCGAAAACCAAATTCAATTTCTCTACATATTTGAGTCCTTTCTTCTTATGTTGTAAATTGTAATTAATATATATTACTATTATATATAAATTATTTTATAATTATTTTATGTAAAAGTTAGTTGAAAATAAAATACTTTAATCTTCTCTATTAATTAATATATATTACATATACATTATACTATAATATATATAAAATTTTGGATATCCGAATCCGATATCCGAATTCGATATCCGAAATTTGCAATTTAAAGTCGGATCGGATATTAACGGATTCGAATACCTTAATATCCGAATTCGTATCCGAAAATGAATAATATCCGAAAAATATTCGGATATCCGAATCCGATATCCGAAAATTTGAAAAATATCCGAAAGTTCGGATACGAAATCAGATCGGATTCGAATTTTCGACTATCCATTGACAGGTCTAGTTAGAACATCACACTACTTATTGTGTACGTGGATGACATTGTGGTTACTGGAAACTGTAATCACAAGATGAAAAGGTTGGAAAGTTATTTGGCTAAGGATTTTGAGATGAAACATCTGGGACACTTGAAGCATTTTTTAGGAATTGAGGTATGCAGGTCCAAACATGGAATATTTCTCGAGCAGAGAAAATATGTTTAGATCTTCTTGCCGAAACAAGCAAGCTAGAGTGTGAACCAGCTGAGACCCTAATTGAGGTCAATCATGGTTTAGTTGTTGATCCAAATCAGGTTCCTGTTGATAGAACAAGGTACCAACAACTAGTTGGTAAGCTGGTTTAGTTATCTCATACTAGACCTGACCTCGTATATGCTATTGGTACAGTGAGCCAATTTATGCACAATCCAGGGGAACAGCATGAGCGGGTAGTCGATTGCATTCTTCGCTATCTGAAGTATTCTCCTGGTAAAGGAATTTTGTTCACTAAACATGGACACCAGAAAGTTGAAGGGTACGGATGCAGATTTTGCAGGATCTAAGTATAATAGAAAATCCATATCAGGGTATATCTCCTTCGTTGGAGGAAGCATAGGCCTGGAAAAGTAAAAAAAAACAAATTGTGGTGTTGTTATCAAGTGCTGAAGCAGAATTCAGAGCACTTCGCCAAGGGATTTCAGAGTTAATCTGGATAAAAAATCTACTCAGGGAAATTGGACTTAAAGAAAAAACAGCTATGACACTTCACTGTGATAATAAATCTGCTATTGAGATTGCTCGAAATCCAATTCAGCATGACCGAACCAAGCATATAGAGATTGATAGGCACTTTATAGAAGATAACATTGTGAACGGAATTATAAGGGTTCGTAAATCAAAGGTGAAGATCAACTTGCTGATATAATGATACAACAAATAAACAACAGTATGCAGCCATATCCAAGTTGGACAAGTGTAGCATTTATGACCCAATTTGAGGGGAAGTATTGGACATGTGTAGTATTTATGACCCAACTTGGGGGAAGTACTGAACTGCTGCAATTAATAAGCGCCTAGAGCGTCCATCTGTATAGGGGTAAAAGAATCCATCCATGTTAAATTGTAAAGTGCATAAATTTACCTCCATGTGAGATGAGTAAATTTAATTCACTCCCTCAAATCAACTAACATATTAAGAAGCAAGATTACAAGCTAAAATTTTGCACTTTGGCAGTCAACCCACGTGTCAGCATAAGTGGTTTATCATTATAAATTATGTACAAATAATGTATGCTAATACGAATTTCAGCTAGTGCAGCAGCAGTAATGTACAACATGATTATTGTGCTTCCTTCCACTTAGTTCTCTTCTGGCTTGGCTTGCTTTAACTTAACAGTCCAATAAAGGTAGCTAACTACATCTGTCATCATTGGATCGTAATGTAGTCCATATTCTTCATCCTTGTATTATGATTTGGCTTGCATCCTATGTTGCATGGACACAAATACAATACGGACATGGCAGCATGGACGCGGTACCTATTTGGTGTGTCCTAGTGTAGTTTTGAGTGTCTGGGTCATGCCCAATCTGTGTCTGATACGATACAATGTAACATGGACCCCGGCCTGATTTTTGGTGTGTTTGTGGTTCCTAGCTCATGCACTTTATCCTTCGGTTCAAATTAGATGCTTCTTTCTGAACAATGTTTAACCTAATGGAGTCAGCAGTTAAAAGGTACATTCAAGAAGCTACAGAACTGCTTGCTACACAAACAGTGAAATGGCTCAAAAGCAAATTGTTAGTATAGGTCTAGTTTTAGTCCATCACCAAAAACTATTACTATGAAGCAAGGGCAGTCCATAAATTGGTGTTGTGTCCTTGCCATGACATGAGTCGGACATGTATCAGACACAAGATAGACTCCTAAATACACTAGAACATACCAATATTCGATGTCGTCTCAGTATTGCCATGTCTCTACCGTGTCGTATTTGTGTCCGTGCATCATACATCACCAATATTGATTGTATATCACAGTCTAGGAAGCTCACACTTAATACTACCGTTGCAGTGTCTACCTCGCATCATGTTTCTGTGTTAAACACGTCTTTGACACGATAAAACACACTAAAGTTTGTTACACACTATATCGGTGTCATATCCATCTTATTTGTGTCCATGCAACTAAGATGATAGATCACCATTTACAATGACAATATTTCTAGTACGAACTTTATAAGACCTAAAATGAGGTGAATATACTAAGAAGCCCTAATTTCACATTTCTTAACCGAACCCAATGTGTCGCACAGACACACACGGCAGTCCTAGAGTATTCGGGAGTGTCCGTGTCGTGTCTGATAGCTGTCCGAAGAAGAGGGGATAAGATCACCCACCTGGAGGCGGATGAGGAGCTTGGTGGTGACGGAGTCCCTGGAGTCGATGGCGGAGGAGAGAGAGGAGGTCATCGGCCTGAACTTGGAGCGGAGGAGCGGGTACGCGGCCGCCGGGAGCGAGGGGACGTCGTCGAGGCTGCAGCTAGGGTTTTGGACGACGTGCCTGTAAATAACAAAGGACACCAATAGGAGAATGGTCAAAGACGAAACCCTACATTAGGGTTTTCTCTCCCTAGAAGGAGGAGGGGGGAAGGATTACTTCCAGATGGTAGGGATGAACTGGAAGCTGATGCCGGCGGCTTCGAGTTCCAATCGGAGAGCTCCGGCGTCGAAGACGGAGCGAGTCGTCGCCATGGAGATGGGAAGAGAGAGAGAGGAAGAATAAATGTTTTTATTTCTCATGGACAATTTGATGAAAAATATTAAAAAATTAAAAAGAGAAAAAAAAAAAAAAGTAATTAATTTTGGCCCATGCAGGTCTCGAACCTGCGACCTTCGCGTTATTAGCACGACGCTCTAACCAACTGAGCTAATAGGCCAGATGATGTAGTTTTTCGTGCTATAATATTTGTATCATCGTCCTTTCTGAAATATAATTCATTGCTTCAAAAAATGTATGAGAAATTTTGAGTAGCATCCCACTTATTTTACCTATATTCAAGGTGCACCCCACACAATTGCCATAATGTAAGACGTCCCCCACTTTTGACGGAAACCGTCTAAAATTAACAGTCAACTGCATTGCCATATTTTATTTGACAAAAATACCCTTCCACACACACTCTCTCCTCCCCCCACACATAGACACCTCTCTCTCTCCTCCCTACACACACAGACTCTCTCTCTCTCCTCCCCACACATACAGACTGTCTCTCCTCCCCCTCCCTCCCCCACCATGGGCGGATCCACTGGTGGGCTGGGGTGGGCTCCAGCCCACCCAGTAAATCCAAAAAAAATTTCTCCATATATATGGAATGGGCTAAAGTACTGCGTACATTCCAGCTAGGGACAAGCTGCTTACCTCCACGAAGCTAGCCTATAGACATCAATTTTTCTGCTAAAGTCCCATCTATCAATTATGGCTAAAGTCACACGTTTCTAGTACTCTCCCTGATGGAGAGGCTAGCGTCAAGGCCAATGTCCTTACGGAGACTTTCTTAAGAAGCTCCTCATAATAGTCTCCAAGTTGGGACATCTGGACTTGTAGAAAGTGAAGGCGAGCTCGTTCGCATCGGAAAGAGTGCTCGCAAGGAGAACAATGCAAGGGAAAATACTAGGAAGAGAAGAAACGAGGAAGAAGAAGCCATTAATGATAGCTAGCAGAGGTCGACTACTTGGCATCAATTGTTCGGAACTAGGAAGAGAAGTAATACGCCTGCTCAAGGTCACAGAGTTCTTCGACATGGATCTCACGTCCGAGAATTTCTGTTCTCAAGCGCGGACGAGGACGCCTGGCCTCGCTCAAGGCCACCATTTTGGGCTCTCTGTTTTACAAGCCCGACCAGGTCAGCGTTTCGCCATTCTTGTTAGTGTTTGATGAAATGACACATTTATGATGTTGTGATCATAGAACAAATAATCATTGTTGTTGGACTTTTAGTGGAGACTAAGATATCCAATGGTGCCACATATTATCGGACACATATCGGAAACAAGATAAACAACAAAGATACTCTAAGATACACCTATATCAATATGCCACTGTTGCCACATATTATCTGACACAAAGGCTCTATTGTGTTTGATCGTCTAAGACAATAATGCTTTGTTTGTGTCAATTATACTGGTTTTGTCCCTTATAGTTGCAACTATTTTATGAGGTGAGGATCACATAGTTCACATTAACTATCATTGTTTACACTTTTCCATTCAAATGGCCAAGAAGAAGAACAAGCAATGAGTTAACAGGACTTCAATCAGTTTCTAGTAAGCAGCTTGTCTATACTGAGAACATCTTGAGAAGAAAGGTGTAGGATTCTATAGGACCATGGAGGCGGGGAGTATCCATAAGTTGATTGGTCTATATAAAACAAGCAGGGTGATGTGCCTGACAAAGTATGGTACGGCAAAGAGCCGTCATACAGTCACCTGCGGGCGTTTGGTTGTAAAGCCTTCGTGCATGTACCGAAGGACGAGAGGACCAAACTTGAGCCGAAGACGAGGCGATGCGTCTTTGTCGGCTATGGTCGGGATGAGTTTGGCTATAGACTCTACGACCCAGTGGAAGGAAAGCTCTACAGAAGCAGGGACGTGGTGTTCGTCGAGGATCAGACCATGACCAACACTCAGGATTCCGAGACGCCTTCTGAGGCTGAGGAATTGCCTGAGTTAGAGTCATTTCGCTTCGAGCAGTTTTCAGAGGACATCGCAGAGGATCCAGTTATGGGGGAGCCGGTACATGGAGTTGCTCCCAACCTTGATCATCAGCCTGCTGATGGTGGTCAGGGTGTCCCTCAGGAGGATGAGCATGCCGGAGAGGTAGTTCCTGAAGGGGAGGAGGCTGTCGGTATACAGCCAGCACCAGTGGCTCCACTGAGAAGGAGCAACAGGGATCGTCGACCATCTACGAGATACTCGCCGGATGAGTATGTGCTACTGACTGACGGGGGAGAGCCCGAAAGTTTCGCAGAGGCTATGGAAGACGAACACAGGCAGGAGTGGATGGTGGCTATGCAGGAGGAGATGAGTTCCTTGCACACCAATTCTACTTATGATCTGGTGCGGTTGCCAAAGGGCAAGAAGGCTTTGAAGAATCGATGGGTGTTCAGAGTGAAGCAGACGGATGATGCTACTCGCCCTCGATTGTGTCCGTCAATTACCTCGTTAATAGATCACGAGGACCACAGAATGATAGGTTAGGAGACAAGCTATTCAATTTACAAAACTTTCACTAGTATTGGCTTTGGATCATATGGGACACACTGGACATATTCCTATTTTCTATAGTTTCATAAACTTATAATCATGTTTGAAATCATTTTACCGAGAATTATGCCTCGCCCGTATACTCTGGCTGTGGCAAACCCTTAGTTCCGTGATTCAATTGTGATAGGCCATCAGGTACTCTACCTTACATTGACATGAGAGTATCTAAGATCTAAAGAGGTCAACTAGGATATGGTTTTAGCAATGTTCCATAAACTACAATTCATCGAAATGATTTCAGTTCTATGGGCTGTGCCTCACCAGTGCGCTGCTGGCGGCAGTGAACCCACACTCTCCGCTCTCAGGTAATTGGCGACAGTGTGCTGGTATCTAGTCATCGCAGTCGGTAAAATGCTCCAACTATATTCCTAAGAACGTCAAAGAGCTGCTAGGGATTCAACTTAGTTGACTATGGTAGAAAGCGTAAACACCCGCCTTTAAGTCTCAATCCTTAAAATAAAAGGTTGACCGGGGGAAATAATTGACGACAAGGAAAATAAGAACATCCTAACATTTATCTCATATATATTTCAAATGGTTGAGGGAAAAACTTTGAATCCAATCTGACTTGAGATTCACATATGAATAACAGGATCAGAAATTACAAACCAATTTCTTACAGCAAAATAAAATTTAAAACTAAGCAATTATAACTTATGATATAAGATTTATATCTAATAAAGCAAAAATAAAATTAAATAGTTTATGAAAATTAACGTCTAAATTCTAGACAAGTCTAACATACCAAGCGAATAGTATATCCACATTGAATCACATTGTCATATTCAAAAGTAAGAGTGTACCTATAGGGATCTAGCAAGTTATCTAAATTTAATGATTCTAATAGAAATCTAGTGTTGTATAATTTTTTTCAGGACATTTTAAGTTTAGCCCAGTGTAAAGTAAAATCCTGGCTTCGCCCTTGTCCCCCACCACCCCCAACTTCCCTTCCCCCCCCCCCCCCCCTCGTTACCACCGCGAGTCCTCCTCCTCCTCTCTGCCTTCCTCCGCACCCACCCACACGTCGATAAGGAGAGGGGGCTACCGGCTGGCGTTTGGGGGAGGGGCTGCCGCCCGGCGAGAGGGGTTGCCGACGGGCGCGGGGGGGGGGGGAGGGGTGGGAGGGGTGCTGGCTGGCGCACGCGGGCGCGGAGGGGGGGGGGGCTTCCAGCTGGGGGCTGCAGGGGAGGGGGTGGGCGGCGGGCTGCAGGGAAGGGGGTGGGCGGCGGGCTGTGGGGGAGGGGGTGGGCTAGGGGGCTGCGCGCGCGGGGGGGGAAGGGGTAGGCGGGGGGCTGCACGCGCGGTGGGGAAGGGGTGGGCGGGGGAGCTGCGGGGAGGGGGTGGGCGGCGGGCGGGGGAGCGGGCGCAGCGGCACGGGGAGGGGGGCGGAGATGATGGTGGTGGTGGTGATGGTGCTGGTGGTGTTGATGAAGGTGGTGAAGGTAGTGGTGGTGAAGGTGGTGGTGGTGGTGGTGGTGGTGGTGGTGATGGGCGTGGCAGCGACGGGGCAGGGGGCGCGACAGCGGCGGGGCGCGGCGCGGCGCGACAGCGGCTGGGCGGGGGAAGGGGGTAGAGCAGAAGGATTAGGATTAGGATTAGGATTAGGATTATGATTTGGGTTTGGGGAGGGTATTTTTTTTCAAAATTATCGGTCAAACGTGTTGACCGTTGGTCTTGGACGGAATCCGTTAAAAGTGGGGGGTGACTTACATTAAGGTAAAGCAGTGTGGTGCACCTTGAATATAGGTAAAACAAGTGGGGTGCGACTCAAAATTTCTCAAAATGTATTCTAGTCCTCTAAAATATAGCTTGATCTAAGCTCCGTCAAGTGATTGAAGGAGAATTGTGAAGGAGAAAACTAAAGTTTCAAGCAAAGGAAAAAAAAAAACTTGTTGGGTCTCATTGATTTTCACTATCTATAGGTGATTTAGCTATGAAGGATAGTGCTGTATGTAGAACCAATTTGTTCAGAAGCAACTGTTTTAAGTTAAATACACAACCCATATGGCAAGCTACTAACTTTGAAACAAAAATTGGCAAGCTACTAAGGGCATCTGGCATCGTTTGGTGCAGCAGTAACCCAGTAACCCTTGGCAGGATGGACATTCAAGATGCATAAACTCTCTTTGTACATTTTGGGGCGAGGGCTCTACTTAACCATCCCAAGACCGTGCATTAGCGAGAGCCTTGTGGAAATGGGACAAGCCCCCTGTAAAGTCTCAAAAACCATTCATTCCTTATGCGACACATCAATATTATCGCCAAACCAAGAATCTAGAGAACAAAAAGATTTCATCACCACTAATCATGCGATTGAGGCGAAAGCTCAGGTTCAGTACAACACTTCTCTCTCAATGTATTAATTAGCAAGCTAGGACTAGTTCAGTCTGAAGGGAATGATTTCACTTTCAATCTTACAAATAATCAACAAGAAAGTTATTACAGAGCCAGGAGGGCTTCAACTTTTGCAATCTGCTCTTCTTCATTCTTTGGACTCGGACTCCTGTTCGCCTCCTCATAGAGATCATGCTTCCATTTATCCACCTGAAATCCACCAGGCCGGTGTGCGGTTCTCTCTCCATACCTTCCGCTGAACCTGTCACTTCCCCAGGTGCCCCCTCCGTCAAATCTCTCCCTCGGTTGATAGTTACCCTTCTGCACCTCCCTTCTTTGGTAAGACCCGTCTTCTCCCCTTTTAGAACTTCTTTCCTCAGCTCTGGGAAGCGATCTCTCAAGCTTGTTGTTCAATCCAGAGGAATATTGGCCTCCTCTCCCTGTGGTTCTTGCAGTATGTAGCCTAGATCGTTCTGTACCAGTTGCAGCTACCGCAGTTTCTTTCTCTGACTCGATCTTCTTCTCCCTAAATGCTGGTCTTTTCTTTGCAGGTGGAGCCTCGGCCTCCAATTGATAAAAGCCATCATGCCTCCAAACTCTGCTGTCATCGGCACGAGGTTGCTGCGGCTCCACTTTCTCTCTGGACCTATCACTAGACCGCTCCTTTGGATGACTCCACCTCCCATGATCTGTAAACAGAGAATAACTAAATCGAAGATCTCAAGGGCAACAGGTTTCTTGGTTTGAATGTGAACGGGAATCACCTATTGCCTTGCGACCTGAGGTTCGACCTCCATGTCCAGTACTGTCACGCTCATCGTGCTGTAGATACATGAATAGGTAGCCTAAGATTGTTATATAAAGTTAAACCCCAAGTTAATAGCCTTGGGACCAAGGAAAATCAATTAATTTAGCAAATATTAAATAATAAACAATTAATACTTCATTAATTTATGCATCAAGTAATAACTTATTAGTTTATAAAGGAATTCCTTATTGTATTAAATATTGTACATTGTATTTAGTTTCTTGGTTTACGAACTAACAATTCTCTGTATTTGTTTAACCAAGTTAATCATAAATCTACTTATTTTTCCTAAAAGTAGATTGCACATTGTTCAGTGTACTATATTATTTCATTTTATGACATTTAACCAAACAAAAACTCTACACAGTTTCTCGTTTTATGAACTAACAATCCTATGTATTGTTTAACCAAGTAATATTCATAAATCTAGTTTTTTTTCCCCTTGTACCTTACTCAATGTACTATATTATTCCATTCTATGAACGTTTAACCAAGCAAAAACTCTATTTAAATTTTTTTTAAAAAAATCCAAGGTGACAACAATTTCAAGAAGAAACAAACAGTGATTGAATCATATTTAAGGAAGACCTCATATCATAGTTGATTCATAAGCACTATGTTTATCAGGAAATCATCAATTTATATATTACATGGGACCTATATAAATTTTTATAATGTATTATCTTATAAATTTAGCGAATTAGTTGGGACCGACCAAAAATATTATTCAACAGAGGTTATTAATTCATCGGGTAGTAAATGATGAGGTTCTACTGTACATTGAGAACCACTTGAAGGCACGCCTCCAAACAGATAATCCCGCTACATCAGAACATTATGGGTTGTATGCAACAATGAATAACACTAGATGAAACCAGCTTCTGTTAGAAAATCACTAAACTTATATAGGCTTGTGTGTGTCTGCAGGAGTATGCATGTCTATAGTTCAAGTAAATAATTTATAAAATTGGATTTTCGATAATAAGAGCAACATGAAAACTCAGCAACATGGGAAACAAAAGCTCATTCAATATGAATCAGATATGCATGATTTAACTTACACACACAGATTACGCTGCTACTTTCATATCCATTCGTGATGATTTTGGCTATAAATTAAATTTACTATCAGGATAGCAAGGACAAATGGATTAAGGATCCTCCCAACGGTTGGTCAATTGTTATATGAGAAATTTTGACTTACCCCCCACTTGCATTACCCATATTAAGGGTGCACCCCACAGTTTTGCATTAATGAAGAAATACCCCTATTTTGGACGGAAACCGTCAAAAAATTGAATTTTGGACGAAAATGCCCTTGGGTTCTTCCTTCCTCTTTATTTTTTCTTCCCCCTCCCTCCCCCCCGGCCACCGCCCCCCCCCCTCCCCGCCACCGCTCTCCCGCCTCCCAGCCACCGCCACCGCCTTCGCTGCCCCCCCCTCCCCACCTCCGGCGGACGGCGGCAACAGCAGCGACAACGGCGGGGGCAACAGCGGCGGTGGCAGCAGTTGCAGCGGCGACAGGAGCGACGGCGGCGGCGACGGAGGCAGGGAGGGGGAGGGGAGCGGAGGCGATGGCGGGGAGGGGGGGAGCGGTGGCCGCGGGGGGAGGGGGGGAGGGGGAGGAGAAAAAAAACAAAGAAGAAGAACCCAGGGGCATTTTCGTCCAAAATTCAATTTTTTGACGGTTTCCGTCCAAAATGGGGGTATTTCTTCATTAATGCAAAACTGTGGGGTGCATCCTTAATATGGGTATTGTAAGTGGGGGGTAAGTCAAAATTTCTCTTGTTATATTGAAGTTTATGAAGGTAATTTGAAATAAAACCTGTCATTTGTAAAACTCAAAATAGGCACAAAACGTCATATGGTTAAGATTCATGAATTGTTGCCTGCAAAAGAGCGTCGGACACATTTTTCCTATAATATAGATAACCAGTATTCTAAAAACATAGGTTGCTTATTATCAACATGTAGATGAAGTATGACTTGTTAAGGCTGTATACATAGATGTCTCACATGTAAAGGAAAATATAGCATAGTGCTTTATATTTACATATATACAAAATATGTCTTGAAAAGGTTGTACTTGTTGATGTGTTCATATGTAAAGGAATAGTATGAGAGTACGCGGATTATCCTGCAATTTTGAGTATGAGAAGTTTGCACTTCTCTATATTGCTTTGCCTATATTGTTGAAAAAAAAAAAAAAAAAAAAGCAAAATGCTATTTTTATATGATTTAGTATGGTAGGTAAACCAGATGTTCTTACAAGATGCATAAAGTATGGACCACTATCATATAGGCATCATTTGCCAGCCCAACAGAGGATCATTGAGCTATAATATTATAAATCCAGGCCTGAATGTCACGATCCATAGTGGCATGCTTGCAGACCGACCAGGCCGGTTGACATTGACCATTAATGTAGCGAACAAATTTGCTCAAGGAACATAATGAATAACTTCAAATATACCATTCTCTATGTTTGTGGGCATGACAGGAAGTATGATTTTGCAACCCACAAATTATTGTAGAAGATCAAAAATATTTAGGATCTAAAGTGAAGCAATATTTG
Organism: Iris pallida; assembly: GCA_029216955.1. NCBI lineage: Eukaryota > Viridiplantae > Streptophyta > Magnoliopsida > Asparagales > Iridaceae > Iris > Iris pallida. The sequence continues at coordinate 7,864,706 of JANAVB010028398.1, forward strand.
CTGAATCAATTGTGTTCGTACAAATGGGTGCTACATCCAAAATTAATCAGACAATTTCAACTTAACTAATAACTTTATAAATCAAATGCTATTTATCAATTTGACTTCTTACCCTACTAAACAAATGGAAGCGAGTCAGAGTTTACCTCCATTACACTTTTATTTACCTCTTACTACTTGTTTGTAACTGTTGCAAGCTTTCTGAATAATTTGGATTTTTTCCTAAACACTTTCATCCTCTTCGAATTACCCTAACATAAAGACCTTGCCCAGTTATTGGAAATGAATATCCAAGAAAAGAAAAAATAGATGCATATGGTACTGGAAAAATGAGAGAAATAATGTCATTTATGTTAGCCCAATGATCTAACTATGTTTTCGATTGTGGTTATTAGATTAAGTTTAACATTATGATATCACTAATATTTATGCTATCTTTATAGCATTGATACTTAAACTTTGCATAGTGCTAATGTGCTTTATCTTATCATACTTGCTACATGTATATTGCTTTGTTCGTCTAACATGCATTTGCAGAAAAGCAATTAGCAAGATCAAATATAGACATATGCAATAAAGAAATCATGGTGGGTCAAAGACGATGGTATTCCACAAAGATTACTCTGAACCGTCCGACGACATCTTCGGAGCCACGCACCCGGGGGTTTCGCTGTCCGGTCAGCGGACGGGGGTCGAGAGGGCAGCGCCCTCCGTCGGAGGTTCGGGGGCGAAGTCCCCGAAAGGTATTCAGTTTTCACAAACTGAGTATCTTTGGATTGTTGCCGCCAAGAGAAAAAGCAAGCACCTATCAAAGGAAGAAGCCAAGCCATACCATCATCATTTCAAGATTCTGAAGAAGCATGCACCTGCCTAAGTATATCTGGAGTCTGTAATGAGTCTTAGGAATATTTGTAAACACAAGAAATGAATGACAAAATCGAAAGCTATGGCAGAAAATAACCCAGGACAATCTTCGAAATCCTGACGGATGATCCGGCGGATCTCCGCGGAAATCCGGATCCGAATGGACTCACAGAATACCTTCTGTGATTGTTCGGATTATCCAACGAAAAACCGCGGAATTCCAACGAATTTTCCGTCCTGTTACCGTTTGCTTTCCAACGGTCGGATTTCATCGAAGATTGATCCCAACGGCTCTATTTATAGCCGTTGGACTATGCAGGCGGATAATCCGACGGACTTCCGCAAAAATACGACGGATTATCCGACAGCCTGCTGAAAGTTGCATTATTGCACTTTCCTTTGCTTTGGTTATAAATAGCCTCGAATCCCTTCATTCAAGGTTGATGCTTTGAGCTTAAAAATTTCTAAACCACCAAAGCTTATCCAAAAACAACTCTACAAAGTTGGAGAGTCTTCGGATCCAAACTCTCGGTTGAAGTTGGAGAGTCTTCGGATCCAAACTCTCGGTTGAAGTCAGAGAGGCCTTCGGACTAAAGCTCTCGTGTAAGAAGTTGGTGAGCCTTCGTATGAAAACTCGCGTTGTACTATTTGCGATAATAGTGGATTAAAGCCGGAGAGAGTTCCGAGACTGGAGTGCCCCTTGGGAGGATACCAGGATACATCGGGTGTCGGTATTGTTTTGCTTCTTCTCTTGCACTTATATTTTTTAAATTGCCTATTAGCTTGTGCTAAGTGCTTGATTAGTTAGCCTGACCCTATTCACCCCCCTCTAGGGTTTCTACAATTTAATAGTCTTTGTCATTGATTAGGGCTAGCTTGCTTCCCGTTTAAAATGCAGACACCCCATTTCAAATGGCAAACACCAACTGGTGCCCTCCTGAGTATTTTCCATTTTTTGGCCATTTTTGTATATACCCGAAACAGCAAACTCTGGAACCAGACGAGGTTCTATTACAGTTTTGATCAAGAATGCCAAGGAAACAGCAAACACTCCATTTCAAACATGTGCCATACTACTTATAGAACTTTCTATTATTTAATTAGGATAGCTACTCATCATTAGATCAATCAAAATCGACAGGCTATAATTGGTGTGTAAGAATAAAAGTCTTATACCAGTGTCAATTGAACCTGACCAGTGTTCTAAATGGCGGCCACCTAGGCGGTAGGCGGTCCCACTCCGCACCGTTTTTCGGTAGACGGTGGAGTAGACGGCCACGGAGGTTGGCGGCATAGGCGGAAGTGAGAAGGCGCATGCAGGCGCCTAGGCGGAGCAATACCTAACAAGATATTTTGGTCAAAAAGATTTTGTAATCATTATGGGCCTATGGTTCACTTTTACAAAAGTAAAACTTCATAAATCTTCTTTCTACAACTTAGTTATGCATGGAACACGGTTAAAATATGCATATTATGCAAAAAACAGTGGTAAGACAGTAAAAAAACGCCTATGCAGTAGACGGACTCTCTCCGCAGCGCACCCACCTACCGCCGCTTAGAACCTTGAACCTGACACGGATTTTAATGATAGTCAAGCCCTCCCTACTGCCTAACCTCTTTCTACTTCTATTCCCCTTCTCTCGTAGTGGTAGAGAGCGAAGCAGACGGAACAGCACCAGCAACCCCACAGAGAACAAAGAAGGTAAAAAGTTCCTAAGGTGGCCACTTAGAAACTTTCTAAGGGGAATCCACAAGTCAAAACTCAATTCGAAACCAATGCTCATGTGCATTGCACCAAATTCCAACTAAATATATTGGAAGGATGGTAGTTGGGGGAAAATATGATGGACCATCAAGATTTTGACACTAACACGTGGATTCTATCTTAGAAATTTTTCTAAGAAGCCACATTGGAAATCGTTTACTCGTACATGGGTAAACTAAACGGATTCTAAGATGGCCCCTTAGAAAATTTCTAAGTCATAATCCATGTATCAAAATCAAGAAATAACTATCATTACTTCAATATATTTAGATAAAAATTGGTACAATACACGTGGGTGTTGGTATTCAATTAGGTTATGACATGTGGACTCCCTTAGGAACGTATTTATATAGAGGGACTTCATAAAAGAAAATGAAAGTTGTTTTTTCAGGTACAAGGCATGCCGATCTACTTCTTAACAACTGAAGCTTCTACTCAGCCCTCCAAATCTTCCTACCAACATCATTACACCTACTCAGTCCCCATCTCGCCGTGATACATGCTCGTGACACTTCCAAATAACAGATTTCGATGTTTTCCTATGCTTCTAACACGACTGGACGCAATGTATTACCATAATCTTCTAGTTGGTAAGAAACTAATTTGGTAGTCATTAACCTTGTTTATCCTTAAAGACAACACAAAATACGTATCCCTCGTCTCTCCAATTCTCCTCTTTCATCTCAGGAGACGACCACCTCCTAGTTCACTCCCCACCGCCTAATTCAGCAACATCAACAATTTATGTCTCCCACCCTACATGCCCAACTCGTCATCTAGCAAATTGTGGCCTACATCTTAGTGTCTCCTCCTACAGTTCTCGAACCTACTTATTTGTGACCTTGTTCGATTACTCTGGCCACGTGTCAACTTCCTCTTCTAGCATACTACTTGCTGTCAGCCTCTTACACTCGCAACTCAAATTGGCCACCTGTGCCACGCGTTATTTGTAATCTATGCTTCTTCCCAGCCTGGTATAAAGTTCTCCATGCAACAAGGCCAAGATTCTCTCCCACAGCTAAGAAGGCGGCACCAACAAGCTACTCATTCTCTCTTGCCAACAAGAAGACATCTCATTCTCTCGTCAGCAAACTCACTCATCTTATCTCGCCACGAAGGCCGTCTCTTCTAAATTTCTATCCAAGCTAGAATTGATTGTCATCTAAGTTCCAGGTTACACGAGGGTCTAGAAGAATGTGTATTTTTTTCCCCTTTTTAGATAGTAATAATGAAGTCACATATGCTAGCAGCTATTACCTAGGTGTCGATGACTCTATTTTATCTTTACCCTATTGTTTTCCCTAAATAATGTTTGGCCTACAGCCCTCATGAAGTCAACCAATTATTACCAACGTAGTCTATATTTCAACATATCAACACTTGAAGTTGTGTTCTTAGATGATAGAGATTCTCAAAAAGATCTACGAGAGGAGGGGAGGGTGTGGTCAACAACACTGAACATTTTTCCCTATTAAATCTTAAAGTTTATGATATTAGATAACATTACAATGCTTCCTATGCAAACCTATGGCTTTAGTTTAACAAGACACTATAATGTTCCTAAAATGTTAATAGAAGGGAAGCTCTTGTATTATATCATATGTTGGTAATATACATTGGAAACTGGTTCTAGGGAGGCTAAAAATAAATAAATAAAGTAAAGGTTGATATACAAAAAAGAAAACACTCCAATTCATCTGTAATTAAGCCTTAATGATATCTGGGAGTTCTTACAAGCACAATTATGTGCATATGCACAAATGAGAAGGTACTAAATAGAATATTCAAAAACAGAGAGTAAAGGAATGAGGGAAGTTAGCTCAATAGAAAAATAAAAGGCTAAAAAAAGGCCCGCTAGCTAGGGATGTACTTACATGTGGGTGATATTCTACTATACTTGAAGACAGCCTAATTGCTCTACTTCATTGCTGGCTGAAATGACTGCCAGTTTATGATAATTAGCTATTATGTCAGTTCATACTTCTGACTCCACATATGCTTTTCATTTTACTTTTCACTTGGCATAAATCTATGACAGAAAAATATAACTGGAGCCTAGTAATGTAGAACAGATAACTAAACTTTGAAGGAAAGAAAGATATCGCTAGAACTCACTGATCCCAACCAAATTGAGAAATATAATAACATCATGGATAATACTAAGTACTAACTATTGCTAGAAAACATACAACTTCAAAGGCAGGAGTGCCAGATTCCATATATATGCTATAAATTATAATAAATTCAGAAGCAAAGAATCCGTAAATATGTGCAATATGTGCTAACTAATTCAGAAATGAAAGTGATGCAGATGAAAGGAAGAAAATTCTGATGAAGAAAGATGATATTTCTTAATTATATAGAATAAATAAATACTTCAATTTGTTGGACAGGCACTTCTCGATAACATAAGAATAGTATGAATCGGATGTAAAACCTGAAAATAAGTTCGAGAGCGTGGCACTTCTTTTGGGTCAGAAGAATGTTTGTTGCCAACAGGGAGGCCATCAATCTTTCCGTCCAATCCTTCATTTATACCATCAGAGTACGCCTTAGTTTTCGTATCTGATGGATTTTCAAGTGGCGAAGCATCTTGTAGTCTCCGCCGCTGATTTTGATCACAATCAGTGGTGCCAACAATATCCAGATGATGATTGCTCGAGTATATTTTCTCTTGTATCACTTCAGGATGCACCTTAGTTTTAGTTTCTTGTGGATTGTCAAGTGGCAAAGCATCTTGCAACTTGCGCTGCTGCTGCTTTTGGTCACGATCAGAGTTGTCAAGAACCTCCAGATGACGGTTGCTGGAATATCTATTCTCACTTTCTGGTTTCCGATCCCTTCTTGATTTCTTTGGACTGTGAGCAAGAGAGCAACAGAAAAATCAACAAGCACTTCATACTCTATGACTCTCTAATTTATAAAGGTGACAGACATGGAAACTTCTACAGATTGATAGAACGACGAAAATAGAAGTAAAGGAAGCAAGTGTGCTAAACAGTGGATTGTAGAAACTGCACCATGTCGACCACCACCTAGAAATAATGAACTGCATTACCATAGGCCCATCAGCTACTCGAGAACATTAAAGATAAACTTGCTAGGAGGTATAGACAGAAGGCAAACTGAACTCTTTCATTATCCAAAGTACTCAGTTATTTGAAAACTCTAATCAAAACCCTAAGAAAATTTCAAATGCCCATTAGATTTAGAATCAAAAATTCAAATCCATGCAGCAAACTAATCATCAGATTTAGGAAACTATACCATCTTAAATAAATAATAATATCAGCTGGTGTAAAAGGTATGAACTTTGATATGCATTCTTCAAGAGAGAAATCACGACTTATCGCAATGTTACTAATAAAGCTAACACAGTTCTCACTGACCTACAAATCAAATTCATTGGCATAAGCCATCTCAAACATAATGTTCTTCTAGTCACCTTGTATAGCAGCACAACTATACGTTATGATATTACACTCACTCGTGTCTAAGTTGGCCATGCAAGTGCCAACTTGATCGTGAAAATGTAATTGGCGAAGTAAATCATATGAATAATCATTGCGAGCCCCTCATTCGTTGCAAGGTAGGAAGAATGGACAATCTGAAAATCGGTACCATGTCCATGTCAAACACAATCCGGAAACAATACAAACACCCATAAATGTACCAGTATATACCAAAATCAATGTCTTCTCTGTATTATGCCATTTCCTATTCACGTGTGATGCACTACATAACCCCATTGACTAGCTTACATTACGATTTACATATAAAATGATGATCAAAATGATTTCTTAAATTGTCAACAGAAACCCTCAGTAAGTCTGTTTCCGATATAGTGTAGTGTCGACGATGCTTTTTCTCAATCAAAGATCGTAACTCTAATTCTGAGATAGTGACCTAAGGTCGCTACTTTCTTCAGTCTGATGCGTCAAACACACCCATCAAATAGCTCGCATAAGGTGTCCGGTGTCCGATATAAAATGAAGATCAAAATGGAATTTTTTGTGGGTAATTCCCTAAATTAGGGAACCGAATCCCTCAGTAAAGTCCTATTGACATGTAGTGGAAGAGTTTTCGATGCTTCTTCTCAGTTCAAAACCCAAATCCTAATTCTGAACTACACAGCCTAATCATGTATCCGATACAATATAAAAACGGCAACCAAAACAAAATCTTTCACAAACCATTTCCTAAATTCTCAACCTGATCCTCCGCTGCGTCTTCTCTTGGCGCAGAGTGCGCGAGTGTAATCTTCACTTTTTCTCGGCTCAAAACCGTAATTATGAATTCTAGATAGCCTAATTTCGTATCACAACACGATATCAAACCACACAACTATTATAGGCTTTCCCATACGCAAACGACGATCAAGATGGAATCTTTCACAAACCATTCCACGTAAATTCTCAGCACAAACCCTCGCCTGATTCATTTCTCGACACGGCGCGATATCGATCAAAACCCTAATTCCCAACTCCGACAGAATGCAAATTCTAGAGAGAGAGAGAGAGAGTGAAGAGGAGGAGGAGGAGGAGGACCTGGGCGTTTCTCTGTCGAAGCGGAAGTGGAGCCTCTTGCCACGGGAGTCGCGACCTTCTCGTCTCGACATGGCGACTTCGTCTTCTCCGCCGGGACCCTACACCAAGCCTAGGGTTCTGTTGCTATCCCCAAGAATCAAATGCATTTTAAGTTTTCTTACTTCTGTGCTCGTTCGTTGCAGCAAAATCGGAACGGGCCGTGTGGTGGATAAGTGGACGTTAAGCCCGGTCCGGTCTGTGGAGAAATTGCGGCCCGTCTTGGAATTTAGCCCTAGAACCTGAATTTGGTTTCCATTTAGGTTGTTTTGAAAAGGGAAAAAAAAAAAAGGAAAACTTATTACCAGACACGAGTTATAAAATTCATTTTTGAAAATTTTGAATGTCTATTTTTTTATTTTATTTCGTTGTTTTTTTCTTCTTTTCTATATATATATATATATATATATATATATATATATATATATATGAATGGTAATTATGGGCCGCATGTCTCACCATTACCACTAGGCTATGGATCATTGGCTATATATATATATATATAAATGTTCCAAAATCAGCCGGCTGGTTTTGTATTATAGAATCACCCTATGTTTTATGGATTGGATGAAAATTTAGTGGTTGAGATAAAAATGTGTAAACCTCACCACCTTTTTAAGTCATTTAATCTCAACCATGCAATTCCAATCCAACGTGTATAACATAGGTTGGTTCCATAATACAAAATTATCTTACCTCTTTTAGGACCGCCAAAATCTCGCTCTTAAGCATCTCTGGATGTGCACAAAATTATCCTACCTCTTTTAGGGCTGCTAAAATGTTGATAGTTTTGTGCTCCTGTAATTCATTATAGGAATGTCAAAATTTGGCAATCCATACATTTTTTGGACCGAGTAATTTTTGACAGTCTTGTGCATATCCAAGTCTGTCAAAATAGCCAAAAATTTGGAAGTCCTGAAGACATACTTCTGGTCTTTAGGACTACCAAAGTTTTGACAATCCTAGCTATTGTTAGGACTACCAAAATTGTGGGAGATGTGCATATCCAGGACTACCAAAAATTGAATACCCTTTGTCATCTGAAGTTCGAAACTTCAGAAATAGTCCCAAAAGGAACTATCTACTAGAAAATTATGCAAAAAAAAGGGATTAAGGTTTATGGATTTGAAAAGTGAGAGAAAGAAGCTCTTTTTTTTTAAGTTGTGATGTCCTTAACAATTTATAAAAAATATTTTAGGTATTGAAATTTCAACCCCTAATCAATGGCTAACACAAAGAATAGATATCTCTGACAATTAATAATTTTTTTAGAACATTTAGAATAATAATCACTTAGAATATAAATATTTTCATATTTTAGAAAAAGTAAAATGAAAAAAAATAAAATTAGTTAACAAATAATTATATAAGGTATGCATGGCAAACAATTGAGCTGTATTTCATTTCCCTAAGGAGTCTTCAGGCTGAAAAAGAATTTTTGAAAGATGGAATATGTTTATTAAAAATAAGACTAAGATAGAATGATAGATTAATAATCACTCAAAATATAAATATTTTCATAATTTAGCAACAAAAAGTGAAAATTAAAACTTATAAGTAAAGACAAATTATGGATTCCTATAATAACATCTTTAAGACAGAAAAGTGGGTGACCAAATTACTTTTTATTCATAAATAATAATATTTTTAGAAGTTGTTAAAAAGAAGAAGTGATATCCCGATATGTGAAATTATATATATGACTGAAATTTGAATTTGCTTGGTTTTGGTACAATAGGATCCTACCAAAATTTTGCTAGTTACCTATTCGGAAATGATATTTTGTCGGAAATGATATTTTACTCATATTTTGTGACCGCGAACGTAATTGTACTGTCACATGACAGTAGTCTATTGCACCCCACCCCTCCCCTCCCACTAGCTCGGGCCGCCATCGAAAATCCTTCCAATAAAAGACCAACACGTGATGGACAGACCAAAACTATGGACCAGTGCTGCGGACAACGTAGCAGCGGCCTTATCTCTTTGCCCATCCAAGAGTTATGGGTCTTCTGGCCAGAGCCTTGTTAGCAATTCGGCAAACGGAAAAAAAATCGGGACGTCAAAAGTACGAGTATAAATCGGCTCAGTGCAAACAAAATACGTTCAAAAATTCGAAAAATAAAAATATTGAGATTAGAAACTTCACATTCTTAAATATGTTGTCAAATTTGGTTAATTAAACATGTTCCCAACATGTGTTATTGTTCCAAATTTGTTAATAATTTATACAGAACACGTTTAAAATTTCGTATGCTTAAAATTTACGTGCTGATTTGGATCTGTCAAAAGTATGTAAGTATTATATGTTTATGAAAGATAGAAAAAATTTGTGTATAATACAAGTTTTATTCGGGTGATTGCTAACAAGGGGCCAGAGCTCAATGCTCAATGTTAACCTGCTTATGGTATACAAAACTATATAAGCATGATTGTGGTTCCAACCTCCTTTACTTTCTTGTCAATAAAATTCTTTCAAATATATACCGTCCCTACTGGATTTTGAGCACTGAATCTTTCATTTTCGATGAAAAAGTCTCGACCATTTGGTTCCTCATATTCATTTCATTGTCAAGAACTTGTTCTTGGTTTTTAACACTTTTTCTTGGTTTTTAACACTTTTTCTCTTATGCACGGGGTATAAGTAAAAAATTCCAACTTTGCATTTTCAAAACTTAGAATAAAATAATGGCTTAATTGCACTTTGATACCCTCAACTAATTCGGTTTTTCAACTTGATAGCCTAAACTTTTTTACTCAACAACTTAATACATCAACTATTTTTTTTTTCAACTTCATATCTAACCTGTTAAAAATTCTGAAAATGCCCTTATCCCTTCCCTCTCCTCTCCCCTCCCCTCCCCCACTCCGCCCCCCCCCCCCCCCCCCCCCCCCCCTCTTCCGCTTCCGGTCAACCCCCCCCCCCCCCCCCCCCTTCCTGCTTCCGGCCGCACCACCCCCCCCGCCCCCCCCTCCCGCTTCCGTCCACCCTCCCCCCCCCCTCCTCCCTCCCCAGCCCCCCCTTCTCCCACGCTGCCGTGCCCTAGGGGGAGAGGCGGGGGCGGCGGCCTGAGCGGGGCGGGGGCGGGGGGGGGGGGGGGGGGAGGGGGGGGGGACGGAAGCCGGGGGGGGGGGGGAGGTGGCCGAAAGCGGGAAGGGGGGGGGGGGGGGGGTGGCCGAAAGCGAAAGAGGGGGTGTCCGGAGGGGGGGAGTGGGTGGGGGGGGGGGGGGGGAGAGTGTTGGGGGGGGGGGGGGTAATTTTCAAGTTTGAGTATGGATATTTTCGTCCAAAAAAATATTCGGATATCAAATTGTTAAAAAAAAAAAAGTTTAGGGTATTAAGTTGAAAAACATGAATAGTTGAGGGGTATCAAGTTGCAATTAAGCCTAAAATAAATAATATAAATAAATGTTCTGAGCGCTTGAACTTGGTTCAAAATTCTTAAGACAATATTTGTCCCAAGTTCTAATCTATAACTTTAAAAGTACAAGACTTTGTCAACTAGACAAATTGTAATCTATATAACTCTAAAAGTACAAGATTGATTACAATATATTGAACTCTTTGCTCCCAAATTCAACTCCTTCACAAATCTCAAAAAAGAATAAGAAAATTACAATTGAAATCACTCACAAACTCTGTGATGATTCTCCTAAACGAAGAAAACGACTCCTCAAATTGATCTTTGTAATATTCCTATTTTGGAGTACGTATTTGACCGTATTATTTTATTTGGAGGATTTTAATTTTTGGGGTATTTTTGAAATTTTTATTATTTTTTGGAGGTAATTTTATCCTCATTATTATTATTATTATTAATTTTCTTGTTCCTAAACTACCCTCCCAAAATATCTACTCCCCCTCACATCACCCCTCACATCACTCACCCACTCCCTCTCTCCTCCCTCACCTTTCCCTCTCTCTCTCTCCCGAAATCTCCCCTCTCTCTCTTCCCTGGAGAACCCCCCCCCCCCAAATCCCTTCTCTCTCTCTCTCAGCTCTCTCTCTCTTCCTCACTCTTCTTCCCTCTTCCCAGTCCCCTTCCCGAGCTTCCCCTCTCTCCCGCTCTTCCCTGGCCCAGCCCCTCCGGCCACCTTCCCCGCCAGCACCACCATTATCGTCATCTTCTCCACCATCATCGCCGCCGTCGCTGTCATCCCCACGGCCGGCCTCCTCCGCCGCCTTCACCCACGAGCGCCTCCTCCATCACCCACCAGCACCGCCACCGCCTTCGCCGCCTCCTCCCTGAGCTCCCTCTTCCCGGAGCCGCCACCGTCTCCACTACCACTTCCACGACCATCATCATCATCGTCGCCCCCTCCGGCCTCCGCTGCGGCCGCCACCGCCAGCACCGCCCTCACCACCATCTCCTCCGCGGCCTCCGGCCCCTTCCGCCATCGCCGTCGTTTCCATCTCCTCCGGCCACCCAGGGCGTCGCGCCCCCGCGGGTCGCCTCCAGCGCCGCCGTGACTTGGGGCCGCCGCCGTCACCTCCCTGGTAACCGCTCCCCTCTCTTCCCAGCTCCTCCGCCCCTTCCTCTTCTCTTCTCTCCGGCGAGCAGCCACCGCGCACGGGGACAGCGTTGCCTCGAGCGGCGGGACGCCCTTGGGCCCCGCGCCGCTCGAGCAGCGAGCCCTCTCGGCCTGCGTGCTTCTCGGGCAGTGAGCCCTCGTGCTCCGTGCCTCTCCTTGGGTTGCGTGCTTCGAGCTCTGTGCACGCCTCGCACAGCGGGACGCTATGGGCCCCGCGCTGCTTGGGTTGCGTGCTATCTCGATTCGCGTGATCCCTCGTACTCCGTGGTTCTCGGGATGTGTGCCTCGATTTGTGTCGTCCCGTTTTCCGTGCACCTCGATCCACGCGCTGCCTTGGGCAGCGGACGCCTCGAGCCCCGCGCTGCCTCGGGCAACGTGCCACCTCGGTTGGTGAGTTGTCTCGATCCTCGTGTCTCGGCCTTTGTGCCTACCTCGTGACCCGTACCACCTCGATTTGCGTGCACGCACCGATTTGCGTGTCGTATCGATTTGCGTGTCACATTATATCTTGTGTTGCCTCGGTTTGCGTGCACGCACCGATTTGCGTACCGCCTCGGTTGTGTGCCGCATTGGACTCTGCACCTTTTCGATTTGCGTGCACACATCGATTTGTGTGCCGCATCGATTTACGTGCTCCTTGGACCTTGGGTCGTCTCGATTTACGTGCACGTCTCGATTTACGTGCACGTTTATGTTTTTCGTTCGTCTCGATATTCATGTTCTCTCGATTCTCGTACGCGTCTCGATATACGTGCGCGTCTCGATTTGCGTGCCTGTATCGGTCCGCGTGCCTCGGTTTCCGTGCCAGATTCCTGTGCTGCTTGCGGGACCCGTACGGTATAGCCTTCTGCCATCCCTTGTGATTATTCTATTATTTTATTATTTGGTGCTGATGATTATTTATTGTGTGTTCTAAGGATCTCGATTGGCGTGCTAGCTTGGATCGCGACTGCCGAAGACTTGCTTACCTAGCCGAGCCCTCTAGGCAAGTATCCCTTGCTCATCGACGGCTCTTGCCCTCTCTCCTGGATTTTATTGCACTTAATTAATTTGTACTTGTAAACTGTATAACCATGATTAGTGTAGCCTAGTAGTAGATCTGCCATGATGATAACTTAGGATAGCTTGGTCCGATACCGGGATAGACCGTATCAGACAACTCGGATGGGTCATCCACACCTCCGAGGACACGAGCACGACTCACTTGTACGGATTGTCCCCGTATGCCCCGTGTCCGACTCGCGGTCGGGTAACGGCTTGGCGAACTATTCTTGTGGCTGTGATTGCGCTTGGGTTAGAATTACGAGCATGTGCTGTGAGGCGATTATTTTATTATTATGCATGTTGGCTTGGCGCCCAGTACGCGTTGTAGCGCTGCTGGAGGCCGGGACTTAGTGGTCTCGGGTTCGATTGATTTTCCAGTACGCATCGTAGTGCTGCTGGAGGCCGAGACTTAGTGTTCTCGGCTATCGACTTGTTCCCAGTACGCATCTTAGTGCTGCTGGTAGCTGAGACTTAGTGTTCTCAGCCTGCGATTCTGCGATTCTGCGGCGGGTTGCGCCGAGTGGTTTTAGTCCCAATTCGCTGGGAGCTCCTGTCCAGAATACAGAGGAGACTCTGCCGGATTCTTCCAAAATTTCCGATCGAAATTTGGTTCGAAGGATTAGGTAGGACCATTCCTTTGGTTTGCTGGACTGGATTCATGCATGTTCATCTTGGTATAGTATACCTGATCCCATTGCCTGCTAGGTAGACTCCATACTAGATTAGTCGCCTAGCTCCTGACCTGTCTTGTCCGTCGGATAGCGTAAGGAGAGCGGTTCCACTCGGGAGACGGTCTGCAACCCTGGTCCTTGTTTGGTTTAAGGGTTGTGGATTTGCTCCCGGGCGGTCCATGTAATCCTTGCCACTTCCGGCGGCATTTATTACCGGACTCTTGTCCCCTGACCCTTCATCCTAGGGGTTGTCCTAGTCTGTCAGATAGAGCTGACAGTTGTCCTATGTATTGGGAGTTGTGACTTGTGGATATGACCGAGGATCGAGTATTATGGAGAGTACGATCTCGGGATATTGACTTGGTGGATCTATGTGGATTCTTAGATTTTGATGATTTCGAATATTTCGTGGAACGAGGAGAATATCGAGGGTATTATTATATGATTTTTACTCGACTTCCCAAATGCCCAAAACCTGGTACCTTTGTGTATTCCGGTAGTTGGGGAAACCTGGTTTGATTGCTATGTCTTGGTAGTTAGAGGGGCTCGTTTTCTAGTGGCTTGTGATTATTGCCTTGGAGGATTCTTGTGAGCCAGAGGGCCTAGCATTGCTTATAGTGATTAGCTTGGATATTTGGTTATTGACCTTCCTGTCATGATATTGAATCCATCGTAGAAGGGTGACTCTTGATAGATTGATCTGGTGGATAGACAGACGTGATGATTGGAGTTCTAGGCTCCCATATATTCTTGAGATGTGATTATGGTAGAGGTTCTGATTTTGTACCCGACTTGATGTCCATGTCACGATTTGGGCATGTGACTTCTTGTGACTGATAGGTTTAACCTTGTTCCTGGTATTACACGATGACCTGGACCTGTCTTGATTCTTGATAGTGGCCCGTAGAGGTGCACTCCTGACTAGCACTCTGGACTTGACAGTAAACCTGGCATGTATACTCTTGATTCTTGATAGTGGCCCGTGGTGGTGCACTCCTGACTAGTACTCTTGACATGACATGTTTACTCTTGACCGCTGTTGCGACAGCCAGTCCTGACTTGCTAGGCATGACCCCGTCTTGACACCGTGGTTGATTTCTCTTGATTGTGCTTGTATAAGCCACCAGTCCAGTCTTGTCTTGCATCATGTCTAGGACATGGATCCCTGAGTACCACGGTCAGGGATCCACAATGAAACCGACTAGGCTAATAACTAGATTAATCATGTAGTTCATGGGAACTTCCCAGTGACCTGTTGCTTGTCTGGCCTCGGCCCTATGTATCTATATATATACTAGGGATTGTTGCTATCCGTCGAGATGAGCGCATTTCCAGCCCTCCGTCGAGTGTGGCACTTCTTTAGGGCACATGTATCTTACTGCAGTGTGCCTGCTATATCTATCTTTTTCTTTTGCTGGGGCCATTCGGGTAGTAGCAAGCAGGAGCTGGACTTTGAAGTCTCATTACATCTTGTTAGTAATTAGGCCTGTGATAACCCTAGTTAGCTAATAATAGCAAGCCGTAGGCATTGTGTGGCCGCTTGTCCTTCTGTGTTGTTTGGCTTGTTGCCTGCTAGCCAGCTGATATTGATTTCCAGCTGGCAATGCAGGTGTTAGTGGATGCTAGGGAGATTGTGATTGTGTTAGCTTCACTATACTTGTGGATTGTTATCGTGCGTTGGTACCGCACGATCCCTTACCCTTATTTACTGTCTTAGATACTATTCCTGTCATATTTTATCCTGCTGGTTTTTCTTCGCCCGTCCTTGAGCCTTCCTTTCTGGTACTTGCTGCGGTTGGCCTGACCAACCCTGGATTGTTCCCAGATTGTCTGAGACCGACCCGGTGGATCTTCCAGACTTGACTTGGAGGGTGTGCTTCAGTTCCAGACCATGCTGGAAACTGTGGGAAGGTATACTTGTCTACATTATTATTCTGTATTGTAGATTCCTGATTTTCATATGAGTATTCCCTGCTTTCCATATGATTATCTCTCTTGATGTTGATTCATTGTGATTTGCCTGTGGATATGAGATCGGATTTAGGCCATAGATTGATTGCATGCTAGGATACCCAACCAGACTGGACAGCCGTCATCACCGTATAGCGTATTCGTACCTTATACGGTGTAGCTGGCCGTGTACGTCCCCGTATTTCGGAACTGGGGCGTGACATGGTTTTAGTGGTGGCCCATGCAGGTCTCGTTTTGAGATTTTGTTGGGTATCACATAATTATTGATCTCAGTCCACTATTCCTTGGTATTTCTACTTGTTACACTTGTCCTTCGCTCCCTTGAACATGTGAATTGGTCCTCATCTCTACCTGGACCTATTTTGCTTTGCCCTGTCTTATTCGTGTTATCTACCTCTGATCCTTGTTTGATAGATATGATCCTGTAGTTGGTCATGTCGATCACCTTATCTGGTAAGACGATGTCTGGTCTTATCTTGGGTTACTATATTATTTATCTTGGGTTCTGGACTCTCTACCGGTGTATCGCCTTGGTTGATTTTTGTTATCCCTTTCGTGCGTTGACTTCGTGTTGACTTAGTATCATTATCGCCCTCTTTGTGCGTTGGCTGGATTGCTGCAGAATGAAGATTTCATCAGGACTCTGAGATTGGATATTTTAACATTTGTTGAGTATCCGAGGGATATTCTTGTATCGATTCGGCTTCCTTGATTTCGGACAGTTCCGCACTCATGATTATCTATTTCAGATATTATTTTGATTATAGATATACTTTCTATACATTATATTTTGATGTGGATTCTTGGTTTGGAGTATTTTCCTAGAAAAGCTATCTTGTGGTTATTGTTGAAGATATTTTTCGATGTGTGTTACGATTCACCTGGATTTTGGATTTTAATTGTTTTCTAGGACTCTCATTACATTGTTAGAGATTTTGTGATCTTAGTGATTTGAATATTTGGGTTATGGATTTGATTTATTTTGGATATTTGTCGAGAGTACCGGGTGACCCTAGTATACCTTGACGGCGTGGTAACGAAAGTTGCAGCCGCTCGATTACAGTGTTTTGGTGAATCTTTTGCAGCCATTCCGGATGGCGCGGCAAAGAATGACCATGGCACACATTTTTCGGATATTAGGAACTACGGTCATCGGTTCGAGACAGAAGTCCTGTATTTTATGATTTATGAGGATTTTTATGTAGCTGGGATTTTATGTTTTTGGACATTGTTTTCGATATTTTGTACTTGTTTTGATTTATGGGGTTATTTCGTGCATGCGAGATTTTACTTTTTCGAGATTGCTTCATTGTTTAGATTTACCTTACGAGTTGATTTATGTAGCCATGCACCGTTCTCCTTGATGTTTTCATATTGAGATTTTGTTCATTTCTTATTATATTACTTGATTTCTGTAAGGTGGGTAGAGTTTTTCATGGCAGATATATATGTACTAGTTTTGAAAACCTTATTTTGATAATTCTGAAATTTCGAGGACGAAATTTTTGTAAGGTGGGTAGGATGTAATATTCCTATTTTGGAGTACGTATTTGACCGTAATATTTTATTTGGAGGATTTTAATTTTTGGGGTATTTTTGAAATTTTTATTATTTTCTTGGAGGTAATTTTATCCTCATTATTGTTATTATTAATTTTCTTGTTCCTAAACTACCCTCCCAAAATATCTACTCCCCCTCACATCACCCCTCACATCACTCACCCACTCCCTCTCTCCTCCCTCACCTTGCCCTCTCTCTCTCTCTCCCGAAATCTCCCCTCTCTCTCTTCCCTGGAGAACCCCCCCAAATCCCCTCTCTCTCTCTCTCAGCTCTCTCTCTTCCTCACTCTTCTTCCCTCTTCCCAGTCCCCTTCCCGAGCTTCCCCTCTCTCCCGCTCTTCCCTGGCCCAGCCCCTCCGGCCACCTTCCCCGCCAGCACCACCATTATTGTCATCTCCTCCACCATCATCGCCGCCGTCGCTGTCATCCCCACGGCCGGCCTCCTCCATCGCCTTCACCCATGAGCGCCTCCTCCATCACCCACCAGCACCGCCACCGCCTTCGCCGCCTCCTCCCTGAGCTCCCTCTTCCCGGAGCCGCCACCGTCTCCACCACCACTTCCACGACCATCATCATCATCGTCGCCCCCTCCGGCCTCCGCTGCGGCCGCCACCGCCAGCACCGCCCTCACCACCATCTCCTCCGCGGCCTCCGGCCCCCTCCGCCATCGCCGTCGTTTCCATCTCCTCCGGCCACCCAGGGCGTCGCGCCCCCGCGGGTCGCCTCCAGCGCCGCCGCCGTCACCTCCCTGGTAACCGCTCCCCTCTCTTCCCAGCTCCTCCGTCCCTTCCTCTTCTCTTCTCTCCGGCGAGCAGCCGCCGCGCACGGGGACAGCGTTGCCTCGAGCGGCGGGACGCCCTTGGGCCCCGCGCCGCTCGAGCAGCGAGCCCTCTCGGCCTGCGTGCTTCTCGGGCAGTGAGCCCTCGTGCTCCGTGCCTCTCCTTGGGTTGCGTGCTTCGAGCTCCGTGCACGCCTCACGCAGCGGGACGCCCTTGGGCCCCGCGCCGCTCGAGCAGTGAGCCCTCTCGGCCTGCGTGCTTTTCGGGCAGTGAGCCCTCGTGCTCCGTGCCTCTCCTTGGGTTGCGTACTTCGAGCTCCGTGCACGCCTCACGCAGCGGGACGCTATGGGCACCGTGCTGCTTGGGTTGCGTGCTATCTTGATTCGCGTGATCCCTCGTACTCCGTGCTTCTCGGGATGTGTGCCTCGATTTGTGTCGTCCCGTTTTTTGTGCACCTCGATCCACGCGCTGCCTTGGGCAGCGGGACACCTCGAGCCCCGTGCTGCCTCGGGCAACGTGCCACCTCGGTTGGTGCGTTGTCTCGATCCTCGTGTCTCGGCCTTTGTGCCTACCTCGTGACCCGTACCACCTCGATTTGCGTGCACGCACCGATTTACGTATCGTATCGATTTGCGTGTCATATTATATCTTGTGTTGCCTCGTTTTGCGTGCATGCATCGATTTGCGTGCCGCCTCGGTTGTGTGCCGTATTGGACTCTGCACCTTTTCGATTTGCGTGCACACATCGATTTGTGTGCCGCATCGATTTACGTGCTCCTTGGACCTTGGGTCGTCTCGATTTACGTGCACGTCTCGATTTACGTGCACGTTTATGTTTCTCGTTCGTCTCGATATTCGTGTTCTCTCGATTCTCGTATGCGTCTCGATATACGTGCGCGTCTCGATTTGCGTGCCCATATCGGTCCGCGTGCCTCGGTTTCCGTGCCAGATTCCTGCGCTGCTTGCGGGACCCGTACGGTATAGCCTTCTGCCATCCCTTGTGATTATTCTATTATTCTATTATTTGGTGCTGATGATTATTTATTGTGTGTTCTAAGGATCTCGATTGGCGTGCTAGCTTGGATCGCGACTGCCGAAGACTTGCTTACCTAGCCGAGCCCTCTAGGCAAGTATCCCTTGCTCATCGACGGCTCTTGCCCTCTCTCCTGGATTTTATTGCACTTAATTAATTTGTACTTGTAAACTGTATAACCATGATTAGTGTAGCCTAGTAGTAGATCTGCCATGATGATAACTTAGGATAGCTTGGTCCGATACCGGGATAGACCGTATCGGACAACTCGGATGGGTCATCCACACCTCCGAGGACACGAGCACGACTCACTTATACGGATTGTCCCCGTATGCCCCGTGTCCGACTCGCGGTCGGGTAACGGCTTGGCGAACTATTATTGTGGCTGTGATTGCGCTTGGGTTAGAATTACGAGCATGTGCTGTGATGCGCCCTGCGAGGCGGTTATTTTATTATTATACATGTTGGCTTGGCGCCCAGTACGCATTGTAGCGCTGCTGGAGGCCGGGACTTAGTGGTCTCGGGTTCGATTGATTTTCCAGTACGCATCGTAGTGCTGCTGGAGGCCGAGACTTAGTGTTCTCGGCTATCGACTTATTCCCAGTACGCATCTTAGTGCTGCTGGTAGCTGAGACTTAGTGTTCTCAGCCTGCGATTCTGCGATTCTGCGGCGGGTTGCACCGAGTGGTTTTAGCCCCAATTCGCTGGGAGCTCCTATCCAGAATACAGAGGAGACTCTGCCGGATTCTTCCAAAATTCCCGATCGGGAATTTGGTTCGAAGGATTAGGTAGGACCATTCCTTTGGTTTGCTGGACTGGATTCATGCATGTTCATCTTGGTATAGTATACCTGATCCCATTGCCTGCTAGGTAGACTCCATACTAGATTAGTCGCCTAGCTCCTGACCTGTCTTGTCCGTCGGATAGCGTAAGGAGAGCGGTTCCACTCGGTAGACGGTCTGCAACCCTGGTCCTTGTTTGGTTTAAGGGTTGTGGATTTGCTTCCGAGCGGTCCATGTAATCTTTGCCACTTCCGGCGGCATTTATTACCGGACTCTTGTCCCCTGACCCTTCATCCTAGGGGTTGTCCTAGTCTGTCAGATAGAGCTGACAGTTGTCCTATGTATTGGGAGTTGTGACTTGTGGATATGACTGAGGATCGAGTATTATGGAGAGTACGATCTCGGGATATTGACTTGGTGGATCTATGTGGATTCTTGGATTTTGGTGATTTCGAATATTTCGTGGAACGAGGAGAATATCGAGGGTATTATTATATGATTTTTACTCGACTTCCTAAATGCCCAAAACCTGGTACCTTTGTGTATTCCGGTAGTTGGGGAAACCTGGTTTGATTGCTATGTCTTGGTAGTTAGAGGGGCTCGTTTTCTAGTGGCTTGTGATCATTGCCTTGGAGGATTCTTGTGAGCCAGAGGGCCTAGTATTGCTTATAGTGATTAGCTTGGATATTTGGTTATTGACCTTCCTGTCATGATATTGAATCCATCGTAGAAGGGTGACTCTTGATAGATTGATCTGGTGGATAGACAGACGGGATGATTGGAGTTCTAGGCTCCCATATATTCTTGAGATGTGATTATGGTAGAGGTTCTGATTTTGTACCCGACTTGATGTCCATGTCACGATTTGGGCATGTGACTTCTTGTGACTGATAGGTTTGACATTGTTCCTGGTATTACACGATGACCTGGACCTGTCTTGATTCTTGATAGTGGCCCGTAGAGGTGCACTCCTGACTAGCACTCTGGACTTGACAGTAAACCTGGCATGTATACTCTTGATTCTTGATAGTGGCCCGTGATGGCGCACTCCTGACTAGTACTCTTGACATGACATGTTTACTCTTGACCGCTGTTGCGACAGCGAGTCCTGACTTGCTAGGCATGACCCCGTCTTGACACCGTGGTTGATTTCTCTTGATTGTGCTTGTATAAGCCACCAGTCCAGTCTTGTCTTGCATCATGTCTAGGACATGGATCCCTGAGTACCACGGTCAGGGATCCACAATGAAACCGACTAGGCTAATAACTAGATTAATCATGTAGTTCATGGGGACTTCCCAGTGACCTGTTGCTTGTCTGGCCCCGACCCTATGTATATATATATATATACTAGGGATTGTTGCTATCCGTCGAGATGAGCGCATTTCAGCCCTCCGTCGAGTGTGGCACTTCTTTAGGGCACATGTATCTTACTGCAGTGTGCCTGCTATATCTATCTTTTTCTTTTGCTGGGGCCATTCGGGTAGTAGCAAGCAGGAGCTGGACTTTGAAGTCTCATTGCATCTTGTTAGTAATTAGGCCTGTGATAACCCTAGTTAGCTAATAATAGCAAGCCGTAGGCATTGTGTGGCCGCTTGTCCTTCTGTGTTGTTTGGCTTGTTGCCTGCTAGCCAGCTGATATTGATTTCCAGCTGGCAATGCAGGTGTTAGTGGATGCTAGGGAGATTGTGATTGTGTTAGCTTCACTATACTTGTGGATTGTTATCGTGCGTTGGTACCGCACGATCCCTTACCCTTATTTACTGTCTTAGATACTATTCCTGTCATATTTTATCCTGCTGGTTTTTCTTCGTCCGTCCTTGAGCCTTCCTTTCTGGTACTTGCTGCGGTTGGCCTGACCAACCCTGGATTGTTCCCAGATTGTCTGAGACCGACCCGGTGGATCTTCCAGACTTGACTTGGAGGGTGTGCTTCAGTTCCAGACCATGCTGGGAACTGTGGGAATGTATACTTGTCTACATTATTATTCTGTATTGTAGATTCCTGATTTTCATATGAGTATTCCCTGCTTTCCATATGATTATCTCTCTTGATGTTGATTCATTGTGATTTGCCTGTGGATATGAGATCGGATTTAGGCCATAGATTGATTGCATGCTAGGATACCCAACCAGACTGGACAGCCGTCATCACCGTATAGCGTATTCGTACCTTATACGGTGTAGCTGGCCGTGTACGTCCCCGTATTCCGGAACTGGGGCGTGACAATCTTCCCTTCAGACTATCTCGAAAAACGAGCCTTAAGAGCAAAGTACGATTTTTTTCCTTATATTTTCATGAATTTGTCTTTCTTAACATCATCTGAGCAACCCCCCTTAGCCTCCTTATATAGGTTAAGAAAACCTAAGTTAGGATTAGAAACTTTCTAAATTAGTCTAGCAAAAATCTTGGTCGTCCAAATTAGACCACACAGTCAAAATACTTGCTGATTTAGTCTTACGCTGAGCGGTATACCGCCAGAGCTTAAGAAAATATTCTAGAACAAAACCTTAGAAAATCGATATACCGACATTGCAATATTTGCTTGGGTTTGAGCTCCGATTCAGCCACCAATCTCTCGTCACCTCGCCACAACTCTCGTCGACGCTTCACGACGTTCAAGACTGATCTTCCACAAACATCGAATCGAGGTTTGAACATAACACGAAGGAGGGACGTTCTGAGCTCTAAATCGAGAAAGAACATTGAAACCAACTACAAATCACCAATCAAAGAAGACAAAAAAATTCATAAAAATAATTTTCTTCTCTTAATTGAATGCCTCACGACCAACCATCATGCTTCTCAAAATTCTCAAATTTCACTTTCAATATCGAGACCAAAAATTACGGACAAGAATTAATCTGTTTTTGTGTTTGGAAAGCTTGATACAATGTGTATTAGATGGTTCCTTCTTAGAAAATATGTGTATGATAAAAAACTTTGAAAGGAAAATTGTTCCTCCACATACCCAAATATTCATTTCTTTCCTTCTAAAGATTTTTTTTTTTTTCAATTTTGTTGGCCTTCCAAACACTGGAATTTCTTTTATCAATATTATAATTTCCCACCAAAAAATTAATTTTTTTAAAGGACAAGAACTTATCACATGATTCCAATAACGAAAAGTCCCGTCAACCCAAAAAATTTGAGCCGGAAAAAAAATTGACTGACACGTGTCAACACGTGATTGGATGGAAAAAAAAACTCTGCGCTCCCGCTAACTCTAGCCAATGAATAACCGACACGTGGTATCAGTTCATATGTCGGTTTTTTCTGAACGGTCTGGAAAGAAGCGCTGTTCCAATAATCCACCAATTTAGACAAAAAAACAAAGAGAGGAAGAAAGTTGAGATGTGGAGAAGATTAGTGGTAGCCCTCCAAACAAATCTGCTCGGATGGAAAGCCAGATACGGTGAGGATGGGGCAGCCACGAATCAAAACTTTCCCCAAAGCATATCAAAATCAAATCACACACCCCAAAAAAAAACAAAAAACAAAAAAAAACCTTGACATTCTTTCTCAAATCAATTCCAAAGTCGCCATAATAATAAAAATAATAATAATAATAATATAATTATTACTCGATGATTATTTAAAAAGCTCACAAAAGCTAATTACATCAGCACCAGGTGCGCGTGACCAATCGCAACGACAAAACCAAACACACAACAGAAAGAGTAGTACCAGACCCACCGCACCCGACCCGACCGGACCGACCAATCGATCAGCGCGACGCGAGCGCGCGCCGGAGCACCTGCGCGAGCACATTGGGGTCGCTGAGGTGCGGCAGGTGCCCCTCGACGTTGAGCAGCTCGACCGTCGTCCGCCCGCCGAGGTGGCCCTTGAGGTACGCCGCGACGGACGCCGGCACCGAGTGGTCCTTGGCCGTCTGGACGATCCAGCACGGCGTCCGGACGAAGCCCAGGATCCCCCGGAGGTCGCTGTTGAACGCCACCCGCGACACGAACAGCGATATGTCCGGCCTCATGTTGAACAGCGTCCTGCTGAACTCCCTCACCGCCGCCGGCACGTCCGCCCCCACCGCCAGCGGCACGAACCCCCGCACCCACGCCTCGTAGTTGCTCTCCATCGCCACCAGCACCTTGTCGAAGTCCGCCATCTCGAACCCCCCGTAATAGTCCTTGTCATTCAAGAATCTATACACAATTCGAATTGGGGGTACGGATCCGGACACACCACATTAAGTTATAATCATTACTGGATCCTCTTCTGGAATCACAAATAACAAATAACAAATAACAAATAACTACCTGGGGGAGGCACCAATGAGGATGAGCTTCTGGAAGAGCTGGGGCCGGCGGATGGAGGCGAGGATGCCGACCATGGCGGAGAAGGAGTGCGCGACGAGCGAGCACCGCTCGACGCGGAGCGCGTCGAGGATCGCGAGGAGGTCGTCGACGAAGCCGTCGAGGGTGCCGTACCGGCGGAAGTCGAAGTGGTCCGGGTTGACGCTCCCGGCGCACGCGAGGTCGTAGAGCACGACCCGGTAGTCGCGGAGGAGGAACGGCACGATCTGCTTCCACGCCGACTGCTCGGTGCCGAACCCGTGGGACAGCACCACCACCTTCTCCCCGCTCCCCACCACCCTCACGTTCAGCACCTCCAGCAGCTTGCTGCTGCCGCCGCCGCCGCCGCCCAGGTTTCCATTGCCATTCCCCACCATGACTCTTCTCTCTTGCTCTTCTGGTTCTTGTTACTGAAGGGAGGGGTTAATATAGTGTTTCTGAGAAGAGTGATTTGTTTATGAGGATCTCTGCTATTATTATTTATTATTTATTATTTTTTCCTCCCTCCACTTCAAATATTATTCCTCCCTCTATAGCTTTTCTTTTCTAGTGCTGATGCTCTGCTTCAACACTCTCTCTGCTTCTTTTTTTTTTTTTCCCAATTATCCAAAACCACAAATATCTTCTTTCTTTTATCTCTTGTCCTTTTTATGTATGCATCTCCATTCTCCACCACAATTTTCTATTTTTTTTTCCTTTTTTTTTTCCTTCCCCTTCCTTTCTACTGTAGCATTTGTGTTGTTTTCTCTTGATGTTAGGATAACCTTGTGTGGGCTTACCCCATCCGTTCCTCAAACCTTTTTCTGGGCCGGTCTTAAGCACACGAGAGTTCAGGACAAACTTTTAAAATAAAGTCCTCCATATATAACATAAAAGTTATTAAATAAAAAAAAAATAGCTACAACTAGGGATTGATCTTAGGATCTTTAGTAAGGAGCCTAAAGTAATAACCAATTCACCACAATAATTTTGTGTCTAAAAGGGTCCATGATGTATATTAGTTCTACTTTGAGATACAAAATTATTAATATATTTATCTTTAAACTATTTTTTGACCCCTCATGATTCGGAGGTCCTAGACGGTCGTCCTGGCCATTCTGGGCCAGCGACCTTTTTGACATACATGTAGATGTGGAAAAATGAAAAAAATAAAAAGAATTGAAAGTTTCTCTTATAGACATCCATACATATCATATACGTCTAATGAGTTTAAAACTGCATGACCAAAAATATAGGTTTACCTACTCGCGCCCGAACATATTATGTGGGATTTTGGATATATTCCATAGCAAGCCACTCTGATGGGCGACACTCTGATGGGCGATGATGGAGAACGGATTGATCCCCATTTAGATTCAAAAGATCTAATTTATAACGAGATGGGTGGCAAAAACCACCGGAAGAATCGTTACAAGGAAAGTCCGAAACGGAACGTTACATTGCCGAGATAATATATTTTAATGCAAGCAACAACAAAAGAATTCCTTTCAGCATCTTCGTATCCAAAGCAATGCTGTAAAAACCGGACCGGACCGACGGTTGGACCGGGTCCAACCGGTTTAAGCCAAAAAATCGGTCCGGTTCGACTAAAATTGGATCTTTTAAAGAACCGTCAGTTTTTTGTCAAAACCGGATTCAACCGGTGAACCGGCCGAACCGATTCACAATTGAACCGGCCAATTTTGGTTATTTTTTCATTGTAAAAAAAAATAAAATAAATTATCATGTAAAATTTGGACCATTTGATTCTTTATTTGGTTTTAATCAACCTTATAGTTGTAAAATTAAACCGAACTAACATACTTATGACCAAACTAAATCAAGAAGTAAATATAGATATTTTACCTATATGAACCGAATCAAACCAAGTTTATTGAACTCTAATTGAAGCCCGGTTGAACCTTGATTGAACCTCGGTCCAACCTATACTAAAAAAATTTGGTTCGATCATCGGTCCGATTTTTAAAACATTGATCCAAAGAAACAGCTCGTTAAGAAAGAGATCGGTGCTAGCAAATTATACTCACCAAGTTGCTCAATCTCCGTTTGGACCGGTCTGGCTCTAGATTGTAGCGCCGACTGCGATCGGCGCAGCTAGTTAGCGAGCGATCACGTGGGTTCGAACGCGGTCAGGCCAACTGCCAAGGGGTTGTGGGCCCCACCCTATGGGTGTGATCCAACCGCGAATGAGAAAATGACTTGTGTAGGTAGGTTATTTTTCCTTAAAACATTTCAAAAACCCACTAAAATCAAGAAGTAATGTTATTGGTAGCTCCAAAATGTTTTTTTCAAACCATCTCTCCTTACATGACAGCTGACGTGATAGCTGATATATCAATTCTAACCTAAAAAATAAATTACCCAATTTTTTAATTTTAATTTAAGAATTAATGTTATAGGAAAAATTTATGAAATGTCCAAAAAACGAAAAAAATTTATAAAAAATCCACCGCACAATAACATTTTATCGCGTGCCCAGAATTAGCAGAAAATATATAAAGGGATTCCGAATGACCTTTTTGTCCTTCCTTCTAATTTATTGAAAACACCCACGAAACTACTCTTAAAAAAACGTTTTGATACTTCCTCTTTTTCCATACGCTGCTCACTTTCGAATCTAGGTTTTTTCCTCAAAAATCTTCAAACCTTACTTCAAAAACTCGTCGAAACATTTCGAAAAGGTCGACAAACGGTAAAACTGTTAAAACAGAGGTCCAAACATTATTTTTTCGCGATTCTAAAATTTCGAAAGGCCGACTAACGGAGAAGGTGTTTAATCTCCGGCTCTTCGAAAATACGCTGATTTTGCGATAAATCGGACCTCGTTTCGACCTCCCAGTCAAAAGTTATGGCCCTTCAAAGTTTCAATTGGCCATAAAATACAGGAGAATGATCATTCTATGTGGTAATATTACAGAGAATGGCCATTCTTCGTGCTAAAACTACGAAGAATGACCATTCTCCTTGTTAAATTGATAAAGAATAGTCATTCTCCGTGTTAGAATGACGGAGAACGGTCATTCTCCGTCAATTTAACAAGGAGAATGACCATTCTCCGTGCTAAAACTACGAAGAATGACCATTCTCCTTGTTAAATTGACCAAGAATAGCCATTCTCCGGGTTAAAATGACGGAGAATGACCATTCTCAGTCATTTTATCACGGAGTCATTCTCCGTCATTTTGACACGGAGAATGGACATTCTCCGTCATTTTCACACGGAGAATTGTCATTCTCCGTTATTTTGACACGGAGAATGACCATTCTCCATCATTTTAACATGGATAAGGCCATTCTCCGTGGTTTTAGTACGGAGAATGGTCATGGTCATTCTCCGTCATTTTAGCAAGGAGAATGGCCATTCTCCGTCATTTTGACACGGAGAATAGTCATTCTCCGTGTTAAAATGACGAAGAATGGCCATTCTCAGTCATTTTTATCATGGAGCCATTCTCCGTCATTTTGACACGGAGAATTGCCATTCTCCGTCATTTTCACACGGAGAATGGCAATTCTCTGTCATTTTGACATGGATAAGGCCATTATCCGTGGTTTTAGCACGAAAATGGCCATTCTCCGTCATTTTAACACGGAGAATGGCCAATCTTCATCATTTTGACATGGATAAGGCCATTCTCCGTGGTTTTAGCACGGAGAATGGTCATTTTTTGTGATTTTAACACGAAGAATGATGGAGAACAGTCGACAGAAACATAAAACCTATTTTTTATATTTTTTGTGAAAAAAAAATTGTCAGGAACAAAAATTCAAGAGTTTTCGTTCTTCTTTCAAAATGATGCTAACTCTTATGGAAAAGAAGAAGAAGATCTTCTCTCCACAATTGACCTAATCGTCGAAAAACTTCAAATCTCTCCATGATGATGATGATGATGATGATGAGCGATGATCGGAGTTCGATTGAAAAAAAAGCACAGTGAACTACGAACGATCTTTGCGATCTCTGCTGAAGATGAGAGCAATAAAATTTAGATCTCTCGTGAAGAAGACGACGACGAAAATCGCAATACAAATCTGAGTTTGTGCGAAGGGTAGTTATGGTATTATAAAGATGACAATTTTGTAAATACAGAACATTTAAAGAGAATCTTGGAATATTTAACGTGAAAATATATAATTATCGGCATTTCATAAAATCCATCATGCGGGTGGATTTTTCATACAAACCGACTCCGAAATTGGGTTTCTCAGCAATTTCCAGTAAATTTAATGTTAAAATTAATGTTAAAATCGAGGTACTGTTTGGTTCAAGATTTATAGGCTTCAAAATAATTTTTAGATTTCTTACCCATAATAATTTTGGAATTGAAAATTAAAGCCAGGTTCGGTTCACGGAATCATTACATTGGAAAATAAAAGTTATTTATTTTCTATGTTTGGATGCATATAGAAAAGAGGGAGAAAAGAAAAATAATTCCTAAAGGTAAGAAAAATAGGAGAAAAATAGTTTTCTCTACCCATATAAGGATTCACTTTCAGTCTACCACCTAATTTCTTTGGCATTCCCATACACCTGAAAGGAAAATAGATAGGAATAGTAACCTCCCAAAGAAAAGAGCAAGGAATCAATTTCGTTTCCATCTAGTGAACCAAACAACGCCTAAAGGAAATTTGGGAAATTCAGTTTTCCACATATGTGAAAAAGTAAAACCTAAGATCCCCCTTAAGAATATTTTTAATTTTATGAAAATATTATTGGGTATATTAATTTTTTTTTGAGACGGTAATATCCTTAATGACACCAATTGAATTTGGATAGTAGTAGTATCATAAAATTAATAAAATAATAGTTATGAAAAACTAAACAAATTAAGATTTCATGACTGAACCAAATATAGAAATAAAAATATTAAATATTTTGGACTACATGTTTTCAGCCTAACAAAATATAGGTATGATCACGAAAAGAAAGGAAGAGTGGATTTCTAGAAATACAAAGGACTTATGAATAATGCTATTTGTACCTCCAAATTGTACTTCCAAACCGTCCCTCCTTACGTGGCAACTGACGTGATATGTTGATATGGTAGCTAACGTAGCAAATTTTAAATTTAAATTTAAAATTAATGTTAACATTAACATTAATATTAAAATTAAAATTATCGTTAACATTAATAATAATATTAATATTAACATTAACATTAATATTAACATTAATTAATAATAATATTAACATTAAATTAACATTAATTAATATTAATATTAAATTAATATGGACAAAATTGGATAATTAATTTTTTGGGTTAAAATTTGCCATGTCATCGGTGATGTCAGATGACACATAATATTATTTAACATGCCACGTCAGCTGTCACATAAGGAAAAATATATTGGAGGGACAATTTGGAGGTACGAATATCATTACTCAAGGACTTATTCGGTACACTGTAATGTAATCATAATCACAATAATTTTTTATTTGATTACATTACGATTACGATTACGATTGCGATTACCATTATATTACATTGAACCAAATGAGGGGTCAAAGTATTCGTCTGCAAGCGCCACTTTACAGTCGATGATAAATTAGGTGAGATGGCAACACGGACAATCTTATCTTCTCATTATTAAATTAAGTTGGATGAGAAGGAAACTAATAAATGTAGGGAGGGGACCTCCTTTCTGTCCCTATTCGTCGAGGTGGCACAGAGAGGTTGGATAGCGAGGACATTCCTCGTCGCCAATTCTTTATTTAAACAATGCCAACGGAAGAAAGAAAAAAAGAAAAAAAGAAAAAAACAATATTGGATGATAAGAATGACGAGAACAAGTTGGATCATGAGTCACAACCTATAATATAATATAATATAATATAATATAATATAATATAACGAACTCCTGTTCTACTTGTACACGTCGCCTAATCCCATATGCAGTGACCAGTCACCAGATAGAGGAGAAATTATTCGGTGATCCGGACTCACCAACTGGCCATGGTGAATGATAAGTCCGAATTAGATTTTTTTCTTCTCAAATCTATTATAAAAAACTGATGTTCTTGGCTTAAACCTTAAGTTTATTGGCCGGGCTCACCATTCACCATGGCCAGGTGGTGAGCCCGGACCATCTAATAATTTCTCCAGACAGAGAGGTGAGCCCCTAGTTTATTCGGTTTCAACCGAATCAAAATAGCTAAAATCGAAATTCTAAAAATTTAAAATCAAAACAAAATTATTATAATCGATACCGAAAATAAATTCATTTTATTCGGTTTGTTCGATTGGACTATTTTTATTATTTAATAGATCGAGCCCAAAATTAAAATTATGATTAAAAATTAAAATTTTATATATATGTTTGTTGTATTTCAAAGTTGGACTAGTTGTTTACCAAATTTGGATTTAAACACATTTGTTTTCAAAATATACACAAAAATACATATTCTAAATCATAAAATATGTATAAAATTGAGAATATTTAATAATTCTAATAATTACATAAGTCTTATTCGATTTTAGACCGAAACCAAAAATCAAAACCGAAACCGTATCGAACATTCGATTCTGTTCTCGATCCGAAACCAAATAATGCTCATCCCTAACCAGACATGTTTTCTAGAACAAGGGGGAAAAAGAAGAAGCTACTATGAACAAATCCCAGGTCTTAATTGTTAACATGGGATCCCCTGTCGGCACAAGCTATGCCACATCTAGAACTGAGCTCTCCAACAAAAAAAGAGAGAAGAAGAATGGGTTAGCAAGCAAACGCACCAAACGCAAACCGTTCCTCCTTTCCAAACAAAGTGGTGCTCTCAAATCAGTCAGCCGCAAGCAATTGGAAACTCACCCTCAAAATCAGTCTCTGGTGCCCTATCTAAACTAGCCACTTAACCCAAGCTGACAAAAGAAAGACTCACTAACACAACTCAACTCTCTCATCTCTGCAATGGTCCACCAAGTTTCATATAATTGGTGGATGCACTAAAATCTTGCAAATTTGGATTGTTTGGATATGATGGGAGTGGCTTTATGCCCTTGTCACTTGGAAACTGGAATCTCCTTTCCATGGTCTCCTCCTCCTCCTCACCCAATTTTGGGAGAAGACAAATATTATGTCCAATACCAATCTAATTTGCCACCTTTTATTTTTTGGATGCGACTATCCGCATTTTATGACCTACTAAACACACCTAAAAAAAAATTAAAATTAAAATTCTTATCCTACCCTCACCCTCTCTCTGCTCCCCTCCCAACCCCTCCTCCTCCTCCTCCTTCTCCTCCTCCGGGGTCAGGTCGTACGGTCGGAGGAGGAGGGGTCGGGGTAGGGGGAGGAAGAGGAGGGGTCGGGAGGAGAGCAAGAGAAGAGGGGAGGGGAGCGGGGGAGGGTGAGGATATGATAGAATTTTTTTTAATTTTTTTGGTGTGCTCAGCAGGGGAAGGGGGAGGATAGGAATTTCATTTTTTTTTTTTTTTTTTTGATGTGCTTAGTAGGTCATGGGATGCGGATAGTCACGTCCTTACTTTTTTTGCATCACCGAGACCGTGGTTCGATCCTGAGACCACCCAGCCGTCCCTCGGCCTTATATCTCTCCTCACTGGCCACTAGGGTAATCGGTACCTTAAGTCCAATTTCGATTTAATTTGCTACCAGTCATATAAGCCAAGGTCATACTAATGCGACAAAGGAACCAAGTATCATGTATCGTTGCATTCTAAACCTCAAAATAATCAAAGCATGCTTGAAAGAAGACTGTCATAAACTTTTAGGGGCTGTTTGGTTCGCGGAAGTAGAACGAAGTAAAAAAATTTTGGAAGTAGAGAGTGCGTGCGCATTGCATATGCGTGTCATATGTAAGCATATTTTATGAGTTCTTTCGTTTGGATAGTTGTTGGAAGTGAGTTGAAAAGTTAACCTTTTGTAGTTTCTTCGTTTGTATAGTTGTAGGAAACTGTAGTTGAGAAGTGATATATTTTTTATTTTTACTTTGTATGGATTAATAATAATAATAATAATAATTTCGGAGTTTCAATTTTTTTCGGAACCCAACAAGGAGTTCCGAATACTTCGGTCAATTTTTTCCGGAAGTTAAAAGTATGAACAATGCACTTTTGGAACTACTTTTTATAGGAGTTCCGATTTTCTTGAGATAACTAACCAAACAACGAAAATTGAACTTTTTTTCGAAACTAGCAATAAATAGTGCAAAATAGGAGTTCCAGAAGACGGATTTCCGCGAACCAAACGCACTCTTAGGAAGGGGGCATGTGAACACCTACTTTATCTTCTACTCATAAGATTGCAGGTCTTGCGATTATTTTCGCTATTCCGAGATGGGAAGTCACTCACAATCCGTCTGTAGGTAATCTTTGACTTACATTTCAAAGAACAAAGAGAATCGAATTTTCACTATTTACCTTGCATTCTCTCTAGGAGGACACTACTACCTGACAGTGCCCATGTATTGCCCAGCTAATACTCTAAAATGGTGTTATTCTGGAACTCTTCAAATCTCCAATCAACTTTTGATTTTGTTAAAACAAAACCATGGTTCCTACATGTTATTTTCGAAACAGATCTTAGATGAAAATCTCAATCTCATAATGAGACACGGAGATGAATACTCGTTCTCTTTGTGAGATACGAGGTTGATGACTAGGTCTTTTTGTGAGATCTGAAATTGATGAAGATAACTTTGTTGGGATGATGAAGACCACCGTTGTTCAAAGAAAGATTCGTCCTACTGCGATCTGTTCCCAGGAATCAGCAAGTTTGAAAGAACTTTCTGGAACGCTCGCTGTCACCTCCTTTCACGAACTCGCTGAACTTCGTGGACTCTAATGGCAGCGGCTGCACAACTCTCTTCGTCTCTTAATTTTTGAGTCGAGTATTTATAGAGTTGGGCCGAAACCCTAATCTCTAATGCTGGCCGTAACTGATTGCGAAAAGATAGGAGCGAATAATGGAAAGATTTAAATTAACTAAATTCAAATCCCACAAAAGATGGATCTGAATAATTGACTCAATATTTCCATAACCGTTCAAATCTTCCAATCAGCCACATCATCCCCCACCTGAGCCCATGTGCCCACTCAGGCCGTGCGCCTATGCGTGGCTGCGCAGCAGCACAGACGCGCAGCACCGCAAGCGCTCAGTAGCACACCAGCGTAGCAACGCAGCCCCACAGCAGCGCATGTGCGCATACGCGTAAACGCGCATAGCTGCGCTTAGCCCGCGCATGCCCCTGCCTATGCGACTCGTGCACGAGCGTATCAATAGCGCACAACGCCATGCGCCAATGCTGACGTGTTAAGTGCGCCAACAAAACGCCACTTTGCGCCCTTGAGCCCGAGTTCGAGGCTTAGCTCCATAGATAAATAATCTCATGAGCATGACAAAAAGTATGAATGCTTCTTTATGGAGTTTAGCATTCTTTCCACTAGAAAACACCCTCACATGGCACCCACATGGTACCCATGTACCTCTCAACAGCTCATGTGATTCTCTCAACACAAGCAAAGCTTTATATAGAGATACAATCCATTTAGCCTAGACAATGTGGGACTATCTTTCTAGTCTCTAAGACAACACACCAACACTACAAAGTAGAGCCCAAAAAAAAAAAAAAAAGCACACAAAGCTAATTAGCACAAAGTGTTGAAGTTCATCTGCCAAGGATGGTGGCTATATATTATCTGCCTACAACAACTGAGGCAACTGCTTTATTCTATTCCTCTGCTTTGCTAAACAAAATAGAAGATATGATCTATTCAAACTTTGCGGCGCCATTAGAATCCATCATAAATCAATCACAGCTTCCTGATACATCAATTTTTACAAGTGAAACCTTGATTTCACGTAGGTTTAAACGTGGCTTCAGAATGTGAAGAAGATGCGCAAAGCAGTTCAAGGTTATTCTGTTCTGGTAGTAAGTTGTCACCCAAAATCCACTAATCATCTCTCTATTGTAACTCTAGTTATATCCTAAATTCCTAGCTCATCTCGTCGTCTTAATCCCGACGAATATTGGATAAAGGAAAAGATGTTATTTCCGAAACAGATCTAGATGGAAGAACGAACAGAATTTTAGAAATATACCTGCAAATAAATTTGCCCTCTATTCTGTTATAGCAACTTTCAGACGCATAGATCACTTGCAAATAAATTTGCTTTCTGTTCTGACTTTCTAGGATTTCGGAGAATACTTACAAAAGAAACTAGGATTTCATTATCTAAAGACTTAGATATCCATATCCTGAGTGTTGCAAATTTTATTGAATTGAGAATGATACTAGAGTTGCAAGGATCTGTGAAGAATCCGAAGCAGTATGGACGATGGTGATTGAAGTTATATATCAAATGAGGTCTAATAAGTAGTGTCTGATACAAAAGAACCATCAGATAACCAAATATATTGGGGAATTAATTGTTTCCCTAACATTGGACACGAAAAGTATGACACAATTTTTGATCTCCTAGAACATAAATGGCTACAACAAACTCAGTGCAACTTTTAGTTCATGTGGGTTCATCGACACCAAGCCGAGTAGATAAACTGGTGGATGAATCAGTAAAGAGGGGAATGCTATATTTCAGTACCATTTAGATAAATGTATATAACTTGTTATTTGTTATATGTTGTTTCCTGGTAATTTTGGCAAAACACATAGTTTAGCACAATGTTCATATCCTATGAAAATCTTCTTAATACTGCACACTATGATCAAGGGCGGACGCAAAAATTTAAGAGAGGAAAGTCCACCAACCTTAAATGTAAAGAAAGCCCAAAAATAAAATCGCATACTAAAAACCAACAACACGCACATACATATATATAATTTCACATGTCTTACTGCTTACTAGTTGCAACCAATGTCCAATGTTCCTCTCTTTACTAAATTCTATTTCAAACTGATTCTAATTTCACAAGTCTTACTGCTTACTAGTTGCAGCAACTAAGTGTACATACAAAATTTCACTGCTATTGCATTTTTCAGTAGGGTCAGTTGACCACACTGCACTAGACGGTCCCGTACTGTGTCCGTCCCTTACTATGATCATGGTCTAGACTAGCTCAACACTACTAGTCACAGAAATATCCGAATCGTTCTAAAAAATTGCATCTGAACATAGTTTACAGTATCGGCCGATATCGATACGATTTGGCATGTCCTGATCCGATACCGACCGATGCGCGATATTGACCGATAATGACGTTGGGGGTCTCTTTTCCGGTCAATTCGGCAAAGAAAATTGAACGAAAAAGACAAATTAACAAGAGTTTAAAGCATAATAAGGTTGTAAAAGCATGTGAAAAGAAGAAAATTTATCATTTGCATGTAAACTAATCGGTAAGTGTGAATACTATTTTATTTAATTTCAAAACTACTAAGAAATTACATTGAAAATACTGACAATTATGTCTAAATGTACAATTTTTTTTTTATAAATGTTAATAATTTATCGATAACTAATTGTTTTCCGCTACAAAAAAATCCGACACTCCGATCCGAAACCGCCAATACTACCGATATTGCCGATACCGATACTCATAGGAATGGTCCGCAGGGCCGGCCCTGGGGCCGTGCCAATAGTGCGGCCGCACAGGGCCTCTAATATTTGGGGGCCTAAAAAAAATATTAGGATTAGTCTTGTAATTTTGTATTTCAAGTTATTCCTTTTCTTTCTCAATTCCTACTCTACAAGACCTCCAATTATTGGATCCCTATTCCCTACTGACTCTAAGATTCATATTTATAATCGTACAAAAAAAAAAAGGATTTCTTAAAGATATTGCTCTGACCGGTGTGTTAATTGCTATTTTGTTTCTAAATATCCCTCAATTGTTAGATGAATTTATTTTCTACAATAATGATCAGATTTATATATATATATATATATATATATATATATAATTTAAGAATTTGGATGTGCAGGCATATTTATTTAAGAAATAATGATGTCGAAGACCGGAGCTCTTGGTCTTGTATCAGGTTACTCAGGTCCATAGTCGGTCATATGATTTACGGGACCTATGACAAAATTTAAAATTTGGGCCATTTTTCTCACATAAATAATTTTTTTTAGCATTTTTACAAGCAAAATCATCTATTAAACTATCAAAATCATCAATCAAACTATCATATATTTTTTTCCCAATTGGAGCACTGGCTTTTTTATTGCTTCCAGATTGGGTCTTTGTTTTTTTTTTTTTTTTATATACCTAGTCTATTGTAAAATTATGGGACTTCCAAAATTGGGGGCCCATGACGGTCGCCCACCTCGTCCGTGCCCTGGGCTGGCCCTGCTTAGGTCTTGGAGGCTCTAAATTGTGTAATTTCATATTACTTCTCATTTGGGTATTGATCGTTATTCATTTTATTATATGTTTTCATCAACAGAAAATTTTGACGTCAGATTTAGACAATTTAACGGTCAGTACGTCTTCTATCTAAAACATCTTTATTATACTATGTAATGTGTTTGAATATAGATAATTTGAGCTTTAATTATTTTGTTAGCAACTACCTATAGATTCAGTTATAATATACAATCAAGAGCATCTCCAGATATTTTGATAAAGACATAATAACATATTTAAAATATGAATAAATAAATTTAGGGCCACATTTTAAAATTCGCACAGGACCTTCAGTTATTAAGGACCGGCCCTGATGGTCCGATACCGATAATGCGAACCTTGTTATTTCTGAACCATAGCATATGATCTGTTCTCATTATACTGTGAAACTACAAGTATATCAAGCAGTACAGGTATATATCAAGCTCAGAAATGATAACTTATCTATCATAGTGCTGCTAACTGTGTGTCTATCCTTCGAGACGTTCAGTCGTGTCATGCTCCAAATTATTGTGGGCATTCCGAAGCACAGCAGCAACACGGGGGAGGCACATGAAGTGGATAACGTTTGCAAGTAAGAATCCAATTCGAAAGTCTCTCCTCCTCTCCTGTCCGTGCCCCCACAGAGCAGCAGTGCTGCTTTTGGTCCCTCCCAATCTTGTTGCCGCATCCACCTAAGTTCTCCTGTTGGTGGGATCGATCATGATTGACCCAGGCCTCACAATCCCACCCCCACCCACTGTTCTTTTTCACCTTGACATGGACTCCACTCATTCCCATCCAGCAACCAAACAGTAGGCATCCAGAAAAAGTCCTACTTACTTAGTTAAGGGTGAGCATTATTATTCGGTTTTGGAGCGAAAACCGAACCTAATAAGAGATTCGGTTCGGTTCTAAAAAAATTCGGTTCGATTTTGAAAATACTAAATTTCTTATTCGGTTTCACTTTGGGTTTGAGTTTCGGTCCAAAACCGAAAACCGAATAAGAAAATTTAGTTTATAACCGAATAAGAAAATTTAGTTTATATATATATATATATATATATATATATATATTGGAAATGGTAATTAGTTTCCGGAATCGCTCCCACTCGCATGCCTCACCACTACCACTACCACTAGACTAGGATATATATATATATATATATATATATATATATATATATATATATATATATATATGCAAATCACCTCTAGTCTAGTGCTTAAGAGAGTGCATACGGCCCAAGTTGTCGGGAGTTCGAGCCTCAGTGGAAGCGAGTTCACCACAATTATCCATTGCTTTATATATATATATATATATATATATATATAGTTTTTTTTTTGCGATGTCCGGCATAACGTACGAGACTTAGTGTACACTGTATTGCATACCATTTTGGTCCACTGTCCGCTGTCTCTTCCGCGATTCGATTCCGAGACCGTCCGCCTAGCCAAGGAGGTTATACCTCTTCTCACTGAGCTCAAGAGCCAGTTAAGTTCGGTATATATATAATAATAATAATTTTATTTAATGAAAGCAGACAGGTTACGAGGCACTAATGACGAGCAAAAAGACTCCACTCATTCCCATCGAGCAACCAAACAGTAGGCATCCAGAAAAAGTCCTACTTACTTTAGTAGGGGTGAGCATTATTATTCGGTTTGGGAGCGAAAACCGAACGGAATAAGAGATTCGGTTCGGTTTAAAAAAAATTGGTTCGATTTTGAAAATACTAAATTTCTTATTCGGTTTCGGTTTTGAAAATACTATATTTCTTATTCGGTTTCACTTTGGGTTTGAGTTTCGGTCCAAAACCGAAAACCGAATAAAAAAAATTAGTTTATATATATATATATATATATATATATATATATATATATATATATAAAGCAATGGGTAATTGTGGTGAACTCTCTTAAACACTAAGCTAGAGGTCATATATATATACTAGTCATAACCCGTGCCCATAGGGCATGGTTCATTTAAGGTGTTCCCCCTCAAAATCTTGGACCCCCAATTTTAAACGAACAATAATAATTTTGAGGCCCCCATCAAAATATTAAATCCCAACCACTGCTGGATGTGAATTTTATTTGGATTTCCCATAAAACTCCACTCTCAATAATGCTCATCCACAACCATTATGAGGTCCCATCAAAATATTAAATCCCAACCATCAAATATTAAATCCCCATCTTTGGATTTCCCATAAAACCCCACTCCCAAT
This sequence comes from Iris pallida, assembly GCA_029216955.1. Lineage (NCBI taxonomy): Eukaryota > Viridiplantae > Streptophyta > Magnoliopsida > Asparagales > Iridaceae > Iris > Iris pallida. Next base: position 7,903,129 of record JANAVB010028398.1, read on the forward strand.
AATGCTCTTCCCCATAAAACCCCACTCCCAATAATGCTCTTCCCCATAAAATCCCACAACCGTTGATTCACCAAGATTAAATCCCAACCACTCTTTATCTTGGCACAGTCAGCCCTAGGATTCAAAAACCTCTTGGCACAGTCAGCCCTAGGATTCAAAAACCTTTGTGTTTTGTATAATATATATATATATATATATATATATATATATATATATATATATATATATACACCATTTGGGTCCACTATCCGCTCTCTTCCGCGGTTCGATCCCGAGACCGTCCGCCTAGTCAAGGAGGTTATACCTCTTCTCACTGACCACAAGAGCCAGTTGAGTTCGATATATATATATATATATATATATATATATATATATATATATATATATATATATATTTGGAACCAGGTAAATTGTTTTTGGAATCGCTCCCACTGGGATTCAAACTCCTGACCACTCGGACCTCATGCATCTCTTTTAACCACTAGGCTAGAGGTCATATATATATATATATATATATATATATATATATAATTTAATGAAATCAGACAGGTTACAAGGCACTAATGACGAGCAAAAAGACGTAATAGTAGAGTTCGGTGTATATATATATATATATATATAGTTACTATATAAAGCACAAATAAACCAAATAAACAAAAAATCCAACCGATTTAATTCGATTAGGTTTGATTCGGTTATGGGCCAATTCGGTTTGATTTCGATTTTGCTTATTCGATTTTCGGTCCAATTCGATTTTCCGTCATTCGTTTCGGGTTGAACCGAATTAACCGAATGCTCACCCCCTACAACTCAGTGATCTGGTAGTAAAGAATCAGAAACATCAACCTAAGAATGTGTTGTCCATAGCTTCTCAGAGGTCATATATGCAAACACAAGTTGCCCCATCTTTTTTTTTCTTCTTTCACTGTATATCCATATATACCTTAGCTTTTCCCTCTTCCTACTTTTGGTTGATGTGTGCCAGGGGCCATATTCCCAGCTGGACCAACGTTTTATTCACCTTATCGGGAAAAACTTTACAGCACATATTATTATCATCTCCTTCCTTTTCAAATTCTTTCAATACAGTCCACGGTACTGCACAGTACTGCAGATTCGATCCTCCTGCGTCGGCCGCGGTAGCAGACAGCTTTTCCCACCAATTATGCAGCACATGCAGTTTGCACTAAATAAATGATTCGTAAAGCCGTAGACAAGACTAACTATATTATGAACCACTTGGAATTTAATTGTAGATTATTTATGATGGCGACGGGGTCCACCCTAGGGGTGAGCATTCGGTTAATCCGGTTCCAACCGAACCGAATAACCGAAAATCGAATTGGATCGAAACCGAATAAGCAAAATCGAAACCGAACCGAATCGGTCAATAACCGAATCAAACCGAACCGAATTAAATCGGTTCGGTTCGGTTCGATTTTCGGTCCAAAACCGAATAATGCTCACCCCTAGTCCATCCCCATGACGACTGCATGCATACAACATTGATGTATTACCTTTCTCCATGCAACGAACCTTGAAGAAGGAGAAACGAGCCTTGAAAGAAGGAAGAATGAACCTTGGGAGATGGAAGTGCTACTTTTTTGGCCTTCTTCATGCAACGAATGCTGTGTACCCAAGGAACATTTCCTCTTTATAAATAGGAGAGAGATGGTGAAGGTTGAGAACAAGAAGAACAACACAACTACACACAACTTGTATTCCTCACACTTGTAATCCACCTCAAGTGAGTTTGTGAGAAAAAGTGATCCTCAAGTTAAGTTGTACAAACTTGAGAGAACGTCCTTTGTAATCTTTCATTTGATTATAGTGAAAACAACGAAGAAGGAACGGGCGGAGGACTTAGGCTCATATTGAGCTGAATCTCGATAAATCTTGTGAGTGTGCAATCTTTCTTATTTTCTATTCTCTTCCATTTTTAGTTTATTTTCATCTCATCACAAAGACGGAAAAGATCTTGTTTTTTCAACAATTTATACTAAAATATAATAATGGAACTATTTTATACCTTCAGTTTTATGCATATTTTGCAGCATTGGCCGATACCGACACAGTTTGGCATGTCCTGATCCGATAATGACCGATATCGATACCAATCAACAAGCGTGTAAAAATATAGTAAAGTTGTAAAAGCATGTAAATGAAAAAAACTTATTTATTACATGTAAATCAATCAACAAGGGGTGACTAATATTTATTTCAATTTCAAAACTACTAAGAAATAACATAGGAAATACTTCAAATTATGTCTAAACATATCATTTTTTTTCTTCTTCAAAATTTTAATAATTATTTACTTTTCAATACCAAAAAAACATTCGATCCTCCGATTCGAAACCGCCGACGCCGATACTTGACATACCGCGATACCCCGATACCGCGATACCGATACTAATAGGAAGAGTCAGATATTGATTCCGATACTGCGAACCTTGGTTTTATGTTGTACATCAAAAGAATCAGATTTGATCAATAAAAGAAATTGATCGCTAGGCCACTTACTTAGACAATAACTAATAATCAAAGAAAAAAGTTAAGCGATCCCCAAAAACAGTAGTACAAGAGGTTTGAGCCTTTTTGTTGCAGACACAAATGTACTTGGATTACATGTGGCCATTGCTATGCTATTATCAGGCATGTTCATTTGTATCTGATGCCACACAAGTCTACCCATGTGAGACATTTGTATTTTACTTTTTATGAATCATAAAACATCCATAAGAGAAAGAGTATTGTGTCCCTATTTATCAAACAGTACAAGATTTCTGTATACTTCTTCATTTTCTTGTGTACTATATCCCCTGTTACGACAAAAGTTGTGGCAATGAAAATATAATAACAAAATCTAAGAAGAAAATAATTAACACCCAAATCCAAAAATCAATAATTAGTCGAATAGAATATTAGAATATCTCATAATCCTCGCCACAATCAAAAAAATCCAAAACCCTACATCTTTACTCTCTCCAACTCTTTTCTGAAAAGAAGAAGATGAAACTATATTTATAGCCTAAAACCCAAACCCTAAAACAAATCCTAGGCATTTTCTTGAACACCAAAAACCAATCATAATCCATTTAGACTTGGATAAGAATAAGCCTTCTAAGTCCAGATTTGAAAATCATGCCAGATAATTTTTATTCGTGTCAAAGCGTGATACGTGTGTCCGTATCCACTAATCATACAAGTTTCATTTACTATCGAAAACCCCAGGAGTTTGATCACAGTCCCATGTTATTTGCTTCCCTTCTATACTTGTGCTTGTCACTTTTAATCCAATTCAAACCCTCTGCTGCTTCCCGTCGCTCAGACTCCCTTCGAGTTAATTTGATCTCATGGCTTACGAATTCAAGGGATACATAACACTTCGCAAGATTCACAACTACACAGCTGATACAGATGACTTACCCTGACTACCTGAATTTCAACCATACATGGTATAGCTACACCACTGTTATCTATTGCTCTAGTAGATCACTAAGTTGGTCTGTTTTCTCCAGAAGGTACTAAATTGGAATATCATTTCGTAAAACCAGATCTTAATTTTCGTCGATCCAAATACAACCAATGCATGGCTTTCACTTTCAGGTGTTACACCCAAATATGAAAGCAAATCTATCATATGTGGATGAAATTTGACACATTCGTCCAGTTATTTTCCTGGATCAGAATTTTGAGATTTTGTTGTTCCTCTTGGATTCTCATTTGTCTTTGTTTGACCTCCTACAGATAATGCCTCCAAAGTCTCCTTGTGCACATATGCTTCAAGGTGCTGATAACCATTCCTCTCGTTAGGTCCCTTTGCCAGCACTTCCCATTCTCCTAGACAGTGACACGCATGGTAGGTAGAGAGAGAACCACACCTTGCTTTCTTGTACTTGAGGCACAACTCATTTTCATTGGTAATGGTTAGATGAGTCAAGGACCTTATCTTCTTCCACTACTACTACTTTTTCTCCTTCCAGACCTTGTAACTAAGCATTCAGATTCTACAGTGTTCCTATTTTGGACCAGTAGAGGTTCTGAGAAATATTTCTCTCTTCTGTGACTTTTTTGACTTAGGAAGGGGTAAGTGGGTAACTCCTTTTCATCATCTTGCTCATTACACATTTCCTAGCCATCTCAAGAACCTCTTACCCCCCCCCCCCCCCCCCCCCCCCCCCCCCCCCCCCCCACCCCTCCTTATTTGAAGTCACTGAGGCAATGATTTCAAGTTCTTGGCCAATAACTCTTGCACAAATGTGAAATCAGGTGCCATGGGCCATGGCAAGTCCCACATGATAAAAACTAGGATAAACTCTAGTAAAACAATTGAAAAACAGAAGTTCACCCCAATAGTGATCTGGTTTTTTTGTTTCTGTGAGACAGGTATGAGGTCACAATGATCAGGTAAAACAATAGTGATCCAGTAAAACTAGGATAAGCTCTAGTAAAACAATTGAAAAAAGAGAAGTTCACTCCAATAGTGATATGGCCAAGATTTTTTTTGTTTCTGTGAAACAGGTATGAGGTCCAATGATCAGGTAAAAAAATAGTGATCTAGTAAAACTAGGATAAGCTCTAGTAAAACAACTGAAAAAAAGAGAAGTTCACTCCAATAGTGATCTGGCCAAGATTTTATTTTTTTGTGAAACAGGTATGAGGTCCAATGATCAGGTAAAACAATAGTGATCTAGTAAAACTAGGATAAGATCTAGTAAAACAATTGAAAAAAAGAGAAGTTCACTCCAATAGTGACCTGGCCAATATTTTTCTTTTTGTGAAACATGTATGACGTCCAATGATCAGATGAACTAAAAAGAACGGAGCGGCAAAGGAGGTGTCGAAGCGCCCTGTGACTACTATTAAAAAGGAAAGGGCAGATAGAGTTGCTAGAGCCAACTCATGTTCCACCATCGATTGAGCCAACTCATGTTCCACCAGGGATTGGTATTGCCCAATTCGGCCAACTTATGTCATATGCTTACAATTTGGAGTGGCAAGTGCAATATGGATGTGGATGAAGGAGCACCTAGTACTGAATTCATGCAAAACGCAATTATGACCTTTCCAAGTACAATACAAGGAATTATACACGCAATTCAAAAAGGAAAATTCTAAATGCACTTCATATTTTGCTTAGGACAGTCCATTACTTCAGGACAACCCAGATTTTTGCAATTTTTACTCAGGACAGCCCCAAATTTACTTTGGGCTGCCCAACTCCCCAAAACCCTTCATTCTAAATTTCTATTCTCTCTCTTCAAAGTTAACAAACCTTCCCTTCATATACGAACTTTAGAAACTTCCTTATGGTAAACCAATTTAACTTAAATTGGTTAACCAATTTAACTTAGATAAATTTCTATTTTATCTAAACCAGCTGCAGATAGAAACTTCCTTATGGTTAACCAATTTAAGTTAACAAACCTCTCCACAACAGTCAAAAACTCTCACAGACTTGAGAAAGGTAGGGTATGGAACTTTGGCTATATATGAGGAACAACATAAGGGTGGGTCGATAAGTTGGATTCGAACTTAATATAATTCATTTATAGAGTTAACAGAAAGATTCTGAACCCTTAAATAAATGATATCACCAAAGTTTAGTTTAATGCCATGAAGCTAAGAGTAAATGACAGGCAGAAAAAAAAACAGGGGTTCCAAACAACATACACTGCAGAAGAAGTGGTGGAAAGGGTAACCCCCCAGAAGCGACCGCACCAATGAGAACTTTTGTGTGCATCAAGAATGTTCCAGTTTCAGCCATCAAGACTTCATCTAATAGTCACATATCAAAACTTGACATCAGCCTGAAGAATATTCAACTCAAGGTGCTCATCTTACCAGAAAAAAAAATGACTAGTAGTTCTGGATGAATGCTTCTTCCATCTAGAAAACTTGACCAAATCTGACCAGAGTTGATTCTCAAAGCAATCATTATAACCGATTTGCCTGCAAAAAAACTAATATTTAAAACACAAGGCGAGGAATAGTTTGCAAGACAGTGAAGAATGTCAATCTAGAAAGAAAAAAAAAAGAAGTTTCAAGAGCATTGCCCATGTTCCAAACTCTAATTACCAGAGAGTTCCCTTTTTATTTTCCCCACACTTGCAGGAACTATTGAAAAGGAGAAGAACAAACTAAAACACATTTTTGAAAGAAAAGGTAAAATATTACGTTGGAAGTGTAAACCCAACAAATATGTAGTTCATCTCAAATTTGATACCAATGAAACCACTTGTCATTCAATTATCTGAAAAAGGCACTAACTGCCACAACCAAACTCCACCACTGGTCAGATGTGGAGTTCTGGAGACAACAAAGGTGGAGCATCAAAAATTTAAGATAGATGTTACAGAAAAAGGTACCAATAACTGGATTAGTTCTGCAAAGTAGTAAATCTACAGAGTAATTATGCATGAGAGATTCATTGCATTTGTTAGAGAGCAAGCTTTGTCAATGTGTGAGTGGAACTGTCAATCAGGGAAAAGAAGAAAAGTTGACTCATCCATTTCTTTGTATCAAATAACTTCAAGAACACTTGTTAGACACTAAAAAATAATTACCTTGCCTATAGTAGCTGAAAGAGGTCCACCCTAGGTGGGACAATCCTCCAGATAAGTGCTTTTGGACCAAGTCATCAAACCCATGGAACACAATCATAGTTCAAATAAAGCCTTAATGAAGGTAATTGCAGCTAAAAGCTATCCTGATAACAGTTGGTAAGTTCCCTTCTGATTGAGAGAGAATGAAGGGTGGGGTCAGAGTGTAACCCCAGCTCACATATGATTGAGGATATGAAATACAATGCTTAGCAGCAAGGTTCACAGTATCAGTATCGGAATCGGTATCGGACTATTCCTATGAGTATTGGTATCGGCAATATCGGTAGTATCGGTGGTTTCGGTTCGGAGTATCCGATTTTTTGGTATCGAAAAACAAATAATTATTAATAAATTGTTTACATTTAGAAACATATATTTTATACATTTAGGCATAATTTAAGTATTTTCAGTGTTATTTATTAGTAGTTTTGAAATTAAATGAAATAATAGTCACCCTTACCGATTGGTTTACATATAATATGTTGATTTTGTTCTTTTACATGCTTTTACAACCTTATTATGCTTTAAACCCTTGCTGATTTGTCTTTTTCGTTTAATTTTCTTTGCCGAATTGACCGGAAAAGAGACCCCCAAAGTCGGTATCGGTCAGTATCGGGTATCGATCGGTATCGGATCGGGACATGCCAAACTGTATCGGTATCGGCCGATACTTTAAACCATGCTTAGCAGGATACAAGATACATATAGTACGCAACAATAGAGACAATCATACGCCCTCAATGAAGCAAAAATTAGCAAGATAAAACAAGACGATGGCATCTAAAGGACCAAAACACTATTCATGGATACATCATCAATGTGATGAATTTCATCAGGCACCAAAGGATTTTGCAGAGGACGCACAAACCACCCTCTTTAAGATTTACCCCTTAACAAGATCCTCTACTGTGCAGAAGCAAAATCAGTGATGAAAAGGGAGCCAACATTATCGGGCTCACAATTGAAAAATCTGTTATTTCTCAAATTCGGATGAACCATACAATGGTCGTAGTAACACAATGCCAAAAGCTTCAGCTTCCCCTTCTTCCCCTCCAATAAGACCAGAAAGTACTCTAGTCAGTAGTTGCACCTGAATCCTCATTTTTATCCCATTTGTTCTTCTGGAAATGGTCTATGTATATACAGTTCGCCGAAATTCTAAGCAAGATGCTTCAGTTTGCAACTAGTGCTTTACCGCCACGGTAGGATGTTGGCTTTTAATGATACTGGAGTGTTTCGTAGACTTTGCTATGTGCCAGGTAATTCTAAAAGAGTTGAGCTTTCTACGAAACTCTGACACTGAAGCATCTATTAGAAGAAGACCATACAATAGAATTAAGAACAACAAGACATACTGTGGCAACTGTCCAAAACATTGAAATCCAGACCAAACATATTTCTCCATTCTCTGAGAAGATATCACAGCATCCTAGTTCAAAGAACACAAACACCCATGTATACCTCCCAAATTTGATGGACAAAGATATGATTCATCTTCAGTTCAATTAGTAATTTCCCCTAATTGGTTGAGTTTTACATGAGCATAAGTATATTCTAGATAAGGATATCCTGTAGCTGGCATACTTTCAAACTAGGAGTTGGGATCTTTCGTTCTGAAGGCCGATACGCCTTCTTTGGTTAATCTGTATGATAAGCAAGAAAAAGGAGAAGAATCAATTGTTGTAAAGATGACCAAATTCAGAGTAGCAAATCAAGAATTTTGTTCTCACCAAATTAAAGATGTAGGAAGACTTCCCTCGTCGCTGAAATTATACACTCACTTTGAAGCAATATTTGAAATTAATTATATATATAGGCTAATTTTCACTTAAACACCCTCAACTATCATGCCTTTTCACTTTAATACCTCGTATAAATTTTTTAATCACATAAATACCCTGAACTGTCCCTCCTTTTCAAGTTAACCCTGGCAATAATAGCCAAAAGACCATAGTGCCCCCCCCCCCCCCCCCCCCCCCCCATAATAATAAATATATTTTAATTAAAAGTGAAAACAATGCATTCTCATTCCATCCCACCACCGTTCCACATCATCGTTACTCGCCACCAACCTTCCCGGCATAGTCACCATTTTGGTGGAATCTTCAAGGGAGACAACTTGTTATTAGTATTCAACGATTATGACTGGATTGACGACTATATTCGAAGGATACGGAATTTTAGAGTTTACAAAATGGATGAGACTACGTATGCATGGAATCAGATCAAGACTTGGGAGAGGATTTATTGTTTTTGGAATTCAACTATACCTAGAGACTTCATGTACATGAAACCAAATGAAGACTTTGGGAGAGGACTCATAGTTCGGGAATTCAATCAGTACCTAGAGACTTCATATGCAAGGAACCAGATCGAAACATTAGGAGAGGTTCATTGTTTGGTTTTGGAATTCCACCATTCCATGACGTTATCCATTCTTGACTTACCTGGTGCAACGAAAAGGAATTGCATCTACTTCACCAACAATCACAAAAGAGAGTTGGGTTTTGACTACGACGTTACATCTACTTCACCAATAACCGTAAAGAGAGGTGGGGTTTGACGACCACTTCGGGTAACGATGCAAGGAGAGGTGGGATTTTGAACACGTACACACAGGCTAATTCTCACCAATACAACCTCTGCTCACATACTACTTCCCCACACAAGTTTAATGCTCATGGCCCATCTTCTCAACCCACTTCACATGCACACACATTTACGACCAGATGACAAAACACAGTTTCATCTCCATTCCTTCAAGAATTCCTCACAACCAAGCCTCGACACGAAATATTATCTACACAGGATCCCCCTACTGCCATACATAATCAATTCCTCGTACACAGGCAGTAGAAGAACACTCAACTGCCCATCCTACACATTCAATTTTCGGTTAGCTATTGTGCACTGATGCATGATAAACCTTTATCAAAGTTACTTTCCATCATAAACATACTCATACCCATGAATAACCAGATTTCTAGGTGTCACCAGAACGTCGATTCGTAGTTCAGTCAAGCCTAGGTATCATTGCTCAGTTCTCACATAGTTATTTACATCAGTGTCAACACAAAGGGGCTGTTTGGTTCAGGTTTTAGAGGCTTGAGAATGGATTTTGACTTTTGGATTCCTTACCCATGTTTGGTAAGTGTGGGATTGAGCATTGGGAAGGAATATGGGGGCTTTAGATTCCCACATATGTAGGAAATTAAAAACCCCTCTTGAGAATATTTTTTGCTTTCTTGAAAATGTTGGTTGGGTGCATTATTATTATTTTTTGACGGTAATACCCTCAATGACACCAATTGAATTTATGTAATAATAACGTAATGGAATTAATGAAAGGGTATGTATGGAAAACTAAACAAATTAATATTTCTATCGATGTCTGAACCAAAAAATTAAAATTTTCGGACTACATATTCCCATCCTATCCAAACATGGGAACAGGAATGTTGAATTCCTTTCCCGTGAGAAAGTAATGGGAAGTTAATTTCTAGTAATACAAAACCTTCATCCAAACGCCCCCCATAGCATAGGCGTGCCTTAGGGGCATTTCATCAAACACATGGTGCAGATCAATAACTCAAACTAGAGCATCAATAAAAGGAAGGGGGGTGGGTACCAAGTGACAATGGAAGCTCCGACGTCAGGTGGGAACGGGGGAGAGGTGGTCGTCGGCGCCGCTGGAGAGGAGTCTGGCCCTCTGCGCGCGGCCTGCAGAAGTTTGCATAGGCCGTTGAAAGAAGACGGAGATTTGAAGTGGGCCGGGTGACGGTCTTTGCCATGCCCGAATGCGACCCACTAAGGAATTTTAGGGATAAATTCTTACTTGGCTTCCCTGGGTTGGGCCTAAGTAAGGGTTTATTAAGTGGGCTGCTTCGGGCTTAACTAGTCCAACTTTGATAATTTAACAACTAGTCCAGCTTTGGACGTAACTTTAAAATACAACAAATGTGTAAATAAAAATTAATCTAACCACGGTTCCAACTTTGGACCCGATCTATTAAACAATAAAAATTTTCGAACGGAATAAACTGAATTGATTATTCGGTTCGGTTTCGGTTTTGGCTAATTTCGGTTCGATTTTGGTTTTGAATTATTAAAATTTTGATTTATTCGAATTTTGACTATTTCGATTCGGGTCACCCCTAGCTGCTTCACAGGGCCGGCCCGGAACATTTTGATGCCCATGACTAAATACAAAATGATGCCCCTTCTTCAAAAATATATTGAAAATAAAGTATCAAATTTTTTATTTTTTTGCATGATACAATAAACCAAAGCGAACTCTTTTGGCCTGGGGCCCGATTATGCCAGCTAATCTTAAATTTTGTATCATGAATATTTCTTGGCAAATGGCAATACTGCTTCTGTAGTTAAAAAAATTCCGATGCAATATGTTATTTAACATTTCGTGTTTATGTTTTTTCAATACTAGGATTGAGATATATGGGTTTGTTTGCCTAATTTATCAACAACAGAGAAATTCAAGAAACATAAAAAAAGCCAAAATCAGGAGGAACAAAAGTTACAAAATATTTCAGTTTGAAAATGAAATTATTGTGAAATCTTAAGTGCAAATATTTACGAAAAGATATTCAACACTAGGAACCTATAATTTTAAGTGTGAAATCTTAAGTACAAAGATAAACGAAAAGACTCATCGTCATCGGCTCATCGGTATTCAACACCAACGTGGGATCAACTATAACTCACAACACGTAGTGAGCTAAATATACTACAGAAGCTGATTGAAACTTAGTTACTATGAAAATGTGCATAAATATAGATATTACGAAGGAAGACCGAAGATCTATACTACAAACAATATGTATCCTAATTTTTAAAAGATGCAAAATTTCAAATTTGTGCTTGTGTCTGTACAAAGTAGATTATATGTAAATATAAGTTGGAACTTTCGAAAAAATAAACTACATCAATAGAACCCCTCATTGAAAAGATGGAGGCAAAGAGGATTGTCCTCAATCATCAATGACATAGGGAACTAAAAAAATATAATAAAGTCAACATCATGAGGAACAAAAGTTACAAAATATTTCAATTCTCAAAATGAAAGTCTTGCTAAAATATCATGTTCACATTGATACCTCTATCTCACATTTTCGTCTCCTCTTCGGTTAAGGCTCAAGCAGAGGCCAGAGAGAGAGAGAGAGAGAGAGAGAGAGAGAGAGAGAGAGAGAGTAGCTTGTCTGCCGTCGTTGCCTTCTTTGTGTAGTCTTACTTCCTGGAATCCTTGTGAAGGATTCTAGGAGAAGAAATTGAAGAAAATTAAAATTTTGTATTTCAATTATAAGCAAAAGAGAGAACAGAGAGAATTAAAATGAAAAATTAAAAAAACACTCATTGCTGGTCATCTGGAATCAGAGCGACGTGAAGAATTTTTTTCCCTCTGAAATGTAAAAGGAGATCTGAAGTGATGGAAAAATTCTTTGAAATTGAAGAGTCGGACGACTATCCAATTTCCATGCGCTATGTCCTATTTGTTGAATTGCTAAATAATTTTCTTCCGACCTTGAACTTTGAAAGAAATCAGAGTAATAATATTTTATTACTTATTATTATTACTAACTTTTAAAAAAAATTAGGACCCCCTTGGAATTTGGGGCCTAGGACGCAAGCCCTGTTTGCCCCTCCTCCGGGCCGCCCCTGCTGCTTCAACTGATAATGATTTCAGTATATTCTCTTCTTCCCCTCTCTTTTCATCTACCAAACATGGTGCTGGTAGAAGTATAGCTAGCATGTGGCATAAAATGAAATTTAGCCCAATAATGAACTAATAATATGTTGGACAACTGAATTTCTGATTTTTTTGGTAGAGAAGGGAAGCTCTTGGGTTTAAAACACTAAGTATTTCATAGTTTTTACAATTTGATGTAAATCTGTGTTAACTGGGTTGAAAACACAAATAAGATTTGGTATTCCTACACATCCATTTTTTTTTTTTTTTTTCTAATGTGAACGATATTCAACATTCTCGTACCTTTGATTATGTTGGAAATATACAGCCATAAAATTTTAATTTTTTTATTCTCATATTTGGTTCAGACAAGAATGTGAATATTAATTTATTTACTTTTTCACAAATATTTTTTCACTAATTCTATGATGCTACTATTACTTAAAATCTGCTGGTGTTATTGAGAAAATTATCGTCCAAAAAATTATAATTAATATATCCAACCAATGTTTCTAGAACAATAAAAATATTTTCAAGAGGGAGAATTGGATTTTACTTTTCCACAAATGTGAGAAGAAGACCTCCAAAAATAAATAAATAAATAGTACATCAAACATTTCAATGCAATTGATTATTGATATTATATTAGATGGTTTGATTATATTATAAACTTAATTATATTGCACTACAATGAAGTAAACCCAACCTAAGTATTTGATAGTTTTACATTTTTTTTTATGTTCAAAACTTGTTTGTAATATCAGCTCTGACCAGACCTTTGTGACAGATGGATAGTGCATGACCTCTTTCTGACTTATGAGGAACTAGAGACGGCGACCGACCGAGCTCTCATTTAATTTTAATTTAGATCCAGAGCCGGTCCGGAGGTTAGATTGTTCCGGCTATAGCTTATTTTGGTTGTCACTTAATTCTTGTTGCGGGTTGATTTTAGGAGATCACCTACATCTTCAACCTCTTGCAGGTCACCCTACAACTGAAGGGTTGTCCACATAGGTGGATCCAAGGTTGGGTGGGATGGACTAGAGCCCACAAAAAAATATTATTTTTTTTTTGCTTTTTTTTAATGTGGATTTATCTACTTCCAGTCCACCCAATTTTTAGCCAGCCCACCCCAACTATGATTTCTGGATCCGTCCCTAGTTGTCCAAGTCCAAAGTCTTGTTAGAGTTATATTTGAGCCGGTCATGTCATGATAGGCCCGGAGGTTTGGATTGTCCGATCCAAGAGTTTATTTTGATTACTTTTAGTACTTGTTGTGGGATGATCATGGGAGGTCACCTGCAAGCCGAACTCTTGCAGGTCGTGCTGTAACCAAAGGGTTGTCTTAAGAGTGGATTGTCCAAGCTCAAAGTCTTGTCGGATTTGTCCTAGGCCGGTCTGGCTTGGACCGACTTTCTAGTGACCCGGTCCGTCCACTGCAACATTTCTTCCATTCCGTACTCGCCAACGTTGATTTATTCCTCCACCGGTCATGGCTGTTGTTAGTCACGGCGGTCGCCCACCTCTGTTGAATTTTCAAACTTCTGCGCTAAGTCCAAACTCGCCTGCTCCTTTCTCATCTGCCTATATAAACACTTGCTTCCACCACCACCCCCAACATATTCATCACTACAACTCCTCTTAGCCTTCACCAAACTTCCAAACTCTCAAACCCAACTAAGATATGGCATCGAAGACCGTCGAGAGCCACCGGGCGGGCGCCGAGGTCTGCCACGGAGACGCCGAGTGCAGGAAGAAGTCCGTCGAGCTCCTCGGAGAGCTCGGCCTCCCGAGGAACCTCTTCCCTCTGGTGGACATCCAGGAGTTCGGATACAACAGGACGACGGGCTTCATGTGGCTGGTCCAGAAGAAGAGCACCACCTACACCTTCGAGAAGATCAAGCGCAAGGTGTCGTACGCCACGGAGGTGAGCGCGTTCGTGGGGCCTCGGTCGATAAAGAAGCTGAGCGGGGTGAAGACGAGGGAGCTCCTCCTATGGCTGACCGTCTCCGAGATGTTCTTCGCCGACCCTACCACCAAAGAACTCACCTTCAAGACCCCCACCGGAATCTCCGACAGCTGCGAAGCCTCCGTCTTCGACCTCGAATGAACAGATCGATCAAATCTTTAGCTATCTATAAATATGAAGCATGCATGTATGTTTTCGCATTTAGTTTCTTATGAATGGAAGTGTTTTGTAAGTTTCAGCATTCATGTAATAAACTTTTCCAATCGATGGAAGGAGAATTAATTTAACTTCAAAAGATGTTGCAGATCTTTAATTTCGGTTGATACAACTCTTTATTTAGAGCGAGCTTTAACCTTTTCCAATGATCTATCAAGAAAGCAAAGAAACAATTCTTCTTCCCTGTTAGATCCAATCCATGATCAGCTAAATGTCACGGACTTAGTGTTTTAGGCTACACTTCGTCGCGTACGGCGCACTAACTTCCTTTTTGAAGACTTGTGCAAACCTTTCCAAACCCGCTTAGCTAGAATGCTAAGAAAATTAAGAAGAATGGAGCAAAATGGGACTCGTTTCTATTACTTAGAAAATGCTTACAAGGTTTGGTGGTGAGGAACAAATGAGGCTTCCACCTTATTTATAGTGCCCATAGGACTTATATGGCTTCTGGAATCCGCATATTCCAGAAATTATTCTAGGAACTAGATAAGAACAAGGAAGCTTATTTGTGTTGGTGTTAGATGGGGTTTCCAAACTATATGGAGAATATTTCGAGTGCGGCGAGCATCATCTGTGTGTTGGAGAAGTTCGAAAAGTCGAAGACAGCAAAGACGACATGATTTCAACATGTATCAAATGCCACTGAAAAAGTAAATTTCATTATCAGCTGTATGTATACCGCTACCGGTGTATTGACGGAATACTGCTGTGACATTAGCTTTTTCAAAATATAGGTTCAGACACGTGAACATTTTCGATATACCGAAATTGGTATACCGATACTCGGGCCAAAATTGAGTATTTTATTTGTACTTGATCAAAAAATAGTCCAGATCGTTTCAGGATTATGAAACTTTAAATAGGTCTTTCCTAATTATCCTAATCCATCATCATCATTATCACAAGATCATAAGAAGAGAGTTCTCAAAGGTTGTAACTTTCTAAGAGAGGAGGAGATATTTGAAGTTTCGAAGGTTGATTCGAGGAGAGATCATTTCGAGAAGTTCTTCATTATTGGTTCTTCCTCGTCATTTGTCTTCAGCAATTCTTCGTCTACTAATTGTAATATATTTCTATCTATTGAAGTGTTACGGTGATCCGTATGGATCGAGGTGGAATTTGTAAATGAGTCAGTATATTTTCTGTATTCTATTAGTGGAGGCTTTCTGGGTTGGACTCTGATCCTCTCGTAGTTTTTTCGTCTGGACTTTTGACTTAAATATCGTTGTGTTTGCATTGTAATTTCTGAAATGATTTTGGCTATTTGTTTTGTACGACTTTTTTTTGTTCTCGCCAGGTCCTATCAGCTTGGAGGAAAATTTCTTGCGTTTCGTTCATAGCAGAATGGTATCAGGGCCAGGTTATGTTAATTCCAATAGAGTGGTATCGGAGTTGTGGTTGGTAGAATTATGTCAGATCATAGGTTGTTAGGTGTTAGAGGTTGATAGACAAATCGAGTAGAAGAGATAAATGCAAAGTTAGTGCATATGATAAACAAACGGTTCAAATTATCATTATTGGTGGAGCAAGATAAAATATTTGCTGCATCTTCCGATATCTGCTTCTCAGAAATCCAGAAAGGATTTTGAAGAGGATTGAAATTTTGAGCATATACAGGTGTGTAGGTATATTAGGCAGTTCATGGACGAGAATATATATAATCATATCGTACTCAATGTTGATCATGCAAAGACGTCGTGGGAGAAGCTGAATTTCTTGTATGGAAAGAAGACTAGGATAAACAAAATTTTCATGATCCGGCAAAGGATGGGTCTCAGGTATAAGGATGGTTCGTCAATTACGAATCACTTGAGTAAGTTCAAGGGCGTGGTTGACCAATTATCCACTATGTGTGTAAAGTTTGACGAGAAGGTACAAGGACTTTGGTTGCTGTGTATGTACGTTGTCAGATTTGCGAAAAACTGTACGGGTGTTCGTAATCACTTTTGCTTCAGAATATGTCTGATTAGTCTAGAGTTTGCCAAGAGTTGGGTATTGAATGAATGATTGCCTCTTATATATTCAAATTCAAGTTGAAAATGGAAGCAACTCTCGTTCAGTATTTGTCACATATATTTTTCAAACACTACCAAAATTTATCGTTTTAGCGACGGCCACATCCGTCGCTAAGACGACGATAATTACTATTAGCGACCGATTGCCGACGGATATTGGCCAAAAAAATCCGTCGGCAATCAGCTCGTCGCTAATAACCTTCCGTCGCTAAGTTGTCGTCACATGACGGAATAGCGACGGATATTCGACGTCACAATACGAAGCATTAGCGACGCATTTTCGACGGACTGTCGTCCACTTCAGCTTTTAAGTACTGAACTGTGTAGACAATAGCGACGTAAAGTTTCGTCGGTAACCCGTCGCAAAAGCGTATCAGATCGTATCATTCCGTCGCTAATCCGTCGACAGCTTCGGTATCAAGTGACGGATTAGCGACGGTTTTCTGACGGAAAAGCCGTCGACCAGCTTCTGGAAATTCATGTCATTTCCAGCAACTTGGCGACGGATAAGTCGTCGCTTTGCCGTCGAAAGATATCGACCGAATAGCGACGGATTAACCGTCGACCTTGTTATGGAAATTCTTGTTATTTCCAGAACACGGGCGACGGATAGGTCGTCGCTATTCCGTCGAACAATATATCATGCCGACGGATAGTCCGTCGACCATCCGTCGCTACCTGGGAAAATTTTTCAAATATCCAGTTAGCGACGGAATAACCGTCGAAAAGTAGTCGAAAACTGGTGATGACCGTCGCAAAGCGGTCACAAGTCCGTCACTAACTGAGAATATTTTGAAAAAAAAATTACAGCTTTTTAGCTGTTCGCAAAAATTTGCATAAACCAAACAAATATATAATGCATACCAATTATCCAACAATCACATAGACCAAATATATTATGCACACCAATTATCCAAGAATCACATAGACCAAATATGCACATACGAATTTAATGCACACCAATTATCCAAGAATCATATACACCAAACCAAATTAATATAAAATAGACATCAATTATCCGGAAGAGTAACCTAATATCCATCGTTATAATCCGATCATTGCACAAATATTCCAAAATTTTCACAAATATTCCAAAGCACATAGGAAAGAGTTGGCCAGTTACAGTAAGCTAATATCCAATCCTGACGACCGATCATAGCACAAATATTCTAAAATTTTCACAAATATTCCAAAACACATAGGAAAATCGACTTTGGCCTCAACAAAGACCACAAGTCAGACGATGAATTCTCACAGCCAGGGATGATAGTTGCGTTGAGGCATGTACCATTCTATCAGCCACTTTGCATACGAAGGCTCAATCTGGTTGAGGTCTTCTGTAGGGATAGGAGGGTCGGTCCCGATGCTACTACTCTCTGACGGTGGCTCCTCCTTAGCTTCAAGCTTGGGAGCAATCTCTTCCCTGATGGTCATCGGTTCTTCCTTGACCTCGACCTTTGGTAACACCTTCTCCTTAACAGTCACCGGCTCTTGTTTGATGACGGAGACTTCCTCCGTGTCGACCTCCAAGGGTTTCTTGCCTCGACCCCTTCCTCGACTAGCAGCACCACCTCGACGAGTCCTAGGAGCCATCTTTCTGACAACAGAAATTTTCATATGGGGTAAAGAAATTTACTCAAGTTATAAAAGTTGTGACGTTGGTTTTTTGCGTTCATCATCATTAGAGGGAGCAGCACTGGAAAAGTTATAACGTTGGTAGCATGAGAGAGTAAAAATCTGTATCACAAGACTAACAGAATTACTATGTAATCATGTACTCACCAATAACCGGATGTAACTGGAGTCGTTGGGCCTATCGTGCAGTAATTTTTGGATCTGCTGGTATAGGCCAGATGTACTTAGTATCTAGTGTATCAGATTAGTATCGGTCTATCGGTTTGGTATAGGACGTATCATATTGGTATTTGCCTTAACAAATTGGTATCGTCCTATATCCGATATGTACATGTATCGGCCGAATAGCTAGGATTCATATTGGTCTTATCGATTTGGTATCGGTCATATCCGATAGGTATCGGCCGTGTTGGATTAGTATAGACTATTTCGGATTAGTATCGTGGAAGGTTTAGTAACAACTGTACTTGGATTTCTCTCTTCTCGAGCTAGAATACCATTGCAAGAGAATCACCAGATCGTGATTGGCCAGTTACAGTAACATACATACTTCCTTTTCTATCAGGAAAAGCGAGATTGAAAAGGAAGTATGTATGTTCTGTAACTGGCCATCTACGCTCTCGTGACTCTCTTGCAATGGTAATCTCGCTCTAGAAGAGAGAAATCCAAGTACAGTTGTTACTAAACCTTCCACGATACTAATCCGAAATGGTATATAATAATCCAACACGGCCGATACCTATCGGATATGACCGATACCAAATCGATAAGGCCAATATGACTTAATGGCTATACGGCCGATACATATCGGATATGATGATACCAATTCGCTAAGACCAATACCAACCGATACGGTCCATACCAAAACGATAGATCGATACTAATCCGACACGGTCAATACTTATAAGTACCTACGGTCCAGGAGGTTGATCCGCTAGTACATCCATGTACGAACAACGAAGTAACGATCCATTTCAATTTGGATGTGAAAATCTGTATCGTAAGACAAACTAAGCATAATCAGTTCTATTTCACATGCTTAATTGCCAAGTATGGGAACGAATGGCTCAGAACACAACCCAAAATTCATTCTAGCATACATTAGTGTGAATCATCTACGTTCTGTACATATAGTGTAGTATATGTTCTTATCGTATCTAGTATCTAAAGGATGTAACAGAATCAAGATGAACTCACATAATGTTTACAGTCTTGGTCTCAACTGTCTTCGATTCTATGATCCCATGTCTTAGGTTAAATAAATCACTAACCTCATCACGGTGAGTCTTGGTGTAGCACTCAAATGTGGGGTACCCGTAAATTTGCCGAGGTTTTAAATCATCGACATTGAGTTTTAAACCCTCAAGTAGCCTTTCTGCTTCACTTCTAGGGTCGAGCAGCATCTTCTTGCAAGCTTCGGTCTCCAGATACTTAGTGTCAAGATTCTGGACGCTTTCGTAGAGCATGTCAACGCATCCTAGCGTCAATTTCCTCGGCAGAAAATTGACGCTAGGATACGTTGACATGCTCTACGAAAGCGTCCAGAATCTTGACACTAAGTATCTGGAGACCGAAGCTTGCAAGAAGATCCTGCTCGAGCCTAGAAGTGAAGCAGAAAGGCTACGTGAGGGCTTAAAACTCAATGTCGATGATTTAAAACCTCGACGAATTTACGGGTGCCCCACATTTGAGTGCTACACCAAGACTCACCGTCTGTATAGTTCGGTTATTGGCGCTCGATGTCCCTGTGGTAAGGTAATGGATGAGGATATTGCGTGGGAGGGGGTTGCAGATGGAGGCAACAAGGATGGCGTGTTTGTGAAAGGAGGGAAAAGATACATAATCACAGACGATTTGCATGTAAGGCCATTCTATTCCATGGAGTCTGCGTTGTCTATTTTCCGAAAGCATGGGATCATAGCATCGAAGACAGTTGAGACCAAGACTGTAGACATTGGCGGCGATGAGGTTAGTGATTTATGTAACCTAATGTAGTAATCTTGTAATTTAAAGTTGGAAGAATATGCAAGTAGCCTTATAGTTGCTGCCTCACCAGTCGAATGACTTAATTCCCAAGTATCGGAACGAGTGGCTCAGAACACAACCCAAGATTCATTCTAGCATACCTTAGTGAGTTCATCTTGATTCTGTTACGTCTTTCAGATACTATATACGATAAGAACATAGATGATTCACACTAATGTATGCTAGAATGAATCTTGACTTGTGTTCTGAGCCATCCATTCTGATCAAACATCTTCCTTCTCCTCTCCTCCACCATGGCTCTGAACCAATCTGCTCCTCCCTACTTCCCTTCTTTTTATTTGACTCTCTCAGCCACATATGACATCCAGCTCAAGTGTAGAGTCGGGGGAGAAGAAGTGGGCAGGAAGAGGAGGGGGAAGCAGCACAGCCGGAGGCATGACCCGGAGGAAGTACATAGGTTTTCTTCATAGTTCTCCTATGCACACCCTCCGGGTCATGCCGCCGACTGTGCTGCTTTCCCCTCCTCTTCCTGCCCACTTCTTCTCCCCCGACTCTACACTTGAGCTGGATGTCATATGTGGCTGAGAGAGTCAAATAAAAAGAAGGGAAGTAGGGAGGAGCAGATTGGTTCAGAGCCATGGTCGAGGAGAGGAGAAGGAAGATGCTTGATCAGAACGGATGGCTCAGAACACAAGCCAAGATTCATTCTAGCATACATTAGTGTGAATCATCTATGTTCTGTACATATGGTGTAGTATATGTTCTTATCGTATCTAGTATCTGAAGAACGTAACAGAATCAAGATGAACTCACTAATGTAATACTAAGACATCATCTACTACTATATAAGATATAGTGATAGGTTGTCGTATCATCATTGCCGAGGAATGAGGGTCGGAGGACAGACAACTTTATCTACGGCTACATAGTTTCTGCCTCGCCAGTCGAATGGCTGCAGGGACTATGTCCTGATCACCATGTCGTACCGTAGATTAATGCAAATGGAGCTGGAAATATCCGTCGCTAACCGGTAACTGAGAATTTTTTTGAAAAAAAAATTGCAGCACTTTCCCTGTTCACAAAAATATGCATAAACCAAACCAATATATAATGCACACCAATTATCCAAGAATCACATAGACCAAATATGCACATACGAATTTAATGCACGCCAATTATCCAAGAATCATATAGACCAAACCAAATTAATATAAAATAGACATCAATTATCCTGAAGAGTAACCTAATATCCGTCGTTATAATTCGATTTATCTTCAAGTGTGAGAACGGATGGCTCAGAACACAAGCCAAGATTCATTCTAGCATACATTAGTGTGAATCATCTATGTTCTGTACATATGGTGTAGTATATGTTCTTATCGTATCTAGTATCTGAAGAACGTAACAGAATCAAGATGAACTCACATAATGTAATACTAAGACATCATCTACTACTATATAAGATATAGTGATAGGTTGTCGTATCATCATTGTCGAGGGATAAGGGTCGGAAGACAGTCAACTTTATCTACGGCTACATAGTTTCTGCCTCGCCAGTCGAATGGCTGCAGGGACTATGTCCTGATCACCATGTCGTACCGTAGATTAATGTAAATGGAGCTGGAGCCAAAATACAAAAACCAAAATACAGAATCAAATCCCTGGGACGGATGGCTCAGAACACAACCAACCAGAGAGGATACTCTGAGAGATCCATCTGAGTAGGACGTATACTCTGAGAGATCACCTTTACAAGAATGATATCAGTAGTGGGATTGAGTACTGGAGGGGATATTATCAGAGTATACGTCCTACTCAGATGGGTCTCTCACCGTTACTATTTTTTTCTGACAGCATGGTGGATGTGCTCCGTCAACAAAATCTGGCTCCAAGCCAAAACTTTGCCCCGGAGCTCAAGTGGACATCCTTCGTGTAGAGCTCGAGTGAGTGGTTCCTGACAGCATGGTGGTTTCCTTTGTCAAAGTATCCGTGTTCGTCCCATAACCAATGTGGGATGAGCACGGATACTTTGACAAATGAGACCACCATGTTGTCAGGAACCTCTCACTCGAGCTCTACACGAAGGATGTCTACTTGAGCTCCGGGACAAAGTTTTGGCTCGGAGCAAGAATCTGTTGACGGAGCACATCTACTATGCTGTCAGAAAAAATTAGTAACGGTGGGAGACCCATCTGAGTAGGACGTATACTCTGATAATATCTCCTCCAGCACTCAATCCCACTACTGATATCATTCTTGTAATTGTGATCTATAAGAGTATACGTCATACTGAGATGGATCTAGTATTCTCTCTTGTTGGTTGTCGTATCATCATTGCCGAGGGATGAGGGTCGGAGGACAGTACAAATAGTCTAATATAAAAACAACTCAATATGTAGTCCAATACAAATAGTCTAATACAAAAACAACCCAATACAAATAGTCCAATACAAATAAGTACTAATAGCTAATGAGAACCACGCTGCTCACGCAAACGCTCAGTGATACGTTCACGCAACCACCTCAAAAAAGCGAGATTTTTGGCACGAGGAGAGCTGTCGTCCATTGCAAGGATTGCATGAAGAGTCCTCTCGGTCTCACTAACTACCGGTGCTGGATGAATAGAACTCCCGGTCTCACTAGCAACCGGTGCCACTTCCTCCTTAACTGTAGGAGGAGCCACCTCAGCATTCACTTTTTTTCTCAAACGACGTGCCGCTCTTCGGGTCATGGGTGCCATCTGGTAAGATCGATAGTCACAAATAATATAATTGTAACAGAAGCAAGCTAACTAAAGGAACCATCATGTAATTTGAGTACATTTTCGAAAGCCGATAAAGTATAAAAAATTCGATTTTTTGCCAAGTGTGAGAACGGATGGCTCAGAAGACAACCCAAGATTCATTCAAGCATACATTAGTGTGAATCATCTATGTTCTGTACATATGGTGTAGTATATGTTCTTATCGTATCTAGTATTTGAAGGACGTACGTAACAGAATCAAGATGAACTCACATAATGTAATACTAAGACATCATCTACTACTATATAAGATATAGTGATAGGTTGTCGTATCATCATTGCCGAGGGATGAGGGTCGGAAGACAGTCAACTTTATCTACGGCTACATAGTTTCTGCCTCGCCAGTCGAATGGCTGCAGGTACTATGTCCTGATCACCATGTCGTACCGTAGATCAAATGGAGCTGGAACTGGAGCCAAAATACAGTACTACTTCACCATGTCGTACCATTTTACTCTCTCTCTCCTTCCCCCCTCCGGCGCTCTCACTCTCTCCGGCGCTCTCACACTACTAATTCCAATGTGTTTTAAGTGTAAGAACGGATGGCTCAGAACACAACCCAAGATTCATTCTAGCATACATTAGTATGAATCATCTATATTCTGTATACATATCGTGTAGTATATGTTAACCTTATCGTATCTAGTATCTGAAGGACGTACGTAACAGAATCAAGATGAACTCACTAATGTAATACTAAGACATCATCTACTACTATATATGATATAGTGATAGGTTGTCGTATCATCATTGCCGAGGGATGAGGGTCGGAGGACAGGCAACTTCATCTACGGCAGCATAGTTTCTGCCTCGCCAGTCGAATGATTGCAGGGAATATCCGTCACCATGTCGTACCGTAGATTAATGTAATTAATGGAACTGGAAATATCCGTCGCTAACCGGTAACTAGTCCGTCGCTAACTGAGATTGTCACATACACATATGTATATCACAGCTAGATGTATAGATATATACATCTATACAGAAGCACACAACTGATAGAACTCACACTGTCCTTGAGACAGTGAACATATACACCATGAATCCAAACCCCATATATATTCACATTTACTAATCCAAACACCACCAAACTAATGGAACACCCAATATGGATAACACATTATTTAGCCAATATATAAACTCAGATGAATTTGAGAAGCAAAGCCACCCGTCGCCCCCGACCAAAGCCCGCCGCCCCAAGCCCGCCGCCCAGTAGTTCGGTTGCATATATATATGAAGAGTGCTTATGGGTGTGCATCGGTTGCAAATAGCCCCGACGTACCCGCCCCAAGCCAGCCGCCCAGCCCCCGACGCCGCCGCCCCAAGCCCACCTCCCAGCCCCCAACCCAAGCCAGCTGCCCAGCCCCCGACGCCCCCGCCCCAAGCCAGCCGCCCAGCCCCCGCCGCCGCCGCCCCAAGCCCACCGCCCACCCCCCACCCCCCGACCCAAGCCAGCCGCCCAGCCCCCGACGCCCCAACCCCAAGCCCGCCTCCCAGACCCCAACGCCCCCGCCCCAAGCCCACCGCCCAGACCCCGACCCAAGCAAGCCGCCCAGCCCCCAACCCCAAGCCCGCATCCCAGACCCCGACGCCCCCGTCCCAAGCCCACCGCCCAGACCCCGACCCAAGCCAGCCGTCCAGCCCCCGACGCCCCAACCCCAAGCCCGCCTCCCAGACCCCGACGCCCCCGCCCAGCCCCCGACGCCCCAACCCCAAGCCCGCCTCTCAGACCCCGACGCCCCCGCCCCAAGACCACCGCCCAGACCCCGACCCAAGCCAGCCGCCCAGCCCCCGACGCCCCAGCCCCAAGCCCGCCGCCCAGCCCCCGACGCCCCCGCCCCAAGCCCACCGCCCAGCCCCCGACCCAAGCCAAGATTCATTCTAGCATACATTAGTGTGAATCATCTATGTTCTGTACATATGGTGTATTATATGTTCTTATCGTATCTAGTATCTGAAGAACGTAACAGAATCAAGATGAACTCACTAATGTAATACTAAGACATCATCTACTACTATATAAGATATAGTGATAGGTTGTCGTATCATCATTGCCGAGGAATGAGGGTCGGAGGACAGGCAACTTTATCTACGGCTACATAGTTTCTGCCTTGCCAGTCGAATGGCTGCAGGGACTATGTCCTGATCACCATGTCGTACCGTAGATTAATGCAAATGGAGCTGGAAATATCCGTCGCTAACCGGTAACTGAGAATTTTTTTGAAAAAAAAATTGTAGCACTTTCCCTGTTCACAAAAATATGCATAAACCAAACCAATATATAATGCACACCAATTATCCAAGAATCACATAGACCAAATATGCACATACGAATTTAATGCACGCCAATTATCCAAGAATCATATAGACCAAACCAAATTAATATAAAATAGACATCAATTATCCTGAAGAGTAACCTAATATCCGTCGTTATAATTCGATTTATCTTCAAGTGTGAGAACGGATGGCTCAGAACACAAGCCAAGATTCATTCTAGCATACATTAGTATGAATCATCTATGTTCTGTACATATGGTGTAGTATATGTTCTTATCGTATCTAGTATCTAAAGAACGTAACAGAATCAAGATGAACTCACATAATGTAATACTAAGATATCATCTACTACTATATAAGATATAGTGATAGGTTGTCGTATCATCATTGTCGAGGGATAAGGGTCGGAAGACAGTCAACTTTATCTACGGCTACATAGTTTCTGCCTCGCCAGTCGAATGGCTGCAGGGACTATGTCCTGATCACCATGTCGTACCGTAGATTAATGTAAATAGAGCTGGAGCCAAAATACAGAAACCAAAATACAGAATCAAATCCCTGGGACGGATGGCTCAGAACACAACCAACCGGAGAGGATACTCTGAGAGATCCATCTGGGTAGGACGTATACTTTGAGAGATCACCTTTACAAGAATGATATCAGTAGTGGGGTTGAGTGCTGGAGGGGATATTATCAGAGTATACGTCCTGCTCAGATGGGTCTCTCACCGTTACTATTTTTTTCTGACAGCATGGTGGATGTGCTCCGTCAACAAAATCTGGCTCCGAGCCAAAACTTTGCCCCGGAGCTCAAGTGAAAATCCTTCGTGTAGAGCTCGAGTGAGAGGTTCCTGACAGCATGGTGGTCTCCTTTGTCAAAGTATCCGTGTTCGTCCCACAACCAATGTGGGATGAGCACGGATACTTTGACAAATGAGACCACCATGCTGTCAGGAACCTCTCACTCGAGCTCTACACGAAGGATGTCTACTTGAGCTCCGGGACAAAGTTTTGGCTCGGAACAAGAATCTGTTGACGGAGCACATCTACTATGCTGTCAGAAAAAATTAGTAACGGTGGAAGACCCATCTGAGTAGGACGTATACTCTGATAATATCTCCTCCAGCACTCAATCCCACTACTGATATCATTCTTGTAATTGTGATCTATCAGAGTATACGTCATACTGAGATGGATCTAGTATTCTCTCTTGTTGGTTGTCGTATCATCATTGCCGAGGGATGAGGGTCGGAGGACAGTACAAATAGTCTAATATAAAAACAACTCAATATGTAGTCCAATACAAATAGTCTAATACAAAAATAACCCAACACAAATAGTCCAATACAAATAAGTACTAATAGCTAATGAGAACCACGCTGCTCACGCAAACGCTCAGTGATACGTTCACGCAACCACCTCGAAAAAGCGAGATTTTTGGCGCGAGGAGAGCTGTCGTCCATTGCAAGGATTGCATGAAGAGTCCTCTCGGTCTCACTAGCTACTGGTGCTGGATGAATAGAACTCCCGGTCTCACTAGCAACCGGTGCCACTTCCTCCTTAACTGTAGGAGGAGCCACCTCAGCATTCACTGTTTTCCTCAAACGACGTGCCGCTCCTCGGGTCATGGGTGCCATCTGGTAAGATCGATAGTCACAAATAATATAATTGTAACAGAAGCAAGCTAACTAAAGGAACCATCATGTAATTTGAGTACATTTTCGAAAGCCGATAAAGTATAAAAAATTTGATTTTTTGCCAAGTGTGAGAACGGATGGCTCAGAAGACAACCCAAGATTCATTCAAGCATACATTAGTGTGAATCATCTATGTTCTGTACATATGGTGTAGTATATGTTCTTATCGTATCTAGTATTTGAAGGACGTATGTAACAGAATCAAGATGAACTCACATAATGTAATACTAAGACATCATCTACTACTATATAAGATATAGTGATAGGTTGTCGTATCATCATTGCCGAGGGATGAGGGTCGGAAGACAGTCAACTTTATCTACGGCTACATTGTTTCTGCCTCGCCAGTCGAATGGCTGCAGGTACTATGTCCTGATCACCATGTCGTACCGTAGATCAAATAGAGCTGGAACTGGAGCCAAAATACAGTACTACTTCACCATGTTGTACTATTTTACTCTCTCTCTCTCCTCCCCCCTCCGGCGCTCTCACTCTCTCCGGCGCTCTCACACTACTAATTCCTATGTGTTTTAAGTGTGAGAACGGATGGCTCAGAACACAACCCAAGATTCATTCTAGCATACATTAGTGTGAATCATCTATATTCTGTATACATATCGTGTAGTATATGTTAACCTTATCGTATCTAGTATCTGAAGGACGTACGTAACAGAATCATGATGAACTCACTAATGTAATACTAAGACATCATCTACTACTATATAAGATATAGTGATAGGTTGTCGTATCATCATTGCCGAGGGATGAGGGTCGGAGGACAGGCAACTTCATCTACGGCAGCATAGTTTCTGCCTCGCCAGTCGAATGACTGCAGGGAATATCCGTCACCATGTCGTACCGTAGATTAATGCAATTAATGGAACTGGAAATATCCGTCGCTAACCGGTAACTAGTCCGTCGCTAACTGAGATTGTCACATACACATATGTATATCACAGCTAGATGTATAGATATATACATCTATACAGAAGCACACAACTGATAGAACTCGCACTGTCCTTGAGACAGTGAACATATACACCATGAATCCAAACCCCATATATATTCACATTTACTAATCCAAACACCACCAAACTAATGGAACACCCAATATGGATAACACATTATTTAGCCAATATATAAACTCAGATGAATTTGAGAAGCAAAGCCACCCGCCGCCCCCGACCAAAGCCCGCTGCCCCAAGCCCGCCGCCCAGTAGTTCGGTTGCATATATATATGAAGAGTGCTTATGGGTGTGCATCGGTTGCAAATAGCCCCGACGTACCCGTCCCAAGCCAGCCGCCCAGCCCCCGACGCCGTCGCCCCAAGCCTACCGCCTAGCCCCCAACCCAAGCCAGCTGCCCAGCCCCCGACGCCCCCGCCCCTAGCCAGCCGCCCAGCCCCCGTCGCTGCCGCCCCAAGCCCACCGCCTAGTCCCCGACCCAAGCCAGTCGCCCAGCCCCCGATGCCCCAACCCCAAGCCCGCCTCCCAGACCCCAACGCCCCCGCCCCAAGCCCACCGCCCAGACCCCGACCCAAGCAAGCCGCCCAGCCCGCATCCCAGACCCCGACCCAAGCCAGCCGTCCAGCCCCCGACGCCCCAACCCCAAGCCCGCCTCCCAGACCCCGACGCCCCCGCCCAGCCCCCGACGCCCCAACCCCAAGCCCGCCTCCCAGACCCCGACGCCCCGCCCCAAGTCCACCGCCCAGACCCCGACCCAAGCCAGCCGCCCAGCCCCCGACGCCCCAGCTCCAAGCCCGCCGTCCAGCCCCCGACGCCCCCGCCCCAAGCCCACCGCCCAGCCCCCGACCCAAGCCAGCCGCCAAGCCCCGGACGGCCCAGCCCCAAGCGCGCCGCCCAGCCCCTATACGACACCGCGAGAGAGAGAGAGAGAGATCGAGAGAGAGAGAGGGAGAGAGGGGGTTACCTTCGGGAGAGAGAGAGGAGAGGACGCCGACGCCGACGACGACACCGACGCCGATCACCGAAGCCGACACCGGCGAGAGAGAGAGAGAGAGAGGAGAGAGAGAGTGAATTTGGGGGGAATACGAAAAGTTTTCCCCGCCGTTCCATTTAAAGTCTGGAACATTTATATAGCGACGGACGAGCGACTGGTAAAAAACCGTCGCCCAGCAGTCGCCTTTTTTGATAAGTGCCGACTGAATTTCCGTCGCTAAGTCGTCGCAAATATGTCCCGTCAATTTTCTACACAATTCCCGCCAAATAATCGACTGTGTAGCGACGACGGTAAATCTGTCGCTATAACACCGACAGTCTAGCGACGGATGTGCGACCTTTCCTCCCCCTAAAATTAAAATAAAAATGGCATAGGCTTGTAGTCGGAAATCAGTCGCTGAGCGGCCACGAAACCGTCGCTAATACCGACGAAAAAAGTCCGTCGCTAAAAAACCATCGCTAAATGAGTGTATTTTGGTAGTGAAACTTTAGATTGATCTTGTGCAAGTATAATATCCAAATGTAACACGCGTAACTATGATGAATTGTATATGTAGGAAATAATAATGCCTTGTTCTCATTTCTAGGGTTTGTTACAATATATATAGTGTCTATATTTGGGCTTATGGGCCATATTTATATTTACAAATATAATCTAACACCCCCCTCAAGTTGGAGCATGCAAGTCACAAATGCCCAACTTGGGAAGGAAAGAATCAAACACATGCTTTCCAAGGGGCTTGGTGAAGATGTCATCCAGTTGAGAAAAAGTAGGAACATGCGAGGCTATTACGGTGCCATCTCGAATAGCATCGCGAACAAAATGCAAATCCACCTCAATATGCTTACTGCGCTCATAAAATACCGGGTTCTGAGCCAGGTGCAGGGCAGACTGACTGTCATAATACACCGACATAGCAGACTCCTGGCGAACGCCCAAACACACCAATAACTCCTTCAACCATTTCAACTCACAAACAAGCGCAGCAAGAGATCGGTATTCAGCTTCAGCGGAAGATCGGGAAACAATTGATTGCTTTTTGGTCTTCCAAGAAATAGGAGACCCCCCCAGAAACACCAACCAGCCTGTAACAGAGCGGCGAGTCAAAGAACAACTGGCCCAGTCGGAATCACACCAACCAAAAAGACGAAGATCACAATCAGCTTTCAAAAGAATATCCTGTCCCGGTGCATGTTTGAGATATCTGACAACTCTCAAAGCAGCATGCCAATGATCTTGTCGAGGCTCCTGTAAGAATTGAGACAAGATATGCACAACATAGGCTAAGTCAGGGCGAGTAAACGATAGATAAATCAACCTCCCAACCAGCCTCCGATAAGACTTTGCATTCGTCATCTTTGGACTAGTCGATTCTGCCAGCTTGTGATTGGGCTCCATGGGAAAGCCAGCAGGTCGAGACCCCATCAAGCCGCATTCTGAAATGATATCCAAAGCATACTTCCTTTGACACAAGGAAATTCCTTCTGCACTCCGAGCCACCTCTATGTCAAGGAAGTACTTCAACACACCAAAGTCTTTCATATGAAAGCAAGAACTAAGGTACTTTTTGAAAGCATCTAAAGCACCTGTGTCATTACCAGACACAATTATATCATCTACATAGATCAAAACATGCAACTCTACCTTCCCTTTAAAAAGAGAGAAAAGGGAATAATCGAAATGAGATTGAATAAATCCATAGGATATCAGAGAAGCAGCAAGCTTAGCAAACCAACAACGTGGTGCCTGTTTCAATCCATATAGAGACTTACGCAGGCGACACACTTTGTTGGGTTCACTATGCGAAAAACCTGGCGGCAACTTCATATACACTTCTTCTGTCAGATCTTCATGAAGAAAAGCGTTGTGCACATCCATCTGGTGCAAAGTCCATCCTCTCACAACTGCAACAGCCAAGAACGCCCGAACTGTAGGCATCTTAGCTACCGGGGCAAATGTATCTGAATAGTCGATTCCCTCAATCTGATGATTACCGAACACAACCAGCCGTGCCTTTAAGTGCTCAACACTGCCGTCAGATTTATACTTTATTTTGTATACCCATCTACTTCCCAATGCTTTCTTCATAGGAGGCAAATCGACAAGACTCCATGTCCCATTATCTTCCAGAGCCTGTATTTTAGTTTGTATAGCCGCGCGCCAGCCTGAATCTCGCGAGGCCTGGCGATATGAAGTAGGCTCAACACCTGCAGTAATAGCTGCAAGAAAATCTCTGTGTCCAGCAGTAAATATGTCATAACTTAGAAATTATGTTAGAGGATACGAAGTACCTGAGGAAGTGACGGAAACAGATGGACTGTGGTGAAGGAAGGACTTTTACTTCGAACAGCATTTGTCACAAAATCCTGTAATCGCACTGGCTATGATTTCTTTCTCATTCTTCTTCCTAATACTACCTCATCGGGCACCTCTGGCAACACTGTATCCCCTGTATCAGCATTAGTATCTGCATTACCCCCAGCGGACTCTCCTGTCAATACTTTTGCATCTACCTGTCCATCCTCGTCACTCGGTGTCGAGCCACCAGCAACCACTCCGGCCTCAGCAACCGTAGCCGGCACCATCCCAAAAGCCTCTATATCATCTCCCGGTACCGTAACAGATGTATGGCGTGTCACAGAAGACATCTCGCTAGCAGAGCCATACCCAGAAAATTCTTTTTCACAAAAAGTAACATCACGGGACACAAAAAATTTACCAGTCTCCAAATCATACAGTTTTCATCCCTTTTTATCAAGTGGATACCCAACAAAGATACATTTTCTGCTCCTGCTAGCAAATTTATCAAGTCAGGATTTCAAATCATACGCATAGCACAGACAACCAAAAATACGTAGATGATCATACGAAGGAGCCGAACTATATAAAACTTCATAAGGAGACTTAAAATGCAAGATACTAGAAGGGGTTTTATCAAATAACATGCATCCAGAACACATTTCCTCCAAAAATCTACGGAAAGAGAATCCTGAAATCTCAATGCCCTGGCTATATTTAAAATATGTCGATGTTTTCTTTCCACCCTTCCATTCTGTTGAGGTGTTCCAACACAGGATGTTTGGAACAATATACCTTGAGATGAAAAATAATCTCGTAAACAATTAAATTCAGTGGCATTGTCACTCCGCACATGACGTATATCAGCCCCAAACTGATGCTTCACCATAGCAATGAATTTAAGAAATATAGAATAAACAGCACACTTATCCTTCAATAAAATAATCCAAACAGCTCTAGAAAAATCATCCACCAAAGTCAAAAAATATCGTGCCCCATTAGATGACGGAACACGATATGGTCCCCACAGATCACAGTGTATAAGTTCAAAGCATATCAAAGTACGACTACTATTATCAGAAAAAGCATCACGAGTCTGTTTAGCTTGATGACAAATATCACAAGCCTTATGAAAAAATACACCACTACCAAAAAAAAAGGTAAAGTCTGCATTACTTTATCTGAAGGATGCCCCAGTCTACTATGCCAAACCTCGAAATCACTCTCTCTGCATGCCAGGATCACCGAAGCCAAAGAAGCTGAAACCTCCCCCAAGAAGTAAAGTCCACCCCTTTGTTCACCCGCTCCAATCACCATCCTCGTACTTCAGTCCTGAACAAAACAAAAATCAGGAGTAAATAACATATCATAATTTCTGGCACCAATCAATTGTGAGACAGAGATTAAATTGCAAGTCAATGTCGGAACATAAAGAACATCCGTCAAAACCAATGAAGCAGTCAAAAATACTTTGCCTCTCAGAACAGCCTCAATAGTGCTCCCATCAGGCAAAATCACAGGACAGACTGGCATGCCCCGCTCCCAGAATTATGGCGGGCCGAGTACGTAACATCATCCCCAGGCTACGTGACATACGAATACGCTAGTACCCATATTCGCGAT
The DNA here is from genome assembly GCA_029216955.1 of Iris pallida. Classification (NCBI taxonomy): domain Eukaryota; kingdom Viridiplantae; phylum Streptophyta; class Magnoliopsida; order Asparagales; family Iridaceae; genus Iris; species Iris pallida. The sequence continues at coordinate 7,935,919 of JANAVB010028398.1, forward strand.
TGTCGCCCGTAAGGTTCGTGCATAGGTAAAAGCAGATCATACTTACATAAATTTAAGTCAGCAATAATCTAAAACTAAGACATTCTAACTAATTGAACATAAACATAACTATTTCTACCCAGTACAATCTTGAACCCAACTATAACAATACAATTATACCTTAAACAAGTAGAGAAAAAGAATTCTTGTTCTAACTTGAACGTCTTCAATGGTATCAACACGTCCTTGATCTCAAGTTGTCCTTCAGTACCTGTGTCACCCTCATTTTCCGTATTTCGTATTTATACTCGTAATTAGATTTTGGCATGTATTTTTATTTTTCTCGACTTGCAAAATTTTGGGTTTTCTCGTATTTTGGGTATCGGCTCGGCTCGGTTTTAGTTGCTTGGTTTGGCTTGGTTTGATTTTAAACCATTGAAACACCTTAACCTATACTCCTTCCTCATTCCACCACAACTACCCTCATTAAATCTCCACCAACCTTTCTCTCTCCTCCATAATTTTTATTAATTTCTCCATCTTCTTCTTCCTCCTTCCTCCACCAACACCATAGACAAGTGCACCTTGCCACCAAATAAGCGCCACATTTTATTTGTCTATTAACTAGATTAGGCCATGGGGAACAACATTAGAACTTGGCATTTTGTGAATTGGAGTCTCCATTGTTCTAGATCTAAGTTTTAACTATTTTTGGATTTTCTTGGTTTTGATCTATTAAACTTAGATTTTTCCTTGTTTTGAGGCTTCCATGTGGAAGAGAATTCAATTTTACACAAGTTAGAACTTTGAAAATCTAAATTTTGTTTTGATTTGGCCAAGTTATGAAGATTTGAAATCTAGGGTTCTTGAGGTTTTCCTCTCGGCCAGATTGGAGAAGAAGACCTCGGCCTGCGCTCTTTAGCGCATGGCCAGACTGCGCACTCCTCGGCCAACGCCTTGCGCTGGGATGACTTGCGCTGGCGCTTCTTAGCCCAGCGCCTTCCTCCCTTGGCACACTTGAATGCTACGCTGTTTATCCCCCGCACAATCCGACCCTAGCGCACTTGACTGCTGTGCAACTCGATTTCAGCTCAGCTCGGCTCAGCTCCAGCGCAATCCAACCTCTGCGCAACCCGCTCCCAGCGCAGCCAACTTCGGCACAACCCAACTCTGCACAATCTGATCCCCTGCGCAGTTCATCCCCTGCACAGTCCATCCCCCTCTGCGCAATCTGATCCCCTGCGCAGTCTATCCAACCCCTGCGCAACCTGACCCCTCCTTGCGCAATCTACTTGTCTATGATGGTTTGGTCTTATTTCTTGGACTTGGCTTCTCTTTTGTGGATTGGAGTTTTGAGATCTTGTTCCACATAACACGACTGTCTCGACCCCAACACGACCTGGCACGATTTTGGTGTTTGCTTATGACTAGTACGGTTTTCATGATTTCTATGAAGTATGATTCTAGTACTTTCTGATCTTCTTGAGAGTGGCCCGTGGCGGCGCACTCCTGACCTGTAACTTGTAACTTGACTTGACTTAATGCTGTTGCGACGGCTAACTTGACCTGTATAATCAACTCTGACTCCGTGGTTGTTTATTCTTGCTGCTTTGTGTAATCCACTTGTCTTGTCTTGCATCATGTCTAGGACGTGACTCCCTGGTTACCACGGTCAGGGATTCACACTAAATATGGATTAGGCTAATGACTAGATCAAACTATAGTTCATGGAGAATTTTCAGTCACAGGCGATCTCGTTATCTGGGCGCTTTTAAACAGACTTGTAGCCTGCCGACGAGTAGGGCACATTTCCAGCACACTGTTACGTGTTGCACCCTCTAAGTCACCTAAGGGTATATCGTCTCCTGGGCGATGTACCCAACCATACTCTCAACCCATGGAAGGATAACTAGATAGTCTGCAGGGCTTGGGACTGGGGAATTTTCATTGCATCTTGTTAGTAAATAGGCTTGTGACAACCCTAGTTAGTTAAAGTAGTAAGCCGTAGTAATTGCTCGGCCAATTGTGAATGGATGTTGTCTATCCCTGTCTAGGTCTTGTCTAGTCCCAGTACCTGGTTCCTTCCGAACATGTTTATTTTACTTATTCTTAACAATAAATGGATAAAGACAAGTGCTATTCAGGCGAAGGGTTACAATTTGGTTTACGGGTTGTAATCTGGCTTCCGAAATGGTTTCCTGTCACTAGTCGTTTATTGTCCTGCTGTATTTTTATTACTTGTACTTTTCTTCCATTTTCTTATGATCTGATATGCTGGCTTTGTTCTTATTTTGTGGCCTCCTTTATGGCACTTGCTCTTTCTGGGGTTTGACCCAGCTGGTTTTGTGTGGCCAGATTTCGGAGCAGCACCAGAGGATCTACAGAACTTCCAGTCCGATGGTGGCGACTAGAAGGAACCCGGGCTACGAGTGGGTTTTCTATTTTGTTTCGCTCAATGTATTGTAAAAATTATTCTTTTGAGGCGTTTAGCCGACGAGCACCTGTTAGCTCGATGCACCTTTACTTACTGTCTGCCTACGGGCTGTAAACATGATTAAGAAATCCTAGGGTTGATCATGTATGACTTAACTCTTGCTAGTCCTCGTATTTTGTATGACTAGCTTCATGATCAGCTGAATATGTAATATTTGGGACGCCTTTTATTGTATATTTGGTGGTCTAACATCTTGTAATTATATTAGTTGTTGAGATTGAGACAATAGGCTTGACCTTAAGAGACCGTTGGCTTGTAGTAAACCCTCATATCTAGACAGCCGTGACCGTATAGCGAGGTGGATTTCATTTCAATATACGTAGCTGGCTATGTACGCCCCCGCTCTCCAGTATTCTGGTTCTGGGGCGTCACATGGTTTAAGTGGTGTCCCATGCAGGTCTTGGTATTCATGATATATGAGGGTTTACCGGATAGATGTCTCAATCAGTACTCGTCTTTGATCTCTATTCATATCTTTTGTATCTCTGGATTCTTGCCCTGATCATGTGCTTGTATCGTTGATCTGTCATGGTCCTTTCTTATTGTTTTCCTGTGTCGTCTTCTTCAGCGGCACTGTACCTGACCCCGCCGATCAGCAAGGTGGAGCACTTCCTGTGGACCAACAACCCGGAGATCAAGCCCAGCATTCTGGAGTAGCCTCCAGAGTTGTACCTCCCGGAGGAGAACCCCCAGTTCGGCCCGTCCAGCCTGCAGAGCCTGACGATGGCACCTTGGTAGGTCTCATCAGGACCTTGATAGCTTCCCAGGACCGTAGAGGAGACGCCTTGCACTAGGTAGTGGCAGATGCTTTGACTAGAGGCGGTCATCCAGGGAACAGCGCGGCCAACAGCTTCAAGTGCTTGAACCCTCCATTCTTCGACGGCAGCGAAGATGCGATTGCCGTGGACGCTTGGATTCAGGATATTGAGGTGATTCTGGAAGCAGCTAGGACACCTGAGAATGAGAAGGTGGCGGTGGTACGCCTACAGTTGTTAGACTTGGCTCGCAGTTGGTGGGCAGCACAAGCCATGGGATTAGTGGCACCCATTGCTTGGGCAGTGTTTAGAGAAAGATTCCAGACGAAGTATTTTGATGCTGTGGCTCGGTACGACCTACAGACGAGATTTACCAACTTGAAGCAAGGAGACAGAACGGTCGACGGTTATGCATCTGAGTTTTCTAGACTCAGTAGGTTCGCCCCCACCTTGGTGGCGACCGAGTTTGATAGGGCCCAACGGTTCCAACAAGGATTGCATTTGGAGATCTTGTTGGCAGTCGAGCAGTTCGAGCACCAGACGTTCGATGCAGTATTGAGAGCAGCTAGGAGGCATGAGTACACCTCCCAAAGGAACGTGGATAGGACCGGAGGTAGGAAGCGGTCCCACAATCAGATGCACCAATCATCAGCTCCAGCCCCGGCAACAAGAGGTTTGACTATTGGAACTCCGAGGCGGGCGGCCTCAGTGACGTCGGTTCAACATTCAACCCCAACGTACCCGCAGCAGCAGAAGCAGAAGCAGACTTCCGCGATGGGATGTTCTCATTGCGGGAAGCCAGGCCATGTAGTGGCGGATTATCGTAGGACGCAGGGATTATGCCTGGCTTGTGGAGCGACAGATCACAAGATAGGAGCCTGCCCGAATAGGGGTAGTTCATCCTCTTCTAACCTAACCAGTCCATCGGTTAGGGGACCAGCACCTATGCAGCAGCAGCAGTACCCGAGGCCCTTGTTGCCTCAGGCCCAGATATTTTATCAGCAGAACCAGCAATAGTATACCCAGGCTCAAGTGCAGAATAGGCAGAGAGGTTTCCAGTAGAGGGGACCCGCAGCTAGAGGACAAGGTCAGGCCATAATAATGACTATGGAAGAAGAAGTTGCACCAGGTGAGGTAGTGGCATGTACTATTCTCGTCAACTCCTCTCCAGCATTGGTATTATTTGATTCTGGTGCATCGCATTCATTCATGTCTGCACGATTCGCGATACGGATAGGATTGGAGCCCGAGTCATTATCAGTAAGGCTCAATATACTTACTGGTAATGGTCTTGTGGGAGTAGATCGAGTGTTTTCCTTGTGTCGGATCGTAGTTAGCGGTAGAGAGTTCCCCGCTAGATTCATAGAATTCCCTATGGCAGACTATGATATAGTCTTAGGCATGCATTGGTTGAGGAACCAGTATGCTAGGATAGACTGCCATGTTGGCAGGGTTATCTTTAGTATTCCAGGCGAGCCAGAGTTTTCATTTTCCAGAGGCGCAGTGGAACCATCTTCCCCAGTATTGCGGATGGCAGTAGCAGCATTGCAGTTACCCAAGATAGTTGAAGAGTTTCCAGATGTCTTCCCAGAGGAACTTCCAGGGATGCTGCCAGAGTAGGAGATTGAGTTCACTATAGACTTGATCCCCGGGACAGCACCAGTATCAGAGAGAGTCTACAAGATGCCACCTTCAGAATTGGAGATTTTGTACAAGATGATTGAAGAATTGAGGACCAAGGGATTCATTCATGCAAGTGGATCGCCTTGGAGAGCCCCGATGCTTCTTGTGAAGAAGAAGGATGGTACGTCCAGGTTATGTGTAGATTACCGTACCTTGAACTCAGTGACAATCAAGAACAGATACCCTCTCCCGAGGATAGATGACTTGTTTGATCAACTCAGAGGAGCTTCAGTGTTCTCGAAGATAGACTTGCGGTCAGGATACCACCAGATCAGAGTCAGAGAGCAGGACATCCCGAAGACAGCATTTAGAAAGAGGTATGGGCATTGGGAGTTCCTTGTTATGCCCTTTGGAGCGACCAATGCGCCGGCCGTATTCATGGACCTCATGAATCGCATTTTCATGCCTTACTTGGATCAGTTTGTGATCGTGTTCCTAGATGATATCCTGGTCTACAGCAAGAACGAAGCAGAGCACGAACAACATCTCAGAATCGTCCTTCAGACGCTTAGAGAGCATCAGTTGTATGCCAAGTTTAGTAAATGCGAGTTCTGGCTCGATCGCATTTCGTACTTGGGTCACATCATTACCCGAAGAGGAGTAGAAGTGGATCCTCAGAAGATTGTGGCTATCGAGTCATGGCCAGTACCTAGTTCAGCGGCAGAGGTTCGCAGCTTCCTTGGATTGGCCGGCTACTACCGGCGATTTGTTTCAGATTTTGCAAGAATTTCGGCACCGATGACCCAGTTGACCCGCAAGGATGTGCAGTTTGCTTGGACAGCAGAGTGTCAGGAATCATTTAAGAAGTTGAAGCGAGGTTTGATAACGGTTCCCATTCTTACACTTCCAGATGGGACCGGAGGATTCACAGTTTATTACGACGCTTCAGGTAGAGGATTGGGATGTGTCTTGATGCAGCATGGGAAGGTAATATCTTATACATCATGTCAACTTCGTGATCATGAGAAGAATTACCCGACCCACGACTTGGAACTGGCAGCAGTAGTGTTTGCACTTAAGCTTTGGCGGTGTCACGCCCCGACCCGGGAAATCGCTCGTCCTCGCTAGATTTTACCCGAATCATCGTCCTCGTTGGGGCGTGATGCCGCACGAGCCTGGAGTTGCGCTCGTACAAGGCAAGATAACAGGTTCACGTAGAACTATCTCAAATCGATAACATAAGCAGCAGAAGAAAATAAGTGAAACATAAGAATCTCTTTTATTAATATTGAACTGAAGGTTACAAAGGCTCTGAATGGCCCAATACATATGCCAATTGGCTACAACGCTCATGATCTCTCTTAGCTCACAAAGGATCACATTGCTCCATACATTATGCCTCTGTATAGCCACCAAGTAGTCTTCGGCCGAACATCTCCATGTCGCAAGTCCGAACGCATATGCGGAAGCTCCTCTTGAACGCCAAGGACTCCATGCCTCGGCACGTCCAAGCCAAGCTCCGCCCCGAGCTGATCATAATCTGAACCTGCACATAAACTAGTAGGGGTTTAGTGCTTTCGTCCTCGCTTCGCACTGATCAAGACCCGCTCGCACCCAAACCAAACACTTATTCATTTAGTGAAACATGCATCTTACTTTGTGGTCTTTCTATTTAGCCTTAGGATCAATTTCATGGCAAAACTTAACATAGCACATTTTTATAATGTGTCAGCACATCCCGTGTTCCTGCAGCAGATACAGTTAGCCATAACATAAACGTAAACATAGTGTTCGTGCTCATCTCGTCCCGTTTCCCTTAGCCTGCAGTGGTTAGAACTTAACATAAGCAAACATATGATTCACGCAACCGACCATTCATAAACATAAACATATGCATAATGGGTGGCAGGCCCTGCGCCTGCACCCAGCTCTCATCTCAGCCCACCGGCCCTATCTATATGAAGGTCACGGTGTGTCGCACCGTAATGGACTTGGCATCTCATATGTGTAAGCCTACAATCGCTTCGATACGGGTTGCTAGCCCAGTATCCGAAGGATCCCAAACTTACGGATATCATAGCTTATCACAGCACTGGACGGTCGCAATCCGTCCGAATGTTGTGCACCATAAATACCACACATAATTCCCTCCTTGGTCGAACGGTCCCGGCGCCCCGGCGTAACCGTTCGACGGAAGCAGTACCCGTGCACGGGCAATCCGAGTCCATTGACCATGCAATACGTTCTATAGCATACAATCCATAGCATACCAACCGATCTCGTATTCCATAAACATAGTGTCGCACATAAACGGTTTCCCGTGCCATAAACATAATCCATCATTCGCATGGGGAGCTCCGTCGGCGTTATGCCCCAACACATCCATATTGATGCACGACGCCCAACGGCTTAGTCGTCTCGTACTCGAAATCATGCGTCCCGTTCATAATGTTATTCGCATAGCCTACTCCGTATTTACTTAGTCATTTCGTAACATAAGTGCCCGATGGCACGCTCAGCGTCGTATTCAATGTTCTACGCCTAGAGTTCAATGTTCTCGGAGCCGTGCATCTGATGCACATCTCGATGTTGTCTTTCAATGTTCTACCATCATGCCCTATCGCGACTCGTGCACTTGATGCACGTCGCTTCAATTGTTCGATTGTTCAATGTTCTATCTTAGTGTTCGACACATACTCAAACCTTTCGTCGCCGAGCCACGCTCGCTAATTCGATAACATCTTACGCATACCATAACATATTTTATTAAGACGTGAAGGAATAGGGAGAGAGAGTCAAGAACCCGCCCATCTTAAGCCGATACGCCCTGTCGCCTCGCCGATTGAAGCGTCTCGCTTCCATAACTCGATCGCATAGCTAACTCCCGGACTTAGCCATTCCTTTGCTCTACTCGGTTGATTTGGCCTATCGTGCCCATGCCACAATCCGTTGCATGGCCACGATTTGGTTTTGCGGACACTTCATTATATAAGGCAAAAATGCCGACCTCTTATCGTCCAGCGTAGAAGCATAGCCTTTGGCCAACGCAACACTTGCATCGATTCGCATCGATACCTTATCGGGTCAACGCAACTCTTCGAGTCAACGACTCATCGTAATGTACCGATGCGGAGCGGGGCATTACATAATTTACCACTCGAAATCAGGTTCGTCCTCGAACCGAAACCAACACTTAATCCAAGTGCCTCGCATAGATCGCTTCACGATCTCGTACTACTATCGTTGGAATCATACAACTCAGTCTGGATCATACACATATTTTAGGCGTCCCACCAATATATGCATTTCAGCCAAGCTCAGTTGTAGGATATCGGGACAACTAACAAGCTTAACTTAAATCCTCAAGCATCCATCGGTCCGTACTCGACTTAGTCATATCTTAGCACCTATTTCTAAAATACTCTTCGTATGCATCATCCCATAACATGTGATCCTCTTCCAACATCTTTGCACATAACCTGATTCAAATCCGTAAATTCGATCTCATAAGTTTCTCGTCGGCCACCTAACGCATGCATTGCATAAGTCATTGCGCATCCGATCGTAACGAGCTCCCGCAACGCCTATTCGCCCAACCGTTTCCTATCTCTCGCATATCTCGAGTCTCTTGTCCTATCATTCATAACATTTTGTCTTAACGACATGGACTATGTCAACATGTCACAAATTCTTTTTGTCTACAATCCGTACTAAGTCTCGACGCAACTATCCATACGTGATCCACATTCTCTCGCTCCATCCATACGTTGCGTCTGGGGCTACCCCCGCTAGGTAACTTATCCAGACATCATGCTCGTACTCTTCCGACACAAGAGGTCGACTTGAGTCTACGATGCTCAAAGGCAACAATCTTTCTGACCCAAGGTCTCTTACGATACGTCCATCTCCGATACTCGACCGAGTATGAATCCTTTACTTAGTCCCCGTTTCAATCTCGACTAGTTCATTCCATAACTCAAATCGTGCGCTCAACATACATAGCCTAACCGTTACTCAAATCGATCTACGACACAACTCTTAGGGTCATTCTATTACTCGTCGCCCTCGTGCATTGCAAAATTCTTGCAATCGCCTTACCGCGTCACTACGCTAAGCACGTTCCTCAACATCTACTCAATCCAACATAACTTTTCTTGACCATATCGATTCTAGTACTCGCTAACTTTCGAGACACGATACTCGCTCGCTTAGACTTATCCTCAACATGCACTACCTCATTCCTTATCCTTCTTACGCGACTTCATTAGGGTCGTCCTATGGTTTCTTCAACATTTACTTGATTTGGCGGTCAAGTCTTCTAGGGTCATCTGCCCCGAAACTATGCTCGATAATTGAAGATCATCAACGAGGGACAGTTACAACGAGCCATGCTATATCCTATCGCAGAGCCAAATCAATTCTCGACATTTTCTATTCGACTTTTACCCAATCCGACATACCAATCCATAATTTGTCTATCCCCGCGCAACTGATGCGCCGTTACTACTCGAATCACTCAGGCACTGCCGTTGACAATATCGCACAATCCTCAATTCCACCTTCGCATCAAACCACAAATCCATATCCAAATTGCCACGCCTTGCAAGTTTGATTATCCCCACTGGATGAATCACCATACCAGTGCTCACGCGGAATGATCGTTCTAATTTTGACGTGACGCATGTGCGAGGCTGGTGTTGCGCTCGCTCAAGACAAGAATGTCAACATAGTGGTGATCCGCGAAACAATCCAGACACTTTCGTTTTCTTCCGAGTAACATCCATCAACTCTCAAATTCTTCGAAGCATTCCTACCGTTATCATCCAAACTGCCATCAGCTTAACTTGTTTCTTATTCATCCAACAACAATGCTCAACATAATTTTCGATCATTTGATCAGAGTATCCCCGAGTTATTACATATCGTCTTTGATACGCCTCAATACCATCGTCGATATGCATAACTTGAACATCTTCCTTTCTCATAAGCTCAAACCCGTTGCAATCATTGCCATTATCCGAACTCGGATACGAATCAAGTCTCGCACTTATCAAGATCCATTCGGTTATAACTACTTAACATCATCGCGACACAATTTTTCAATTTCACATATCCATTCTCATATCCCTAACTCGCACTTCCAATCGTGCTACCGATCCATCGCGTTAACCCAAATTCGTTCGCCCAATTTCTCCGTACTTACTCAACATGTTCCGAAGAAGTCTCCGTACTAACTCAACATAAGTTCGACCGGGTCGACCATTTCCTCAACGTAACATTCATTCGCATATGTTCGGGCTATCGTTCGACTTATACTTAGCGAATCCTCGTCCGACGTATCATCCATAAGTACGACTTCGCACATAATCGTTCGACTCAATTCATCGAAGCATACTTGTATCGACTTCTCTCAAGTCATTCCCACTAAAAATCTCGGTACTACTCCGTCCGTTGCGGACAACATATCGTAACGATACAATCGTCTCGACGTAACCTATCGTAAGTCACCAATCGGCTTAACATAGATATCGCCAAGTGGTATCCCATATACCACTCAGGATCGAGCCTATCGTTATCGACACAATACTTCGCTATACTTGCTCGCATAATTGGTATTGCATATACCACTCGAAATCGAGTCATTACTCGACATCACACTTCGCATAGGTCCGATATCTATCTTCCAACTTAACCGTCCCGTATGGTGATCCTTCCGATCCCAGCTCTAACGTTAGCTTAAGTTTGAAACTCATTCAATCTAACCGTACCATAGCGATCATATTGATCATACCTGCAGCATTCGCTTATTCGAAGCTCAACGCGACATACGGCCAACATAAACGTTCGCCTACTCAACTCGACTTAGCGACCAACTCGATTCGTTACTATCGCATCCACGATCTTCGAATCCCGCACGTTGCAGCTCGTGCAACAACTTAGTCTCGATATTTAAGGTCTTTACTCAATCTCGAACAATATTTCGCTATCCATCCGCATAGCCATACTATGCACATCATACCGTACCGACTCGTTGTACCGATGCAATGAACGATTCACGACTTGTCGCACTTCGTGCAACCGACAACACATAACCATTCGCCTAGCCACATAATACGTATCGCCTCACATATCGACCCGTTGCACTTCGTGCAACCAACAACACATATCTCTTCGTACTTCATGCAACCAACATCACCATATTCGTTGCACTTCGTGCAATCAACATCCCATAACCCGTTGCACCTCGTGCAACCAACACTCTCCGACGGCACCCGGAGATAACGTGATAGTCACGACATACTTGTGGCAGACGTACGCACTTAATATAGACTTATTGTATGGAACATCCAATGTAGCGTCGAGCAGATCCATGAGCCATGCGGTTGCGGAAACAACTTAGAGTCAACTGAATTTCGATATCGAAGCAACTGAGGGTCAAAGAGTTTCACGCACGGTCCAAAGGATGGAACCGCTCTGATACCAACTTGTCACGCCCCGACCCGGGAAATCGCTTGTCCTCGCTAGATTTTACCCGAATCATCGTCCTCGCTGGGGCGTGATGCCGCACGAGCCTGGAGTTGCGCTCGTGCAAGACAAGATAACAGGTTCACGTAGAACTATCTCAAATCGATAACATAAGCAGCGGAAGAAAATAAGTGAAACATAAGAATCTCTTTTATTAATATTGAACTGAAGGTTACAAAGGCTCTGAATGGCCCAATACATATGCCAATTGGCTACAACGCTCATGATCTCTCTTAGCTCACAAAGGATCACATTGCTCTATACATTATGCCTCTGTATAGCCACCAAGTAGTCTTCGGCCGAACATCTCCATGTCGCAAGTCCGAACGCATATGCGGAAGCTCCTCTTGAACGCCAAGGACTCCATGCCTCGGCACGTCCAAGCCAAGCTCCGCCCCGAGCTGATCATAACCTGAACCTGCACATAAACTAGTGGGGGTTTAGTGCTTTCGTCCTCGCTTCGCACTGATCAAGACCCGCTCGCACCCAAACCAAACACTTATTCATTTAGTGAAACATGCATCTTACTTTGTGGTCTTTCTATTTAGCCTTAGGATCAATTTCATGGCAAAACTTAACATAGCACATTTTTATAATGTGTCAGCACATCCCGTGTTCCTGCAGCAGATACAGTTAGCCATAACATAAACGTAAACATAGTGTTCGTGCTCATCTCGTCCCGTTTCCCTTAGCCTGCAGTGGTTAGAACTTAACATAAGCAAACATATGATTCACGCAACCGACCATTCATAAACATAAACATATGCATAATGGGTGGCAGGCCCTGCGCCTGCACCCAGCTCTCATCTCAGCCCACCGGCCCTATCTATATGAAGGTCACGGTGTGTCGCACCGTAATGGACTTGGCATCTCATATGTGTAAGCCTACAATCGCTTCGATACGGGTTGCTAGCCCAGTATCCGAAGGATCCCAAACTTACGGATATCATAGCTTATCACAGCACTGGACGGTCGCAATCCGTCCGAATATTGTGCACCATAAATACCACACATAATTCCCTCCTAGGCCGAACGGTCCCGGCGCCCCGGCGTAACCGTTCGAGGGAAGCCGCACCCGTGCACGGGCAATCCGAGTCCATTGACCATGCAATACGTTCCATAGCATACAATCCATAGCATACCAACCGATCTCGTATTCCATAAACATAGTGTCGCACATAAACGATTTCCCGTGCCATAAACGGTTTCCCGTGCCATAAACATAATCCACCATTCGCATGGGGAGCTCCGTCGGCGTTATGCCCCAACACATCCATATTGATGCACGACGCCCAACGGCTTAGTCGTCTCGTACTCGAAATCACGCGTCCCGTTCATAATGTTATTCGCATAGCCTACTCCGTATTTACTTAGTCATTTCGTAACATAAGTGCCCGATGGCACGCTCAGCGTCGTATTCAATGTTCTACGCCTAGAGTTCAATGTTCTCGGAGCCGTGCACCTGATGCACATCTCGATGTTGTCTTTCAATGTTCTACCATCATGCCCTATCGCGACTCATGCACTTGATGCACGTCGCTTCAATTGTTCGATTGTTCAATGTTCTATCTTAGTGTTCGACACATACTCAAACCTTTCATCGTCGAGCCACGCTCGCTAATTCGATAACATCTTACGCATACCATAACATATTTTATTAAGACGTGAAGGAATAGGGAGAGAGAGTCAAGAACCCGCCCACCTTAAGCCGATACGCCCTGCCGCCTCGCCGATTGAAGCGTCTCGCTTCCATAACTCGATCGCATAGCTAACTTCCGGACTTAGCCATTCATTTGCTCTACTCGGTTGATTTGGCCTATCGTGCCCATGCCACAATCCGTTGCATGGCAACGATTTGGTTTTGCGGACACTTCATTACATAAGGCAAAAATGCTGACCTCTTATCGTCCAGCGTAGAAGCATAGCCTTTGGCCAACGCAACACTTGTATCGATTCGCATCGATACCTTATCGGGTCAACGCAACTCTTCGAGTCAACGACTCATCGTAATGTACCGATGCGGAGCGGGGCATTACATAATATACCACTCGAAATCAGGTTCGTCCTCGAACCGAAACCAACACTTAATCCAAGTGCCTCGCATAGATCGCTTCACGATCTCGTACTACTATCGTTGGAATCATACAACTCAGTCTGGATCATACACATATTTTAGGCGTCCCACCAATATATGTATTTCAGCCAAGCTCAGTTGTAGGATATCGGGACAACTAACAAGCTTAACTTAAATCCTCAAGCATCCATCGGTCCGTACTCGACTTAGTCATATCTTAGCACCTATTTCCAAAATACTTTTCGTATGCATCATCCCATAACATGTGATCCTCTTCCAACATCTTTGCACATAACCTGATTCAAATCCGTAAATTCGATCTCATAAGTTTCTCGTCGGCCACCTAACGCATGCATTGCATAAGTCATTGCGCATCCGATCGCAACGAGCTCCCGCAACGTCTATTCGCCCAACCGTTTTCTATCTCTCGCATATCTCGAGTCTCTTGTCCCATCATTCATAACATTTAGTCTTAACGACATGGACTATGTCAACATGTCACAAATTCTTTTTGTCTACAATCCGTACTAAGTCTCGACGCAACTATCCATACGTGATCCACATTCTCTCGCTCCATCCATACATTGCGTCTGGGGCTACCCCCGCTAGGTAACTTATCCAGACATCATGCTCGCACTCTCCCGACACAAGAGGTCGACTTGAGTCTACGATGCTCAAAGGCAACAATCTTTCTGACCCAAGGTCTCTTACGATACGTCCATCTCCGATACTCGACCGAGTATGAATCCTTTACTTAGTCCCCGTTTTAATCTCTACTAGTTCATTCCATAACTCAAATCGTGCGCTCAACATACATAGCCTAACCGTTACTCAAATTGATCTACGACACAACTCTTAGGGTCATTCTATTACTCGTCGCCCTCGTGCATTGCAAAATTCTTGCAATCGCCTTACCGCGTCACTACGCTAAGCACGTTCCTCAACATCTACTCAATCCAACATAACTTTTCTTGACCATATCGATTCTAGTACTCGCTAACTTTCGAGACACGATACTCGCTCGCTTAGACTTATCCTCAACATGCACTACCTCATTCCTTATCCTTCTTACGCGACTTCATTAGGGTCGTCCTATGGTTTCTTCAACATTTACTTGATTTGGCGGTCAAGTCTTCTAGGGTCATCTGTCCCGAAACTACGCTCGATAATTGAAGATCATCAACGAGGGACAGTTACAATGAGCCATGCTATATCCTATCGCAGAGCCAAATCAATTCCCGACATTTTCTATTCGACTTTTACCCAATCCGACATACCAATCCATAATTTGTCTATCCCCGCGCAACTGATGCGCCGTTACTACTCGAATCACTCAGGCACTGCCGTTGACAATATCGCACAATCCTTAATTCCACCTTCGCATCAAACCACAAATCCATATCCAAATTGCCATGCCTTGCAAGTTCGATCATCCCCACTGGATGAATCACCATACCAGTGCTCACGCGGAATGATCGTTCTAATTTTGATGTGACGCATGTGCGAGGCTGGTGTTGCGCTCGCTCAAGACAAGAATGTCAACATAGTGGTGATTCGTGAAACAATCCAGACACTTTCGTTTTCTTCCGAGTAACATCCATCAACTCTCAAATTCTCCGAAGCATTCCTACCGTTATTATCCAAACTGCCATCAGCTTAACTTGTATCTTATTCATCCAACAACAATGCTCAACATAATTTTCGATCATTTGATCAGAGTATCCCCGAGTTATTACATATCGTCTTTGATACGCCTCAATACCATCGTCGATATGCATAACTTGAACATCTTCCTTTCTCATAAGCTCAAACCCGTTGCAATCATTGCCATTATCCGAACTCGGATACGAATCAAGTCTCGCACTTATCAAGATCCATTCGGTTATAACTACTTAACATCATCGCGACACAATTTTTCAATTTCACATATCCATTCTCATATCCCTAACTCGCACTTCCAATCGTGCTACCGATCCATCGCGTTAACCCAAATTCATTCGCCCAATTTCTCCGTACTTACTCAACATGTTCCGAAGAAGTCTCCGTACTAACTCAACATAAGTTCGACCGGGTCGACCATTTCCTCAACGTAACATTCATTCGCATATGTTCGGGCTATCGTTCGACTTATACTTAGCGAATCCTCGTCCGACGTATCATCCATAAGTATGACTTCGTACATAATCGTTCGACTCAATTCATCGAAGCATACTTGTATTGACTTCTCTCAAGTCATTCCCACTAAAAATCTCGGTACTACTCCGTCCGTTGCGGACAACATATCGTAACGATACAATCGTCTCGACGTAACCTATCGTAAGTCACCAATCGGCTTAACATAGATATCGCCAAGTGGTATCCCATATACCACTCAGGATCGAGCCTATCGTTATCGACACAATACTTCGCTATACTTGCTCGCATAATTGGTATTGCATATACCACTCGAAATCGAGTCATTACTCGACATCACACTTCGCATAGGTCCGATATCTATCTTCCAACTTAACCGTCCCGTATGGTGATCCTTCCGATCCCAGCTCTAACGTTAGCTTAAGTTTGAAACTCATTCAATCTAACCGTACCATAGCGATCATATTGATCATACCTGCAGCATTCGCTTATTCGAAGCTCAACGCGACATACGGCCAACATAAACGTTCGCCTACTCAACTCGACTTAGCGACCAACTCGATTCGTTACTATCGCATCCACGATCTTCGAATCCCGCACGTTGCAGCTCGTGCAACAACTTAGTCTCGATATTTAAGGTCTTTACTCAATCTCGAATAATATTTCGCTATCCATCCGTATAGCCATACTATGCACATCATACCGTACCGACTCGTTGCACCGATGCAACGAACGATTCACGACTTGCCGCACTTCGTGCAACCGACAACACATAACCATTCGCCTAGCCACATAATACGTATCGCCTCACATATCGACCCGTTGCACTTCGTGCAACCAACAACACATATCTTTTCGCACTTCATGCAACCAACATCACCATATTCGTTGCACTTCGTGCAATCAACATCCCATAACCCGTTGCACCTCGTGCAACCAACACTCTCCGATGGCACCCGGAGATAACGTGATAGTCACGACATACTTGTGGCAGACGTACGCACTTAATATAGACTTATTGTATGGAACATCCAATGTAGCGTCGAGCAGATCCATGAGCCATGCGGTTGCGGAAACAACTTAGAGTCAACTGAATTTCGATATCGAAGCAACTGAGGGTCAAAGAGATTCACGCACGGTCCAAAGGATGGAACCGCTCTGATACCAACTTGTCACGCCCCGACCCGGGAAATCGCTCGTCCTCGCTAGATTTTACCCGAATCATCGTCCTCGCTGGGGTGTGATGCCGCACGAGCCTGGAGTTGCGCTCATGCAAGGCAAGATAACAGGTTCACGTAGAACTATCTCAAATCGATAACATAAGCAGCGAAAGAAAATAAGTGAAACATAAGAATCTCTTTTATTAATATTGAACTGAAGGTTACAAAGGCTCTGAATGGCCCAATACATATGCCAATTGGCTACAACGCTCATGATCTCTCTTAGCTCACAAAGGATCACATTGCTCCATACATTATGCCTCTGTATAGCCACCAAGTAGTCTTCGGCCGAACATCTCCATGTCGCAAGTCCGAACGCATATACGGAAGCTCCTCTTGAACGCCAAGGACTCCATGCCTTGGCACGTCCAAGCCAAGCTCCGCCCCGAGCTGATCATAACCTGAACCTGCACATAAACTAGTGGGGGTTTAGTACTTTCGTCCTCGCTTCGCACTGATCAAGACCCGCTCGCACCCAAACCAAACACTTATTCATTTAGTGAAACATGCATCTTACTTTGTGGTCTTTCTATTTAGCCTTAGGATCAATTTCATGGCAAAACTTAACATAGCACATTTTTATAATGTGTCAGCATATCCCGTGTTCCTGCAGCAGATACAGTTAGCCATAACATAAACGTAAACATAGTGTTCGTGCTCATCTCGTCCCGTTTCCCTTAGCCTGCAGTGGTTAGAACTTAACATAAGCAAACATATGATTCACGCAACCGACCATTCATAAACATAAACATATGCATAATGGGTGGCAGGCCCTGCGCCTGCACCCAGCTCTCATCTCAGCCCACCGGCCCTATCTATATGAAGGTCACGGTGTGTCGCACCGTAATGGACTTGGCATCTCATATGTGTAAGCCTACAATCGCTTCGATACGGGTTGCTAGCCCAGTATCCGAAGGATCCCAAACTTACGGATATCATAGCTTATCACAGCACTGGACGGTCGCAATCCGTCCGAATGTTGTGCACCATAAATACCACACATAATTCCCTCCTAGGCCGAACGGTCCCGGCGCCCCGGCGTAACCGTTCGAGGGAAGCCGCACCCGTGCACGGGCAATCCGAGTCCATTGACCATACAATACGTTCCATAGCATACAATTCATAGCATACCAACCGATCTCGTATTCCATAAACATAGTGTCGCACATAAACGGTTTTCCGTGCCATAAACGGTTTCCCGTGCCATAAACATAATCCACCATTCGCATGGGGAGCTCCGTCGGCGTTATGCCCCAACACATCCATATTGATGCACGACGCCCAACGGCTTAGTCGTCTCGTACTCGAAATCACGCGTCCCGTTCATAATGTTATTCGCATAGCCTACTCCGTATTTACTTAGTCATTTCGTAACATAAGTGCCCGATGGCACGCTCAGCGTCGTATTCAATGTTCTACGCCTAGAGTTCAATGTTCTCGGTGCCGTGCACCTGATGCACATCTCGATGTTGTCTTTCAATGTTCTACCATCATGCCCTATCGCGACTCGTGCACTTGATGCACGTCGCTTCAATTGTTTGATTGTTCAATGTTCTATCTTAGTGTTCGACACATACTCAAACCTTTCGTCGCCGAGCCACGCTCGCTAATTCGATAACATCTTACGCATACCATAACATATTTTATTAAGACGTGAAGGAATAGGGAGAGAGAGTCAAGAACCCGCCCACCTTAAGCCGATACGCCCTGCCGCCTCGCCGATTGAAGCGTCTCGCTTCCATAACTCGATCGCATAGCTAACTTCCGGACTTAGCCATTCCTTTGCTCTACTCGGTTGATTTGGCCTATCGTGCCCATGCCACAATCCGTTGCAAGGCCACGATTTGGTTTTGCGGACACTTTATTACATAAGGCAAAAATGCCGACCTCTTATCGTCCAGCGTAGAAGCATAGCCTTTGGCCAACGCAACACTTGCATCGATTCGCATCGATACCTTATCGGGTCAACGCAACTCTTCGAGTCAACGACTCATCGTAATGCACCGATGCGGAGCGGGGCATTACAGGCGGTACTACTTGTATGGAGACAAAGTAGAGATATTTACTGATCACAAGAGCCTGAAGTATGTTTTCACCCAGAAGGACCTTAATATGCGGCAGAGGAGATGGCTCGAGCTACTGGTGGACTACGATGTAGATTTGCAGTATCATCCAGGGAAGGCCAACGTTGTAGCAGATGCATTGAGAATGAGAGCTGGAGTTTACTTTCTAACGGCGCAACCAGAGTTATTGGTAGATCTTCAGAAGACGGGAATTGAAGTGGTTCTTCCTACCAACGTAGCATTGATGGCCAGTCTACAGGTTCAATCCAGCATAGTTGAGAGGATTCGGATGGCACAATCTACAGATTCTAAGATTCAACGACTCAGAGCAGAGTGTGAGGTAGGGAGAAGGCTAGAGTTGTGCATTCATGAAGATGGTACAATTCGACATGACACTCGTCTTTGTGTACCCAGTGGAGATATCAGACAAGAGGTCATGGAAGAAGCTCACAGTTCACAGTATTCTATTCATTCCGGTGGCACGAAGATGTACCGTGATGTTCGTCAGTATTTCTGGTAGAATGGCATGAAGAGGGAGATAGCCCGGTTTGTCTCTCGGTGTTTGGTTTGCCAGCAGGTTAAAGCTGAACATCAGAGGCCCGCTGGACTTCTTCAGCCCTTGCCGATTCCAGAATGGAAGTGGGCGCATGTGACAATAGATTTTGTGACTGGATTGCCTAGATCCCCAGCTGGTAGAGATGCTATTTGGGTTATAGTTGACCGGCTCACGAAGGTGGCTCATTTTCTCCCATTCAGAGTTGGGCAGCCTACGGCTCAGCTAGCAGAGATGTACGTCAGGCAGATTGTCAGGCTTTACGGTGTGTCCGTCAGTATCACCTTGGACAGGGATTCAATATTCACATCACACTTTTGGCGTAGCTTGCAGGAGAGTTTGGGGACTCACCTTCAGTTTAGCTCAGCTTACCATCCGCAGACAGATGGCCAGTCGGAGCGCACAATCCAGACACTTAAAGATATGTTGAGATCTTGTACACTTGACTTCAGTGGTCCGTGGGAAGATCACCTGCACTTAGTGGAGTTCTCGTACAATAACAGTTTCCAGGCCAGTATTCAGATGGCCCCGTTCGAGGTACTGTTTGGCAGGAAGTGCAGATCCCCGCTAGTATGGGACGATGTCGGAGAGAGGCAGATGCTCGGTCCAGAAATGATTGCCCAGACAGTTGAAGTTGTCAGAAAAGTCAGGGATCATCTTCGAGTTGCCCAAGATCGCCAGCGGCATTGGGCCGATGCTTATCGACGTCCCTTAGAGTTTGCTATCGGCGACCATGTATTCCTTAGGATCTCACCTAACCGTGGCGTCATTCGTTTTGGCATGCGGGAAAAGCTTAGTCCTAGGTATATAGGGCCGTTCGATATCCTGGAGCGAGTAGGAGACGTATCCTATCGTCTTGCTCTTCCGCCGTCGCTAAGCGAGGTACATGATGTATTCCATGTGTCCCAATTACGACGGTATATCCCGGACCCGAGCCATATCCTAGACCATTCGGAATTGGTTGTTGGTACCAACCTTTCGTATGAGAAGAGGCCCGTGTCTATATTGGACTGGAGAGAGAAGATACTCAAGAACAAGACTATTAGCTTAGTCCGTGTTGCTTGGGGTCATCACTCTCTGGATGAGTCAACGTGGGAGCGTGAGGATGACATCCGATCGCGATATCCCGACTTGTTTGACTCGTAAGGTATAATGTTTTCCTTATGCCTTATGCTTTCCATCCCTTGCTTGCATGTATGATTGTATGATTGAACTGCTTAGTGTAGTTGTTGGTGCTTAGTATAGCTTGCCGTGGCAGTCTCTAGCTCCTTGATTAAATTTCGATGACGGAATTCTTTTAAGGTGGGTAGAGTTGTCACCCTCATTTTTCGTATTTCGTATTTATACTCGTAATTATATTTTGGCATGTATTTTTATTTTTCTCGACTTGCAAAATTTTGGGTTTTCTCGTATTTTGGGTTTCGGCTCGGCTCGGTTTTAGTTGGTTGGTTTGGCTTGGTTTGATTTTAAACCATTGAAATACCTTAACCTATACTCCTCCCTCATTCCACCACAACCACCCTCATTAAATCCCCACCAACCTTTCTCTCTCCTCCATAATTTCTATTAATTTCTCCATCTTTTTCTTCCTCCTTCCTCCACCAACACCATAGGCAAGTGCACCTTGCCACCAAATAAGCACCACATTTTATTTATCCATTAACTAGATTAGGCTATGGGGAACAACATTAGAACTTGGCATTTTGTGATTTGGAGTCTCCATTGTTCTAGATCTAAGTTTTAACTATTTTTGAATTTTCTTGGTTTTGATCTATTAAACTTAGATTTTTCCTTGTTTTGAGGCTTCCATGTGGAAGAGAATTCAATTTTACACAAGTTAGAACTTTGAAAATCCAAATTTCGTTTTGATTTGGCAAAGTTTTGAAGATTTAAAATCTAGGGTTCTTGAGGTTTTCCTCTCGGCCAGATTGGAGAAGAAGACCTCGGCCTGCGCTCTTTAGCGCATGGCCAGACTGCGCACTCCTCGGCCAGCGCCTTGCGCTGGCGCTTCTTAGCCCAGCGTCTTCCTCCCTTGGCGCACTTGAATGCTGCGCCGTTCATCCCCCGCACAATCCGACCCTAGCGCACTTGACTGCTGTGCAACTCGCTTTCAGCTCAGCTCGGCTCAGCTCCAGCGCAATCCAACCTCTGCGCAACCCGCTCCTAGCGCAGCCAACTTCGGCGCAACCCGACTCTGCGCAATCTGATCCCCTGCGCAGTTCATCCCCTGCGCAGTCCATCCCCCTCTGCGCAATCTGATCCCCTGCACAGTCCATCCAACCCCTGCTCAACCTGACCCCCCTTTGCGCAATCTACTTGTCTATGATGGTTTGGTCTTATTTCTTGGACTTGGCTTCTCTTTTGTGGATTGGAGTTTTGAGATCTTGTTCCACATAACACGACTGTCTCGACCCCAACACGACCTGGCATGGTTTTGGTGTTTGCTTATGACTAGTACGGTTTTCGTAATTTCTGTGAAGTATGATTCTAGTACTTTCTGATCTTCTTGAGAGTGGCCCGTGGCGGCGCACTCCTGACCTATAACTTGTAACTTGACTTGACTTAATGCTGTTGCGATGACTAACTTGACCTGTATAATCAACTCTGACTCTGTGGTTGTTTATTCTTGCTGCTTTGTGCAATCCACTTGTCTTGTCTTGCATCATGTCTAGGACGTGACTCCCTGGTTACCACGGTTAGGGATTCATACTAAATATGGATTAGGCTAATGTCTAGATCAAACTATAGTTTATGGAGAATTTTCAGTCACATGTAATCTCGTTATCTGGGCGCTTTTAAACGGACTTGTAGCCTGCCGACGAGTAGGGCACATTTCCAGCACACTGTTACGTGTTGCACCCTCTAAGTCACCTAAGGGTATATCGTCTCCTGGGCGATGTACCCAACCATACTCTCAACCCGCGGAAGGATAACTAGATAGTCTGCAGGGCTTGGGACTGGAGAATTCTCATTGCATCTTGTTAGTAAATAGGCTTGTGATAACCCTAGTTAGTTAAAGTAGTAAGCCGTAGTAATTGCTCGACCGATTGTGAATGGATGTTGTCTATCCCTGTCTAGGTCTTGTCTAGTCCCAGTACCTGGTTCCTCCCGAACATGTTTGTTTTACTTATTCTTAACAATAAATGGATAGAGACAAGTGCTATTCAGGCGAAGGGTTACAACCCCGGTCCTTGTTTGGTTTACGGGTTATAATCTGGCTCCCGGAATGGTTCCCTGTCACTAGTCGTTTATTATCCTGTTGTACTTTTATTACTTGTACTTTTTTTCCGTTTTCTTATGATCTGATATGCTTGCTTTATTCTTATTTTGTGGCCTCCTTTGTGGCACTTGCTGGGGTTTGACCCAGCTGGTTTTGTGTGGCCAGATTTCGGAGCAGCACCAGATGATCTACCGAACTTGCAGCCCGATGGTGGCGACTAGAAGGAACCCGAGCTACGAGTGGGTTTTCTATTTTGTTTCGCTCACTCTATTGTAAAAATTATTCTTTTGTGGCATTTAGCCGACGAGCACCTGTTAGCTCGATGCACCTTTACTTACTGTCTGCCTACGGGCTGTAAACATGATTAAGAAATCCTAGGGTTGATCATGTATGACTTAACTCTTGCTAGTCCTCGTATTTTGTATGACTAGCTTCATGATCAGCTGAATATGTAATATTTGGGACGCCTTTTATTGTATATTTGGTGGTCTAACATCTTGTAATTATATTAGTTGTTGAGATTGAGACAATAGGCTTGACCTTAAGAGACCGTTGGCTTGTAGTAAACCCTCATATCTAGACAGCCGTGACCGTATAGCGAGGTAGATTTCATTTCAATATACGTAGCTGGCTATGTACGCCCCCGCTCTCCAGTATTCTGGTTCTGGGGCGTCACAACCTGATAGCGGCTTCACTTGGTACACTGCTACAAAACCTAGTGAACAATACTAGGTCGTTTAGAAACGACAAGCAAGTCCTCGCCCAAAAACGGTTAATGAAAATATAATGAGGAATGAAACGTAAAGATTTTCTATCAAGTGGATAGGAATATGCAATTTACATTGTTATTGTTCCATTCATTTAAGTAGTATAAACGTCCTGTTTGGCTTTATTTAAAATGGAGTAGTTTTCTCCTAGAATGAAATGAAATTTGAAGGACATGTTACTGTCGATGTAGATGTAAAAATCTTCGAGCTTCCCTTGAGCT
Source organism: Iris pallida (assembly GCA_029216955.1). NCBI lineage: Eukaryota > Viridiplantae > Streptophyta > Magnoliopsida > Asparagales > Iridaceae > Iris > Iris pallida. The sequence goes on from JANAVB010028398.1 coordinate 7,959,546, forward strand.
TATCATAAATTTTGTCTCCCTTGGACAAAATTGAAATATGCCTCCCTTGGACAAAATTGAAATATGCCTCCCTTGAGCAAAATTGAAATATGCCTCCCTTGGGCTAACCCTAAAATGCAATGCAATTTGGAGAACAATCCCTGAATATTCATCTAAATATTTCCCGTCAACAATTCCGTTAACCTGGGATCAGGCTGTGAATTCGGAGCCTCCCTTGGGCTTAACAATCATCTACTCGATGTTACTGTCGAAATAGATGTAAAAAAATTTCCGAGCCTCCCTTGGGCTTAGTTTGCCTCCCTTGAGCAAACAAAATACTGATCAGCTTTTTATTGTAATTATGTTACGGGACATTTAGGGATATTCAGTTTGTTCTCCCCTGTCCAATGCTTCCTAAATGATTCTAAGTATCTTTCCTAAATGACTTTAGATCTTAGGGAGTAACCCGATTTTTCTGAAGGTCGAAAATTTGACTATCTCTTGATTTTTTCAAAATTTTTGGCAGAATCTCCTTTGTATAGGACGACTCCGAAAATTCACAAGAGACAATATATAACATAAAAATATAAATCCGGGTTCGCCGACCCCTTCGGTGGAGCAACTCTCAATACCGGAACCACGCAGATATTATATCGGGTTCGCCGACCCCTTCGGTGGAGCAACTCTCAACACCGGAACCTCACGCAACCATCATATGTATATATATAAATGCTTAATAAAAAATTTCTTTCTTACCATGGCCATTAAGCAAGCAAGCAAACATTTTAATCTTTCTTTCTGATTATTGCGATTTGCTCTGTTTATAAACTAATCAAATATCTCGGAACAAAATTGTTAGCGACATGAGGATATATATCATCTAACTACCAACCGATGTCACTAAATATTAAATTATTATCTATGCTCCTTTAAAGATGCAATTAAGGAAAAAGAAAATTGAGAATTAATAGGGGTAGGGTTACCATAATATATAGGTACCCAAAATACATATTTTAACTAATAATCATGCCGAGACATGTTAATTATGCACAATCTTAAGTAGGGACAGATTTGAAATAATATGTTAAAAATTAAAACTAACTCTTATTTATACATGCCATAATAAGGGAGAAAACTCTTATCTACATATGACGTGTCAAGAATATAAAATTCATATGTAATGATTTTCCTTTAAGCATATATATGGAATCCCAGTATGTCAAAACTTATAGGTGTCCATGAAATTTTTTTTGTACTTGTGTTTGTGTCCACACAACATGTCAGGGTGTGTACATGTGTGAGAGATATATACATACATATTGTTAGGTTGATTTCAACCAACAAAAATTTAATGGAAAGTAGTCTTTGGTATATAAGTACATGAATTGCATAGATAAAATATGCCAAGATATATATGTATGTGTGTATATGAACATACGTGTCCTTGCATATATGTATTTACATTCAAAGTACCTTATATTGTGTCAAGTTGTGTCCATACATATTATCCTTCAAAGTATCTCATATTGTGTCATTTTTTTTCGGGTCCATATATATATATATATATATATATATATATATATATATATATATATATATATATATATATATATATATATATATATATATATATATATATATAATTTTTTAGATGGAAACCACATGATATCACTTGAAAATTTAAAGTTGAAGTGCACATACATATTCAAAATATTTATAGTGTTGAGTGCAACACATGTGCCCAATTTATACATTTATATAAATCATCTTGTGTCCAAGCATCTATTTATGTGTGTCTAATATATATATATATATATATATTTTTTTATTTATATATATATATATATATATATATATATATATATATATATATATATATATATATATATATATATATATATATATATATATATATATATATATATATATATATTGTATTGTGTCCAATATATATTTTTGTTTTGTGTCCAAGATGCATACCCATCTCTATATTCATGCTACAATATTACATGGTGGGTTTTAACCACAATATATATTTTCAGAGAATGGAAATAATCCCTAACTTATTTCATTATGAAATTTAAAGCAAAAAAATAAGATAAGTCTCAAGGAAGAGGGAAAGAAGGAGAGGACTTGCCTTAGAAAATTTGGGTTTGGAATTGGGGCTAGGACTTGGATCTTCTTCTTCAATTACTTCTTCCTTCTTCTTTGTTCCATCTTCATCTTCTTCCAATCTTCCTTCTTCTTCTTCTCCAATTTCTTCTTCTTTTTTTTTTGAAGAATAAGAGGGTTAGGTTTTTGAAGATGGTGGTGGTGATGATGGTGGAGATGGAGATGAAGATGGAGATGATGGTGTTGGAGGTGGAAATAACGGAGGAAGGAGAGGAGGATGAAGAGGTGGCCGGCTGGAGAGGGGGTGGCCGGCGGCTGCGGCAGGCGGGTGACAGCGGCGGCGACAGGAAGTCCGGCGGCAGCAGCAGCAGGTGGGAATGGGGAGAGGAGTTCATGTGGGTGTGTGTGTGTGTTGGAGAGGAAGAGATGGAGAGAAATAGGGAGATGAGAGTGAGAGAGGAAGAGATATAGAGAGAGGGAGAGAGAGAGAGAGTTCGAGAGAGAGCGAGAGATGACCGAGAGAGGGAGAGAGAGAGATCGAGAGAGTGAGAGAGGGTTCGAGAGAGGGAGAGAGGGTGCAGGTGAGGGGTTGCCCCTCTCTCTTTCTCTAAATATATATAAATTTATTTTATTTTTTTTCCTTAGGGTTTCAAAATAAAAATTTAAAAAAAATAAGAATGAAAAAAAATTATTATTATTATTATTACATCAATTATTGTTTATATCATTAAAAAATTTAGAGCAAAACATTTAATTAGATGGAAATATAATACAATATTAATACATTAATTATTGAAAAGCAGCTATGACACAGACATGGCCCTCAAAGCAATCAACTAAACAGTCACGAGAACCTGTCGCATGAAGAGTAGCCCCAATATCGAATATCCAAGGGACAGAAGAATTCTTACGCAACAGACGATCAGAGTTTGAAGAACCAGGGTTGGAAGGATTGTCGTTACCCAGCAAGCTCATCAGTTTCTGCCATTGTTCGCCTGAGAGCGGTGAAGGATACCCTTCATGCATCATATCTGCCGAATTCCCAGCAAGACCAGCAGGGACACCATGACTAGCAGCGGCGACATGATGAACAACCCCTGCGCCACCAGCACCGCGTCCTCCATCACTCTCTGCTGTGGTGCCGGGCCTCTGCTACCACCAGCACCACGTCCGCCCTCATATGCCTGCCTATATATAGAATGGTTCCCTCTATCATTCATCATTCACTCAGTCGCAGCTCTCTCTAACGACCAAAGTTACTAATCAGTAATCAAGATATGGCATCCAAGACCGTCGTGAGCCACCGGGCGGGTGCCGAGGTCTGCCACGGAGACGCCGAGTGCAGGAAGAAGTCCGTCGAGCTCCTCGGAGAGCTCGGCCTCCCGAGGAACCTCTTCCCTCTGGTGGACATCCAGGAGTTCGGCTACAACAGGACCACGGGCTTCATGTGGCTGGTCCAGAAGAAGAGCACCACCTACACCTTCGAGAAGATCAAGCGCAAGGTGTCCTACGCCACGGAGGTGAGCGCGTTCGTGGGGCCTCGGTCGATAAAGAAGCTGAGCGGTGTGAAGACGAGGGAGCTCCTCCTATGGCTGACCGTCTCCGAGATATTCTTCGCCGACCCTACCACCAAAGAACTCACCTTCAAGACCCCCACCGGGATCTCCGACAGCTGCGAGGCCTCCGTCTTCGACCTCGAATGAACAGATCGATCAGTGGATTGCCGCTAGCTATCATTCTTGGCAATGCCAAATCTTTACTCTTTAGCTATCTATAAATATGAAACTTATATGTTTTCGCATTAATTAGTTTCTTATGAATGGAAGTTTACTTTTGTAAGTTCCGCATTCATGTAATATACTTTTCATTGCAATCGATGGAAGGAGAATTAATTTAACTTCAAGGAGAAAGAGATGCTGCAAGTAATGATTTTTCGGTTGATATAACTCTCTATATAGAGCTTGCTTTAACAATTTTAGATGATCGATCTATCACGAAAGCAAATAAACAATTCTTCTTCTTCCCTATTAGATCCAATCCATGAGCAGCTAAAGCTGAAATGATGTCAAGGTTCACAAACTTACCTCGAGTAATCAACACAAATAATGCTGACTTTTAGCCTTTTAGATGGAGTTTAATTTGGTGGTCATTAAATCATACTAATTGCAAATATAATTTTCTTTGCGAAAAGTTGTTTAATATAAATATTCTAGTAGAATAATTTGTTCCTAGATCAAGAGGATAAGCATTTGGTTGATTCGGTTTCAAATGAACGAATTAGTCGAAATCGAATAAATTAAAACTATAAAAATTCAAACTAAAATTGAACCAGATTTAGCCATAATCGAGAGGGTTTTTTATTCTTAGAACTAATGTCATGTTTACTCTTCTCGATCGATTCATGGGACACTGGAAATCGCTCGGCCTAGGAGAGACTGCAACACCATGGGACTTGTACATCCTCGCGATCAGGATGTGTCTTGTCTACTAGTGAGATAGGCTTGTAAATCTCAACGGCTGATAGTCAAGTCCATTAGTGAAGAGTTTAATCATGAGTCACAGCTGCTAATAGTCGTGCCTACAACTTGAGCATTTACGATATCACGTCCAGTGACGACTTTATGGTCCTCCGAAATTGGGGTGTGACAGTTTTCAACATATGTGGAGAACACTCTGGAGTGCAACGAGCGTCATTCGTGTGTCAGAGATGCTCGAAAAGCAGAAGGTGTCGAAGTAGAGTTCATAAAATAGCAGTTTGAGAATATATCCAGACCTGACCGTGTTCCGTCTGAGTATAGTCAGTTTAAGACACAACTCTTTAGTATGGGACGATCGTGTTCGTTCAGATTTCGGTCGATGTTAAGCAGAACTTGTTGGGATTTTTGAATAAATTTTTGTTTTAAATCTGCAAAATAATAAACTTAATTAAATATTACCGGCCTCCGGGGAAGTCGCGCACGTAGCACTGCCCTAAGAGATAGTCCGTGTCTATGTGCAGACTGGATCCGAACGCTCCTATAGTGGTAAAATCTCCGCTTCACCGGAATCTCTTTGCCGCACACGACGTAGAGAGAGTGACCCTGACTTAGCTCTGCCCAGAGCAACAAGCAACAATGAAGCAACAGAAATTCGAGAGCGACAAAAATTGGAGAGTTTCTGCAGAGGAGATTGTTTTCTGTGTGGAAAAGAAGGAGAGGGGATCAATATATATAGTCTGTTGGGTAATTACACCAACGGATAGAAAATAAAGAGGATTTAATTCGGACGTTTAAGAAGACAATTATGTATGAACGTTATAAAACGTTTACTGCACATGGTTCATTGAACCTGGACGGATATCACGATCCAACTGTTACAGAATTTAAAAGAATAGTAACGATCATAATTTTAAATAGGAGCAAAAAAGATTTTTGAGTCTCAGCTCGAACTCGAAGAAGGAATCGGATCGGCATTCGGCGCCCGCAGATGTGGGCACGTGCCCGCACCCGTTACGTGCGTCGAACCGAACCGAGCCAGGCCGGACGGCGGCGGCGTCACGCGCTGTGGCCCGTGGGGCTCCCACTCAATGGTTTAATGAAGCAAGATGGAAGGAGTGTATATGTGCACATTGAATGCTACCATGCTAGCCAATGTGGGACTAATGAACTTGAGGTTTTGCTCAAGCTACTGCACATGTAGCTAACAATCCCCCTCCAAAAGGTCAAGTTCCAAAATAATAGAAGAAAAGAAATAAGAAGAAGAATAAGAAGAAAAATAAGAGAATTTCTGGACAGTAGTATGCTATGCATAAATGAGATGGATTACAGCCTTGAATCTCACGTAGTGACTATTGTTTTTGTCTGAAGAAGGGCTTGATGGACTATGCCTTGAATCAGTCTTCTTGAACCAGACTCGAAAAATAGCACACATAGTACGCTAGAGGTACTTGGGTCTATCGGGTGGCACATTTGGTTGGCCATGCGCACATTTACATATTCATGAGAGTTGTCTAGGATCGTCCTGTCCTATAGTCGCGGCCCTCACGACCTCTCATATAGGTAAGTCCTCAAGGGTTGGTGATAGAAATTAATCTTGCATATCATGCTTGGACTTATTAAGAGTTTAAACTCACCCTATCCATATCACAAAAGGAATATTGTCACCATAAGGATGGGATATTAATGTACACATGTACAGCCTCTTGAACTTTTATTTTAAAGAGAATTTAATCTCCCAGTCAGTGTTCCATAATAGTCACCTAGTCCAGTTTGTTCCTACCCATTGAACCGGCTTCTTAGGATCTCCAGTCAGACTCGGTTGGGTTGCCACTGCTGGTGACTATACTATGAGCTTAACCCCATCCCCCTCAATAATTTTAGGATCAATGTCCTAGATAGATCCTTCGTCAAGTGGTCTGCAAGGTTCTTTTCTGACTTTATATAGTCAAGAACCACATATTTGTCCAATAAGCTCTTTATTGACTTGAAGCGCAGCTGCAAGTTCCTGTTCATCTTTGCATTCACAGAATCATGCTTTAGTAGTTCTATAACAGATTTATTATCACAGTTTACAGAAATTGTAAAAACAAGATGAACAGAAACAGGAATATACATAATAAGATTTCTAAGACATTCGGCTTCTGTACAGGTAGTGTCCAAAGCTATCATTTCAGAGTCTATTGTGCTTCTGGCTATGATAGTTTGTTTACATGAACCCCAGAAGATCGTAGCTCCTGCCAGGGTAAAAATATATCTAGTTGTGGATTTCACATCAAGTGAATCAGTTACCCAATTTGCACCCGAGTAACCTTCTATGATATCAGGGTGTCTAGAATAATAGAGTTTATAATCTAGAGTTCCCTTAAGATATCTAAATACTCTATCCAATGCAGTCCAATATGACTGATTTGGGTTACTAGTATATCTACTTAGTCTCCCAATAGCAAACGCAATGTCGGGTCTAGTCCTATTTGTTATGTACATAAGGGAACCAATCATTTGTGAATATCTATGTTGTTCTATAGGTGATCCTTCATTTTTCTTGAGAACAACATTAGTAACATAAGGAGTTAGGGCAGATTTTTTGTCAAAGTACTCAAACTTTCTTATCATTTTCTCAATTGAATGTGTTAAAGATAGAGTATAACCCTCTTTGCATTTGGACACTTGCATTCCTAGGATCAGGGTTGCTTCACCTAGGTCTTTCATGTCAAACTGGTTAGATAAATAATTCTTAGTGTTATTTATCAATTCCAGTAAAGATCCAAAAATAAGTATATCATCAACATACAAGCATAATATGACACAACTTTCATTTGTATTTTTAGAATATAAATATTTGTCATATTCATTTGGCACAAAGCCAAGTTCTATAATGACTTTGTCAAATTTGTTGTGCCATTGCTTGGGAGCTTGCTTTAGGCCATAAAGAGATTTTACTAATCTACAAACCTTGTTATCTTGGCCTTTAGCAATAAAACCTTCAGGTTGCTCCATGTTCTTCCTCTAAATTTTTATTTAGAAATGTTGTCTTTACATTCATTTGATGGATCAGCAAGTCATGAATGGAAGCTAAGACTAGGAGGGTTCTAATAGAAGAAATTCTAGCAACAGAAGAATAGGTATCAAAATAATCTAATCCCTTTTTCTAGGTAAAACCTTTGGCTACTAATCTAGCCTTATATTTCTCTATAGTACCATCGGCTCTAAGTTTCTTTTTAAAGATCCACTTACAACCTATGAATTTGCTACCCAAAGGAAGGTCTGCTAAAATTTAAGTATTATTCTCCATAATGGAGTTATACTCATTGTTAATAGCTTCTTTCCAGAAAGGGACATCAGGAGAGGATATGGCTTCTTTATAAGTTGAAGGATCACCCTCTATTAAAAATGTGAAGAATTCTTCTCCTAAGTTCTTTTCAATTCTTTCTCTTTTACTCCTTCTAGGTTCTATGACTTGTTCAGATTGAGAACTAGGTATCTGATCATAAGAACTAATAGATGGAGTAAGAGAAGGGTTAAAGGAAGATGAAGGGTTTCTATCCTTGAAGGGAAAGATATTCTCAAAGTAAACTGCATCTCTAGCTTCTATAATTGTGTTATTAGAGATTTTATTTACTTCAGAATGAGTTACAAAAAATCTATTGGCATTACTATCTACAGCATATCCTATGAACACAGCATCTACAGTCTTATGTCCTATCTTCCTCTTTTTGGGTTCAAGAATTCCTACTTTAGCCAGACATCCCCAAACTTTGAGGTAATTAATCCTAGGAGTTCGACCTTTCCATAACTCATATGGTATCTTATCGTTAGTCTTACTGGGTATCCTATTAAGAATATAACAGGCTTATAAAAAGGCTTCTCCCCAAAGATTATCAGGAGCACCTTAGTTGAGAAGCATGGCATTGACCATATATAACAGAGTGTGATTCTTTCTTTTAGCAACTCCGTTGGACTGTGGTGAATAAGGAGTAGTTACCTCATGAATAATTCCATGTTCTTCACAGAAGTTAGTCATATCATTTGAAGTGTACTCTCCACCACGATCTGATCTAAATTCTTAATCTTTCTATCTAGCTGGTTCTTAGCTTCGGATTTATAGACCTTGAATCTGTCTAGAACTTCATCTTTGGTCTTAAGGAGGTAGGTGAAACAATACTTTGAATGGTCATCTATAAAAGTAACAAAGGATTTCCTACCGCCTCGAGTTAAGACCCTATTGGAGTCACATACGTCACTATGGATAAGTTCTAGGAGTTCAGAATCCCTATAGATAGATTTAAAAGGCAATCTTGTGTGTTTGGCTTGAACACATGTCACGACCCTCACCCGTTTTTCGGATGCAAGCTCGTGAGCAAGCCAGCTATGCATCAAGCGGACTCCAGCCCGACTCGAATACGTAAACGCTGTCAAGGCTATGGTATACAGCCAAAACATGGCAATACAATCTATATCTCAATCCACAATAAGAATATGAAACACGAATGAACAATTATGGATCATGGTCTGCAGCCCATTATCATATTGTCCGATTAGACTCCAAGAATGATATGAGTCTATAAAATAAGCAGAATATATTATGGTACAGAATATAAAGCATGAAGGATAATGAAGAAATATCACAAGCAAATACATATATCATACATCGCAATCCTCTACCATCCCAGTCTGCTAACTAACTCCATGCAGTCGCTAAACCTGAAGAGATCATCAGGTCCTCAGAGGACATAGCAAGATACATAAAAACATGCCTATCTACCAGTTTAATCATGAATGATAATATATAAACATGATATAACAAGGAACGACACTTAACATGGCAAGAGATTGCGACCAAACTGCTAACAAGTGACTAACGACAAGTGGCTACTGACAGGTGATCTTGAACACGAATACTAGAACAATTAAGCATAAATGAACTGCCAGATGAACAAGCGAACATGAAATCAATGGAATACCAAACCCTCGCCCCGAGTGGACTCGCAGGTTTGAACTAATCACTAACCCTCGTCCCGAGTGTGGACTCTCTGGTTAGTTCAAATCACTAACCCTCGTCCCGAGTGTGGACTCTCTGGTTAGTTCACGGCAAGGCACCCTCGTCCCGAGTGTGGACTCTCTGGTGCAGTATAACATCCTCGTCCCGAGTGTGGACTCTCTGATGTAAACACCCTCGTCCCGAGTAGACTCTCTGGTGCAAGTCAAGTCAACACCCTCGTCCTGAGTGTGGACTCTCTGGTGCAAATAATCGACATCCTCGTCCCGAGTGTGGACTCACGGACGTAAACAGATTAAGGCAAACACCCTCGTCCCGAGTGGACTCTCTGGTGCCAAGGAAACAATAATAAGGATTTAGCAGTTCAATTACACGTACTCGTTCTATGACACGACTCAATCAAGGTACTGGTGAGATAAGATACGACTCAGTCAAGACACAGTCAAGTCCAGTATAACTATACTGTCAAATCAAGCATGACCATAAACTAGGGAATACGGTATGTAGAAACTAGATAAAGCAAGTAGACAAGAAAGCTAATGAATCATGTAAAATCTATAACAAATATAGTATCTATGATAATACACTAATAACATGAAAACTATAAACATGAAATTAAACTGTAGAGGAAGACAAGGTATCTTGCCTGGTTCTGCGATGTGAGGATGAAGTTTCGCTCTCGTGTCCACGCCTCTGGAACCCAACGCTCTGAGATAATTAATTAACTAAATTAAGCCACTACTCATGAACTTACAATATGACTTAATTAGTCAAGATAATATTTTAAGATTACATTTAAATTCTCGTGGGACCCTTTAGACCTATACAATCACATACAGGCTCCACGAGACACCGAACACAGTTTTTTTGGGTTTCCAACTCCTAATTAGTCAGTTATGCCCCTACTTCAATACTATACTTAGAAATCATATAAAAATTATTAAAATATTATTTAAACTAATTTTATATAGAATTAACTCTAAAATTACAGAATTAATGTTTCTAAAGGCATTTATGACTAGTTGATTACTAAGTTAGCTATTTAACCCGAAACTTGTCCGGAACATAGTTAATTACTCATAATTGACAAAATAACCCAAAAATATAATTTAAACAGAATTAAAATACTTTATTTTCAATGATAACATTAGAGATACAAGGGTAAGATTATACTACAAGTTTGGATCATTCTAGGTTAGAAGGTCGCCCGAAATTAGCTAGTTTTGATTCATAATTTTCTCGACCAGAATTGAGTTGCTAAATTCGTGGAAAAATACTTAAAAATCCTAATTTATGTATATGAATACACATAAAATTCAGTTTCAAGAATAGGCATAAATAACTAGTAGTTCCTTCACAATGGTGTTAATTTTGACCCTACCGGAACATGGATATTATGCGTATAATACATGAAACTTTTATGGATGATTAAATATAACAAAATTCATCAAAATATAATTTTTATAGATTTAATAACATATATTCTACAGAATTTTAGCAAAAGTTTTTAGAAGAAAAGATTAGGGTTCTTACCAAAGATCCTTGCTAGAAAGGGTGGTGATGACTTCTCTTCACCACAGCTCCAATCTTTTCCGCTATCCTCGCTTGCTAAACCTCTCTTGATGAGTATGGGAGATTTGATAATGGCTATAGAGGGTTGAATGGGGGGATGGAGTTTTTTTAGGATTTTTTTGAGGGGTTGGATGGATGTATGGTGGAGGAGATAAGTTTTTGTGAAGAAGGGGAAGATGTATAATGAAGGGATGATGTGTGGAGGCTATGAGGAGGGGGATTGCTGCCAAAAATAGAGAGGAGGATAGGGTGAAGTGGTCGGCCACAAGGTGGGGAAAGAAAGATTAGGATTTGGTTAAGGTTTGGGATAAGTTGGTATATTTAACATATCCTTAAATGAATTTTAATCAATCTAGGATTTAGATCCTATTTAATTTGATGCATTTAGCCATGGGGGATTTGCTTGGCTGAAACTAACATGGTGGGGGTCCACTTGGCATGATTTGGTTGTTTGGTGAGTTGGCTAGTTGATTGGATTGAGGATTTAAAAGGGGTTTCCTAATATAGAACTATTTAATTCTATCTATGTAATTATACTACAAAATCTGAATTAAATATAAATAAATGTAATTATTAATATTTATTATTGTCCAACATGCCTACATAGGGTTGGGTTCGACTTAGAAGAGGTTTGGGAAGGTTTGGTGCAACCGGGTCTCCTAAAAAGTCATAAAGGCTTTCTTACTAATTATTTAAATAAAAATTATGACTTGTGCAATGATTTGAATGGTTAACATGCATGTGACTACTGTATGACCATGGCACTCCTAACATGACTAGCATGCTAGTTAAAGCACCCAACAATGCTAGGCATGCCATACTTTCTACTCATCTTGCATATTCAAACTCAACCATGGCTAAGGTCATCTATAATAATAACTATTTAATTTAAAGATATTCATAAATTTCATAAAATCCTATTTAAGAAAATAAATAAATAAATAAAATAATCCAAATTTTTTGGAGTTTTACATCCTACCCACCTTAAAAGAATTTCGTCCTCGAAATAAAAAATTAGGCTCACTAACAAAGAACCGCGCTAGTGTAACTAGGAATAGTTCAAAGACTACGCTAGGTCACTACGGTGTCTCCTAATAACTCAAGTAATAATCAATCCTAAATAATTTGGTTTACTACATCTCTATCATAAAACTGTTGATGGTTATCTCTAGTCGCTATTCTTGGTACCAGCGGTCTTACAATAATGACATTGAAGGTTTGCCCTCCTAACCATATTATTGTCACAACTATATAAGTCTCATTTCACCTAATCAATCTAAGTGATGCCTACCAATCTGTCTAATCCTAACTTTACAACTGGTAGGACATAATGCTAAATGGGCTGGGTTAGCCTATATTTTGGTCCTTCTAGTACAGGGTCAGTCTCTACTTTGAAACTACTACTCTATTCTTGATCAAGCGACTACCATAAAGGGCATAACCTAGTATAATCATTTAGCCATTTCTAGAACGTCTACCCACCTTTGGTCAAACTAACTCATCAAACACATGATGCCCTATGGCATCTATAATCCCTTATATCTATAAATAACCAATATTCAATAGTCAAGCAATATATACTATAATTTAAGGATTTCTGATAGATTCTAGACAGCACAATCGTTCGTCACCTCGAAATAAAAAGGGGCGAGAATCAATGGTACGAAAAGTAAGGAAGTATAATCGAGAGCAAATATTGAGTTTTCAAGGAACGGTATAGAGATTTTTAAAAGAATTTTCAAGGCAGAGTGGATTGAGATTTCTAAGGTTTAGTCATGGTCGCAGGCTCGTATTAGTACAGTTACGTAACCGATACGATATGCTCTGACCTGCATGGGCCACCAAAAAAACTTGTCACGACCCGCATCCGCTTTTCGAACGCAAGCTCGTGAGCAAGTCAGCTACGCATCAAGCGGACTCTAGCCTGACTTGAATACGTAAACGCTGTCAAGGCTATGGTATACTGCCAAAACATGGCAATACAATCTATATCTCAATCCACAACAAGAATATAAAACACGAATGAACAATTATGGATCATGGTCTGCAGCCCATTATCATATTGTCCGATTAGACTCCAAGAATGATATGAGTCTATAAAATAAGCAGAATATATTATGGTACGGAATATAAAGCATGAGAGGATAATAAAGAAATATCACAAGCAAATACCTGTATCATACATCGCAATCCTCTACCATTCCACTCTGCTAACTAACTCCATGCAGTCGCTAAACCTGAAGAGATCATCAAGTCCTCAGAGGACATAGCAAGATACATATAAACATGCCTATCTAGCAGTTTAATCATGCATGATAATATATAAACATGATATAACAAGGAACGACACTTAACATGGCAAGAGACTACGACCAAACTGCTAACAAGTGACTAACGACAAGTGGCTACTGGCAGGTGACCTTGAACATGAACACTAGAACAATTACGCATAAATGAACTGCCAGATGAACAAGCAAAAACGAGATCAAAAGAATACCAAACCCTCGTCCCGAGTGGACTCGCAGGTTTGAACTAATCACTAACCCTCGTCCCGAGTGTGGACTCTCTGGTTAGTTCAAATCACTAACCCTCGTCCCGAGTGTGGACTCTCTGGTTAGTTCACGGCAAGGCACCCTTGTCCCGAGTGTGGAATCTCTGGTTAGTTCAAATCACTAACCCTCGTCTCGAGTTTGGACTCTCTGGTTAGTTCACGACAAGGCACCCTCGTCCCGAGTGTGGACTCTCTGGTGCAGTATAACATCCTTGTCCCGAGTGTGGACTCTCTGATGTAAATACCCTCGTCCCGAGTGGACTCTCTGGTGCAAGTCAAGTCAACACCCTCGTCCCGAGTGTGGACTCTCTGGTACAAATAATCGACATCCTCATCCCGAGTGTAGACTCACGGACGTAAACAGATCAAGGCAAACACCCTCGTCCCGAGTGGACTCTCTGGTGCCAAGGAAACAATAACAAGGATTTAGCAGTTCAATTACACGTACTCGTTCTATGACACGACTCAATCAAGGTACTGGTGAGACAAGATACGACTCAGTCAAGACACAGTCAAGTCCAGTATAACTATACTGTCAAATCAAGCATGACCATAAATTGGGGAATATGGTATGTAGAAACTAGATAAAGCAAGTAGACAAGAAAGCTAATGAATCATGTAAATTTTATAACAAATATAGTATCTATGATAATACACTAATAACATGAAAACTATAAACATGAAATTAAACTGTAGAGGAAGGCAAGGTATCTTGCCTGGTTCCGCGATGTGAGGATGAAGTTTCGCTCCCGTGTCCACGCCTCTGAAATCCGACGCTCCTAGATAATTAATTAACTAAATTAAGCCACTACTAATGAACTTACAATATGACTTAATTAGTCAAAATAATTTTTTAAGATTATATTCAATTTCTCGTGGGACCCTTTAGACCTATACAATCACATACAGGCTCCACGAGACACCGAACATAATTTTTTTGGGTTTTCAACTCCCAATTAGTCAGTTATGTCACGCCCCGATTCCATAGAATCGATAGTCGTCCCCCGGGCGTGATGTCGTGCGAACCTAAATTGCGATCGCACAAGGCACATTCATAAGGCTATCTGGAACACAACATCAAGTTAGAGTACGCAGAGAAATTGATTGACACATTTGAAATAGAAGTAGACTTTTTCATTGATAACAAAACTTCATTTACATTGACTTTATTACATTCATTGCCGTGCGGGCTACAACATGACTCGACTTATAAAACGAACGCCGATGAGATAGTCGTTCCATACATTTACATCCCTTTTTACAAGCAAAAACCATTACACATTTCCACCTGCGATCGAGGGAAGCCGAACCGCCATTGGTCTTCTTTTGTACTGAATGCGGAGACTTCAAAAGGAATTCAGAAACAAGCCTTTACACGGACGAGGCTTCAAAAGTGTCCATGCCGCCTTGAGATTTTAGGTGGCACGCCCTTCGTGGTTCGGGGTACCTGTGTGGAGAGCGAGGATCAGTATATTACACTTTGTACTGGTACGTGGCAAGTTAAGTTCCAAGCTCTCATTTAGTTGAATGAGTTTATATGACTTAGTTCATGAATGTTTCTAACCATCCTAATGAATTTCAAGCGAGAAATGACAAGCATAAATGTAATTAACGTTAGAACTTACCCCCGGCGGACCGCGTCGTGCCTTTTGAAACTTACCATGTTCTTCTCTGTCAATTGTTATCATTTACATTCCAAGTGCAACATTATGTGTGTTTGGTTACTGACATCACAAGCCATCCTGGACTATAGCTTTGTTAGCCGGGGCCCTTGCAGCGCAAGTAGCGAGCTCCGCTGCAAGTCCCCGCTTAACCCGTGCTATCATCCAGCACAGCTATACCGTGTTTCCTCCTAGGCCGAGTTGGTCCCGTGGCCCCGGGTAGTCGCTCGAGGAAACTCTCTCCTTGTCGACAAGTTGTCCAATGATCGAGTTAAGACAACATTTAGTTATTAAGGCCTAGCCTACTTTCTCTTTGAAACTTGATCATTTTACCGTGTCCGTGCCCTTGCTTTCATTCTTTCATCCGCAACAACACTATCGATTTACTTAAGAAGGGGGTCGAGAAGAGAAGGTTCAGCCACTCACCTTGAGTTTACTTCGGCGAGAGAACTTGTTGGTCGTGCTAGACGTCGCCTACGCGTTTACCTGAAATCGCACAAGCAACCAATTAGAACACTGTATTATTCAAGAAGTTCGATAGGAAATACGAGTTCGAAATGCAAGCCATGAAAACCATCGAAAACATTCACGAAAACACATTCAGAAAACAAAGCCAAAACTAACACAAGCGGCGTGAAAAGCAGAGCAACGGGAGGTCTCTCCCGACTCAGCCGCAGAGTCAATCCTTGAGGCGCAACTCGTTGAATATGGGACTTGGTTCCGAAGAAGACATTCCATAACGAGGAATGGATCTTAATTCAACCGTTCCCGTTCGATCGACTCGGTCGATCCCGACCTATCGGTCCCGACCGAATCGATAGCGACAGTATTCCTTTCTCGCGCACCCCGTGGACAAGTATGGGGCACGATGTAGGGACGGGGCACTACACCATAACCAACTAAGAAAAAGTGTCGTCCTCGAAACTTAAAATAGAACCTACCTCTACGAGAACAATGAAGGAAACTTTTCCTACATTTTTGACTCAAGCTCCCACGTCGACTCTTCGACCGAGTGGTTCCTCCAGAGGACGCGGACGAGGGGAATAGTACGGTTGTGGAGAAGTTTATCCTTGTGCTCCAAGATTTGTACTGGCTCTTCGACATATGACAAGTCAGCCTTTAGGTCCAGCTTACCTAAATCTACAACATGGCTCGGATCATGCACGTACTTCCGCAATTGTGATACGTGGAAGACGTCACGTACTTCTGACAACGTAGGTGGCAAGGCAATTTGGTAAGCTACCGGGGCGACTCGTTTCAATATTTCGAACGGGCCAACAAACCTTGGGCTCAATTTCCCCTTCGTACCGAACCTGGAAACTCCCCGCATGGGCATGACTTTCAAGAATACATGGTCGCCTTCCGAGAACTCGAGGGGGCGTCGGTGCGTGTCGGCATAGCTTTTCTGCCGGCTTTGTGCTATCTTCAATCTCTCTCGTATTAACTTGACCTTCAGCACGGTCTGCTCCACCAGCTCCGGACCAAGTATCTGTCGTTTCCCGACTTCATCCCAGCAAATGGGCGATCTGCACTTCCGGCCGTACAAAGCTTCATACGGTACCATTTGGATGCTGGACTGATAGCTGTTGTTGTATGCAAACTCGGCCATCGGTAGATGGACGTCCTAACTTGACTTCAAGTCGATCGCACAGAGTCGTAAATGTCTTCAAGAATTTGGTTCACCCGTTCTGTTTGGCCATCAGTCTGAGGATGATAAGCTGAGCTGAACTTCAACTTGGTCCCCAGTGTTGAATGAAGACTACTCCAGAAGCGCGCTACGAATCGTCCATCCCGATCAGAGACGATAGAAACTGAGACCCCGTGCAGCCGAACTATTTCATCAAGGTATATCTGAGCAAGGCGGTCGACGATCCAAGTAACTTTGATGGCGATAAAGTGCGCTGACTTGGTTTGTCGATCGACGATGACCCAGACAGCGTCGTTTTCCTACGGCATCCTCAGCAAGCCAACAACGAAGTCCATAGTGATGTGATCCCATTTCCACTCTGGAATGGCGAGGTTCTGCATCTCCCCGCCCGGTCGCTGGTGCTCGGCTTTGACTTGCTGACAGGCCATACATTTTGACACAAAGAGCGCTACGTCCCTCTTTATGCCGTGCCACCAAAAGACAACACGGAGGTCTTTATACATCTTGGTGCTGCCAGGATGCAAGGAATATTTTGCATAATGCGCCTCCGACATTATCTCCTTTCTAAGTTCTGTATCGTCCGGTACGCATAGCCGTCCCTTTACGTGCAACACTTCCGACTCGTCCTCTACAAAGTCGGACGCTTTTCCTGTCGATATCAGCTTCCGTATCTTCTCCAGGTATGGGTCGTCCTTCTGTGCAGACTTGATCCTCTCCAGTAGGCTTGGTTCCACCCACAGTTGTACTAGTTTCACGTCTCTGAAACGAACTCAGAGTTCAATGCCCATTCCTTCCAAGTCACGCAGCAGTCGATCGTTGATGCATAATGAAGCTAAGTACTTTCGGCTCAGCGCATCTGCTACCACATTTCCCTTGCCCGACGTGTAGTCGATTGATAAGTCATAGTCTTTGATTAGTTCGAGCCATCGCCTCTGCCGCAAATTTAGTTCTTTCTGGGTGAAGAGATACTTGAGGCTTTTGTGGTCCGTATAAATCCTGTACGCCACGCCATAGAGATAGTGACGCCATAGCTTCAACGCGAACACAATTACCGCTAGTTCTAGGTCGTGCGTGGGGTAGTTCTTCTCGTGCGGCTTCAACTGCCGGGAAGCAAAAGATATCACCTTATCCCGCTGTATGAGCACACACCCCAAGCCCTGGCCAGAAGCATCGCTGAAGATTTGAAATCCCTCCGTCCCTTCAGAAAGAGCAAGTATCGGGGCCGAAACGAGCTGTTGTTTGAGCTCCTGGAAGGAAGCTTCACAGTCGTCTGACCACTTGAATGCGACTCCTTTCTGGGTGAGGCGAGTCAACGGCGATGCAATCTTCGCGAAGTCCTTCACGAAGCGTCGGTAGTATCCCGCCAAGCCTAGGAAGCTTCGAATTTCGCTAACTGATGTGGGCCGTTTCCAATCAGCAACTGCCTCGACTTTCTTCGGATCGACTGCGATGCCCGTGGCGGAGATGATGTGCCCAAGGAATGAGACGCTGTTCAGCCAGAATTCGCACTTTCTCATCTTCGCGTACAACTGATTCTCTCGGAGGGTTTGGAGTACCGTTCGCAGATGCTCTGCATGTTGTGCTCGATCCTTCGAGTAGACGAGAATGTCGTCGATGAAGACTACTACGAACTTGTCAACGAACGGACGGAACACCCGATTCATTAGATCCATGAAGATGGCAGGGGCGTTCGTCAGACCGAACGGTATTACCAAGAACTCGTAGTGGCCATAGCGAGTACGGAAGGCAGACTTCGGCACGTCATCTGGCTTGACTTTGAGTTGGTGATAACCCGATCGCAGATTAATCTTCGAAAATACTGTTGTACCTTGGAGGTGGTCGAACAAGTCGTCGATGCGGGATAGGGGGTATTTGTTCCGGACGATGGCTTTGTTCAATTCCCGATAGTCGATGCAGAGCCGCATCGATCCATCCTTCTTCTTCACGAATAGCACGGGCGCACCCCACGACGAGACACTCGGACGGATAAACCCTCTGTCGAGTAATTCTTGCAGTTGTGCCTTTAGTTTCTTCAGTTCTGCAGGGGCCATTCTGTACGGAGCCTTCGAGATCGGCCGGGTGTCGGGAAATGTGTCGATGGTGAACTCTATTTCTCGATCGGGCGGCATGCCGGATAGCTCGTCCGGGAACACGTCTGGGAATTCTGCCACAACGTCGGTCTGACCCGTGTTTGCACCATCCTGTCGCATGTCTCGAACGGAAGCTAGATAGCCTTCGCACCCGGAATGCAGCATCCGTCGAGCAGATATTGCGGAGATCACCATGCAGGTCTGCGACGTCTCACCACACGAGTAGCAGAATTCAGGCACTCCAGGCATGCAGAATGTGACCTTCTTTTCAGCGCAGTCTATGGTTACGTTGTACGGCCCGAGCCAATCCATTTCCAGAATGATGTCAAAGTCCTTCATGTCTAGAACTATCACATCCAGACCGATCTTTTGACCGCCGATACAAATAATCCCGCCGGCGCAAGCTAAGTTTGTAAGAATTGGTGTGCCCGAAGGTGTGCTTACGCTAAGGTCGAGATATAATGATATTACAGGAAATTTGTGCTCGGCGACAAAGTCCGCCGATATAAAACTATGCGAAGCGCCTGAATCAAATAACACACGAGCAGGCACATTATTAAATTTCAGTATACCTGACACTACTGTATCTGATGCCAGCGCTTCGTCTCGAGTCATGGCGTAGACGTGGCCCTGAGTGTTGGGGCGACGGTCTCGGCCATTTTACGGTACGGGTTGAGTGGGCGGAGGAGGTCGAGGCGCCTGTCCTCGATTCTCTTGACGGTGTTATTGTGGTGGGGCATTACGATTCCAATTCCGGGGGCAATCTCGTTTTTGGTGGTTCCTTGCTCCGTAGTTGAAGCACCCTCCTTCGAGGATATGACAATCGTTGGCATGGTGACCGAAGTTTTGATATTTGGCACAAGGAAATGGTAGGGTTCGTCCCTGGTAACCGCCGTGGTTCGGACGCTTTGAAGTGTGATTGTTGCCTCCCGTATAGCTAGGACGTTTGTGATTGGAGTGGCGCACAACGTTGTCAACACCGGAAGGATGCAGGTTCTCAAGGCGAAGAGCGTGATTTAGAGCTTCGCCCACGGTCTTGTACTCCGGGACCCCGACATGCGCACCGATAGAGTGTCGCAGACCCACTTCGAACCGTCGCATACGGCACTCTTCAGTAGGCAGAAACTGACTAGCAAACTTAGACAACTTGTTGAATTCTACGGCATACTGTTCCACTGTCCGGCTTTCTTGCTTCAACTGCATGAATTCATTCTCCTTCGCTTGACGAACGGCTGACGGAAGGTACTGGACTTCAAAAGCTTTGCGGAACGTGGCCCAAGAGATCGATGCGATGTTGTTGTCCGGTCGGATCGCTCGCTTACGCACGGCCCACCAGTCGTGCGCGTTCAACCGTAGTTAAAGTTGTACGCAGGAGACTTGCTTCGATTCTTCAATGCCGAGAAGCTCGAAGTGATCTTTCAGCTCTTCCAACCAGTCGATCGCCAGGGAAGGGCCTTCGGTACCGCTGAAGGAAGCGCGGCACGCCTTCTTGAATTCTGACACTTCAAAGTTGTACTTTTTCGGTGCCGCTGGTTGACGCTCGGGATCCTCCGTGTCGATTTCAATGGGTTGGATCGCCGACACGGTGACGGTAGGCGTAGTCGTAGAATTCCTATTGGCCGCTATTGTCTGGACGATCTGCTGCAGGGTATCCAGCTGCTTTTTTGAAGTTTGGCATGTGCGTCGAAACAAGCTTCGAACTGGGCCTGTCGTTCCTCCGTCTGTTGATGTCGGTTCTCGGACTGGTTCCGCTGCACCTCCATCATGCACAGCCTCAATAGTGCTCCCATCAGGCAAAATCACAGGACAGACTGTCACGCCCCGCTTCCAGAATTATGGCGGGCCGAGTACGTAACATCATCCCCAGGCTACGCGACATACGAATACGCTAGTACCCATATTCGCGATTGTCGCCCGTAAGGTTCGTGCATAGGTAAAAGCAGATCATACTTACATAAATTTAAGTCAGCAATAATCTAAAACTAAGACATTCTAACTAATTGAACATAAACATAACTATTTCTACCTAGTACAATCTTGAACCCAACTATAACAATACAATTATACCTTAAACAAGTAGAGAAAAAGAATTCTTGTTCAAACTTGAACGTCTTCAATGGTATCAATACGTCCTTGATCTCCAGTTGTCCTTCAGTACCTGTGTCACCCTCATTTCCCGTATTTCGTACTTATACTCGTAATTAGATTTTGGCATGTATTTTTATTTTTCTCGACTTGCAGAATTTTAGGTTTTCTCGTATTTTGGGTTTCGGCTCGGCTCGGTTTTAGTTGGTTGGTTTGGCTTGGTTTGATTTTAAACCATTGAAACATCTTAACCTATACTCCTCCCTCATTCCACCACAACCACCCTCATTAAATCCCCACCAACCTTTCTCTCTCCTCCATAATTTCTATTAATTTCTCCATCTTCTTCTTCCTCCTTCCTCCACCAACACCATAGGCAAGTGCACCTTGCCACCAAATAAGCACAACATTTTATTTGTCCATTAACTAGATTAGGCCATGGGAACAATATTAGAACTTGGCATTTTGTGATTTGGAGTCTCCATTGTTCTAGATCTAAGTTTTAACTATTTTCGGATTTTCTTGGTTTTGATCTATTAAACTTAGATTTTTCCTTGTTTTGAGGCTTCCATGTGGAAGAGAATTCAATTTTACACAAGTTAGAACTTTAAAAATCCAAATTTCGTTTTGATTTGGCTAAGTTATGAAGATTTAAAATCTAGGATTCTTGAGGTTTTCCTCTCGGCCAGATTGGAGAAGAAGACCTCGGCCTACGCTCTTTAGCGCATGGCCAGACTGCGCACTCCTCGGCCAGCGCCTTGCACTGGGCTGACTTGCGCTGGCGCTTCTTAGCCCAGCGCCTTCCTCCCTTGGCGCACTTGAATGCTGCGCCGTTCATCCCCAACGCAATCCGACCCTAGCGCACTTGACTGCTGCGTAACTCGCTTTCAGCTCAGCTCGGCTCCAGCGTAATCCAACCTCTGTGCAACCCGCTCCCAGCACAGCCAACTTCGGCGCAACCTGACTCAGCGTAATCTGATCCCCTGCACAGTTCATCCCCTGCGCAGTCCATCCCCCTCTGCGCAATCTGATCCCCTGTGCAGTCCATCCAACCCCTGCGCAACCTGACCCCCCCTTGCGCAATCTACTTGTCTATGATGGTTTGGTCTTATTTCTTGGACTTGGCATCTCTTTTGTGGATTGGAGTTTTGAGATCTTGTTCTACATAACACGACTGTCTCGACCCCAACACGACCTGGCACAGTTTTGGTGTTTGCTTATAACTAGTACGGTTTTCGTGATTTCTGTGAAGTATGATTCTAGTACTTTCTGATCTTCTTGAGAGTGGCCCGTGGCGGCGCACTCCTGACCTGTAACTTGTAACTTGACTTGACTTGACTTAATGCTGTTGCGACGGCTAACTTGACCTGTATAATCAACTCTGACTCCGTGGTTGTTTATTCTTGCTGCTTTGTGCAATCCACTTGTCTTGTCTTGTATCATGTCTAGGACGTGACTCCCTGGTTACCACGGTCAGGGATTCATACTAAATATGGATTAGGCTAATGACTAGATCAAACTATAGTTCATGGAGAATTTTCAGTCACAGGCGATCTCGTTATCTGGACGCTTTTAAACGGACTTGTAGCCTGCCAACGAGTAGGGCAAATTTCTAACATACTGTTACGTGTTGCACCCTCTAAGTCACCAAAGGGTATATCGTCTCCTGGACGATGTACCCAACCATACTCTCAACCCGCGGAAGGATAACTAGATAGTCTGCAGGGCTTGGGACTGGAGAATTCTCATTGCATCTTGTTAGTAAATAGGCTTGTGATAACCCTAGTTAGTTAAAGTAGTAAGCCGTAGTAATTGTTCGGCCGATTGTGAATGGATGTTGTCTATCCCTGTCTAGGTCTTGTCTAGTCCCAGTACCTGGTTCCTCCCGAACATGTTTGTTTTACTTATTCTTAACAATAAATGGATAGAGACAAGTGCTATTCAGGCGAAGGGTTACAACCCCGGTCCTTGTTTGGTTTACGGGTTGTAATCTGGCTCCCGGAATGGTTTCCTGTCACTGGTCGTTTATTGTCCTGCTGTACTTTTATTACTTGTACTTTTCTTCCATTTTTTTATGATCTGATATGCTGGCTTTGTTATTATTTTGTGGCCTCCTTTGTGGCACTTGCTCTTTCTGGGGTTTGACCCAGCTGGTTTTGTGTGGCCAGATTTTGGAGCAGCACCAGAGGATCTATCGAACTTCCAGCCCGATGGTGGCGACTAGAAGGAACCCGGGCTACGAGTGGGTTTTCTATTTTGTTTCGCTCACTCTATTGTAAAAATTATTCTTTTGAGGCGTTTAGCCGACGAACACCTGTTAGCTCGATGCACCTTTACTTACTGTCTGCCTACGGGCTGTAAACATGATTAACAAATCCTAGGGTTGATCATGTATGACTTAACTCTTGCTAGTCCTCGCATTTTGTATGACTAGCTTTATGATCAGCTGAATATGTAATATTTGGGACGCCTTTTATTGTATATTTGGTGGTCTAACATCTTGTAATTATATTAGTTGTTGAGATTGAGACAATAGGCTTGACCTTAAGAGACCGTTGGCTTGTAGTAAACCCTCATATCTAGACAGCCGTGACCGTATAGCGAGGTAAATTTTATTTCAATATACGTAGCTGGCTATGTACGCCTCCGCTCTCCAGTATTCTGGTTCTGGGGCGTCACAACCTGATAGCGGCTTCACTTGGTACACTGCTACAAAACCTAGTGAACATTACTAGGTCGTTTAGAAACGACAAACAAGTCCTCGGCCAAAAACGGTTAAGGAAAATATAATGAGGAATGAAACGTAAAGATTTTCTATCAAGTGGATAGGATTATGCAATTTACATTGTTATAGTTCCATTCATTTAAGTAGTATAAACGTCCTTTTTGGCTTTATTTAAAATGGAGTAGTTTCCTCCTAGAATGAAATGAAATTTGAAGGAAATGTTACTGTCGATGTAGATGTAAAAATCTTCGAGCTTCCCTTGAGCTTATCATAAATTTTGCCTCCCTTGGACAAAATTGAAATATGCCCCCTTGGACAAAATTGAAATATGTCTCCCTTGGACAAAATTGAAATATGCCTCCCTTGAGCAAAATTGAAATATGCCTTCCTTGGGCTAACCCTAAAATGCAATGCAATTTGGAGAACAATCCCTGAATATTCATCTAAACAATTTCCGTCAACAATCCCGTTAACCCGAGATCAGGCTGTGAATTGGGAGCCTCCCTTGGGCTTAACAATCATCTACTCGATGTTACTGTCGAAATAGATGTAAAAAAATTTCCGAGCCACCCTTGGGCTTAGTTTGCCTCCCTTGAGCAAACAAAATAAGAGCCTCCCTTGGGCTTAGTTTGCCTCCCTTGAGCAAACAAAATACTGATCAGCTTTTTGTTGTAATTATGTTACGGGACATTTAGGGATATTCAGTTTGTTCTCCCCCGTCCAATGCTTCCTAAATGATTCTAAGTATCTTTCCTAAATGACTTTAGATCTTAGGGAGTAACCCGATTTTTCTGAAGGTCGGAAATTTGACTATCTCTTGAATTTTCCAAAAATTTTGGCAGAATCTCCTTTGTATAGGACGACTCCGAAAATGACAAGAGACAATATATAACATAAAAATATAAATCCGGGTTTGCCGACCCATTTGGTGGAGCAACTCTCAACACCGGAACCACGCAGATATTATATCGGGTTCGCCGACCCCTTCGGTGGAGCAACTCTCAACACCGAAACCTCACGCAACCATCATATGTATATATATAAATGCTTAATAAAAAATTTCTTTCTTACCATGGCCATTAAGCAAGCAAGCAAACATTTTAATCTTTCTTTCTGATTATTGCGATTTGTTCTGTTTATAAACTAATCAAATATCTCGGAAGAAAATTGTTAGCGACATGAGGATATATATCATCTAACTACCAACCGATGTCACTAAATATTAAATTATTATCTATGCTCCTTTAAAGATGTAATTAAGGAAAAAAAAATTGAGAATTAATAGGGGTAGGGTTACCATAATATATAGGTACCCAAAGTACCTATTTTAACTAATAATCATGCCGAGACATGTTAATTATGCACAATCTTAAGTAGGGACAGATTTGAAATAATATGTTAAAAATTAAAACTAACTCTTATTTATACATGCCATAATAAGGGAGAAAACTCTTATCTACATATGACGTGTCAAGAATATAAAATTCATATGTAAGGATTTTCCTTTAAGCATATATATGGAAGCCCTAAAGTATGTCAAAACTTATAGGTGTCCATGAATTTTTTTTTGTACTTGTGTTTGTGTCCACACAACATGTCAGGGTGTGTACATGTGTGAGAGATATATACATACATATTGTTAGGTTGATTTCAACCAACAAAAATTTAATGGAAAGTAATCATTGGTATATAAGTACATGAATTGCATAGATAAAATATGCCAAGATATATATGTATGTGTGTATATGAACATAAGTGTTCTTGCATATATGTATTTACATTCAAAGTACCTTATATTGTGTCAAGTTGTGTCCACACATATTATCCTTCAAAGTATCTCATATTGTGTCATGTTGGGTCCATATATATATATATATATATATATATATATATAAAATTCTTTAGATGGAAACCACATGATATCACTTGAAAATTTAAAGTTGAAGTGCACATACATATTCAAAATATTTATAGTGTTGAGTACAACACATGTGTCCAACTTATACATTTATATAAATCATCTTGTGTCCAAGTATCTATTTATATGTGTCTAATATACATATATATATATATATATATATATATATATATATATATATATATATATATATATATATATATATATATATATATATATATATATAGACACACATAAATAGATATATATATATATATTTCTTGTGTCCAAGTATCTATTTATGTGTGTCTATATATATATATATATATATATATATATATATATATATATATATATATATATATATATATATATATATATATATAAAATATATATATATATATATATATATATATATATATATATATATATATATATATTGTATTGTGTCCAATATATATTTCTGTATTGTGTCCAAGATGCATACCCATCTCTATATTCATGCTACAATATTACATGGTGGGTTTTAACCACAATATATATTTTCAGAGAATGGAAATAATCCCTAACTTATTTCATTATGAAATTTAGAGCAAAAAAATAAGATAAGTCTCAAGGAAGAGGGAAAGAAGGAGAGGACTTGCCTTAGAAAATTTGGGTTTGGAATTGGGGCTAGGGCTTGGATCTTCTTCTTCAATTACTTCTTCCTTCTTCTTTGTTCCATCTTCATCTTCTTCCTATCTTCCTTCTTCTTCTTCTTCTTCTTCTTCTTCTTCTTCTTCTCCAATTTCTTCTTCTTTTTTTTTTTTTGAAGAATAAGAGGGTTAGGTTTTTGAAGATGGTGGTGGTAATGATGGTGGAGATGGAGATGAAGATGGAGATGATGGTGTTGGAGGTGGAAATGAAGGAGGAAGGAGAGGAGGATGAAGAGGTGGCCGGCCGGAGATGGGGTGGTCGGCGGCGGCGGCAGGAAGTGCGGCGGCGGCAGCAGCAGGTGGGAATGGGGAGAGGAGTTCATGTGGGTGTGTGTGTGTTGGAGAGGGAGAGATGGAGAGAAATAGGGAGATGAGAGTGGGAGAGGAAGAGATATAGAGAGAGGGAGAGAGAGTTCGAGAGAGAGCGAGAGATGACCGAGAGAGGGAGATAGAGATCGAGAGAGTGAGAGAGGGTTCGAGAGAGGGAGAGAGGGTGCAGGTGAGGGGCTGCCCCTCTCTCTTTCTCTAAATATATATAAATTTTTTTTTCTTTTTTTTTTCCTTAGGGTTTCAAAATAAAAATTTTAAAAAAATAAGAATGAAAAAAGAATTATTATTATTATTATTACATCAATTATTGTTTATATCATAAAAAAAATTTAGAGCAAAATATTTAATTAGATGGAAATATAATACAATATTAATACATTAATTATTGAAAAGCAACTATGACACTCTACCCACCTTACAAAAATTTTGTCCTCGAAATTTAAATTTAAAGATAAGGTTTTCAAAAACGATCACAGAGAAAATAAATATTCTACCCACCTTACAGAGGTGAAGTAGTAATGTAATAAATTATTAAACAAAATATCTTGAAATATAGTTATCAAAAGCTTCACGAAGATAAGAACAATCCGAAAATTAATAGAAATTATCGAGATTCTTAAAATTCCATAAAACCAAATAGAATTGGTCAGATACCATGTTGTTTCAAACCATAAACATGTATGATCTTTGAATTCAAAATCATATTTCTTATTCTCATTTTCTGGCGTGATATAGAAATCTTGTGCCTCGCCATTGCGCATTTGGCTGCAACAAAGATACTATTTCACTATCAGGATTCATGGCTGCAGCTTTTGCTACCACGCCAATGATATCCATAGAATGAGTAGGAATCATGATTGTGAAGTAGCTTTACATATTATGATATTCTTAGTAATCCAAAATATATTCAAGAAGCAATACTTATTTTCAAGTTCTCCAAATATTATCAACGTTATTTTATCATGGTATCAAATTAATATATAATATTATAACATAAAATAAACTCATATATATATCTATATTATCAAAAGCACTATATGTCATTTTAAATGACGTTTTTCAAATTCCAAATCAAGGTAAAATGAAATCAAAATTCGAATATCAAGTTCAAAAATTTATTATAAAAAATTATGTCTTGATCCCCGAAATTTTATTGAATTCCTGAATTATGTTTCGAGAATATGTGCCTCGCCAATTTGGATGGCCAGTCTGAATGGCTGCAACAACTTCTCATTTCACGATTCATTAGAAAATTTTAGGTGTCAAGACACAACAAGTATTCATTCACATAAATATCATTTACACAAAATCCAATCAAAGCATTCACTTCACAGAAAAGAAAAAAATATCAAAAGAGTAAATTACAATGGATATTAGATAGAGGGCAATTCCTGAAATAGGGATGCCAAGAAAAGATGTAAATGGAAGAAAAGATTGAGGATACAATTCTAGATTTTCATTTAGTGAATGTTAAGTGAAGCAACAAAATTGAAAATTTTGAAGTAGATTGGGTTTGTGAAATAACCAGACCACAGAAAATTCAACAGATAATGGAGAACGAGTCGGGACTTAGGCGTCGATAGAAGTCTAGAGGGAGTAAGGAATAAGGAATTAGCTTCTTAATATAATATGTATATAATACTCTATACAATAACTATTAGGCAAAACCCTAGACAAGTTATTGCTAGTACTTTCCTACCCAGTAATCATTCAAAATATATTTATATCTATACTTACCCCTTCACTATTTCTAACTATGTAATGGTTCAAAAATATATATGAACTCCGGGTTTACTAGAGATACCAAGTCCAAGATTCTTAAGGAGTCTTCTAGATTCTTTTACCAGCTCAGACGAGAATACTTGTCCTATTCTCCCCGACTTAATAGGCCTAGAATGATTATGTCTATTCTTATACTACCCATGACCTAGGTAAGGACACCTGATCATAGATACTCACTATAGAAATTTTATAAAGATACTATGGAATACAATTGGATATTTCCTAAAACATATCTTAAAGTTTATACCTTAGCCTATAGGGTATCCCCAAATCTTGTCCAACATCTTATCTTAGCTTGTATAGGTTTCCCTATAACTTGGCCTATATCCTATCCTTGGGTTGTCAGACCTGCACCCTATCCTATTTCCTCTATGCAATGTCTGACCTGCATCATATCCTAGATTTTCTATTCTTTGCTGACCTGCATGGGCCACCACTAAAAGACGTGTCACGTCCCGCTCCCAGAATTATGACGGACCGGGTACGTAACATCATCCCCAGGCTATGCGACATACGAATACGCCAGTACCCATATTCGCGATTGTCGCCCGTAAGGTTCGTGCATAGGTAAAAGCAGGTCATACTTACATAAATTTAAGTCATCAATAATCTAAAACTAAGACATTCTAACTAATTGAACATAAACATAACTATTTCTACCCAGTACAATCTTGAACCCAACTATAACAATACAATTATACCTTAAACAAGTAGAAAAAAAGAATTCTTGTTCTAACTTGAACGTCTTCAATGGTATCAATACGTCCTTGATCTCCAGTTGTCCTTCAGTACCTGATAGCGGCTTCACTCGGTACACTGCTACAAAACCTAGTGAACAATACTAGGTTGTTTAGAAACGACAAGCAAGTCCTCGGCCAAAAACGGTTAAGAAAAATATAATGAGGAATGAAACGTAAAGATTTTCTATCAAGTGGATAGGAATATGCAATTTACATTGTTATAGTTCCATTCATTTAAGTAGTATAAACGTCCTTTTTGGCTTTATTTAAAATGGAGTAGTTTTCTCCTAGAATGAAATGAAATTTGAAGGACATGTTACTGTCGATGTAGATGTAAAAATCTTCGAGCTTCCCTTGAGCTTATCATAAATTTTGCCTTCCTTGGACAAAATTGAAATATGCCTCCCTTGGACAAAATTAAAATATGCCTCCCTTGAGCAAAATTGAAATATGCCTCCCTTGGACTAACCCTAAAATGCAATGCAATTTGGAGAACAATCCCTGAATATTCATCTAAACATTTCCCGTCAACAATCCCGTTAACCATGGATCAGACTGTGAATTCGGAGCCTCCCTTGGGCGTAACAATCATATACTCGACGTTACTGTCGAAATAGATGTAAAAAAATTTCCGAGCCTCCCTTGGGCTTAGTTTGCCTCCCTTGAACAAACAAAATAAGAGCCTCCCTTGGGCTTAGTTTGCCTCCCTTGAGCAAACAAAATACTGATAAGCTTTTTGTTGTAATTATGTTACGGGACATTTAGGGATATTCAGTTTGTTCTCCCCTGCCCAATGCTTCCTAAATGATTCTAAGTATCTTTCCTAAATGACTTTAGATCTTAGGGAGTAACCTGATTTTTCTGAAGGTCGAAAATTTGACTATCTCTTGAATTTTCCAAAAATTTCGGCAGAATCTCCTTTGTATAGGACGACTCCAAAAATTCACAAGAGACAATATATAACATAAAAATATAAATCCGGGTTCGCCGACCCCTTCGGTGGAGCAACTCTCAACACCGGAACCACGCAGATATTATATCGGGTTCGCTGACCCCTTCGGTGGAGCAACTCTCAACACCGGAACCTCACGCAACCATCATATGTATATATATATAAATGCTTAAATTTTTTTTTCTTACCATGGCCATTAAGCAAGCAAGCAAACATTTTAATCTTTCTTTCTGATTATTGCGATTTGCTCTGTTTATAAACTAATCAAATATCTCGGAACAAAATTGTTAGCGACATGAGGATATATATCATCTAACTACCAACCGATGTCACTAAATATTAAATTATTATCTATGCTCCTTTAAAGATGCAATTAAGGAAAAAGAAAATTGAGAATTAATAGGGATAGGGTTACCATAATATATAGGTACCCAAAATACATATTTTAACTAATAATCATGCCGAGACATGTTAATTATGCACAATCTTAAGTAGGGACAAATTTGAAATAATATGTTAAAAATTTAAACTAACTCTTATTTATACATGCCATAATAAGGGAGAAAACTCTTATCTACATATGACGTGTCAAGAATATAAAATTCATATGTAAGGATTTTCCTTTAAGCATATATATGGAATCCCTAAAGTATGTCAAAACTTATAGGTGTCCATGAAATTTTTTTTGTACTTGTGTTTGTGTCCACACAACATGTCAGGGTGTGTACATGTGTGAGAGATATATACATACATATTGTTAGGTTGATTTCAACCAACAAAAATTTAATGGAAAGTAATTATTGGTATATAAGTACATGAATTGCATAGATAAAATATGCCAAGATATATATATGTATATGTGTATATGAACATAAGTGTCCTTGCATATATGTATTTACATTCAAAGTACCTTATATTGTGTCAAGTTGTGTCCATACATATTATCCTTCAAAGTATCTCATATTGTGTCATGTTGGGTCCATATATATATATATATATATATATATATATATATATATATATATATATATATATATATATATATATATATATATATATATAAAATTCTTTAGATGGAAACCACATGATATCACTTGGAAAATTAAAAGTTGAAGTGCACATACATATTCAAAAAATTTATAGTGTTGAGTACAACACATGTGCCCAACTTATACATTTATATAAATCATCTTGTCTCCAAGTATCTATTTGTGTGTGTCTAATATATATATATAAAAATATATATATATATATATATATATATATATATATATATATATATATATATATATATATATATATATATATATATAGATATATATTGTATTGTGTCCAATATATATTTTTGTTTTGTGTCCAAGATGCATACCCGTCTCTATATTCATGCTACAATATTACATGGTGGGTTTTAACCACAATATATATTTTCAGAGAATGGAAATAATCCCTAACTTATTTCATTATGAAATTTAGAGCAAAAAAATAAGATAAGTCTCAAGGAAGAGGGAAAGAAGGAGAGGACTTGCCTTAGAAAATTTGGGTTTGGAATTGGGGCTAGGACTTGGATCTTCTTCTTTAATTACTTCTTCCTTCTTCTTTGTTCCATCTTCATCTTCTTCCAATCTTCCTTCTTCTTCTTCTCCAATTTTTTTTTTTTTTGAAGAATAAGAGGGTTAGGTTTTTGAAGATGGTGGTGGTGATGATGGTGGAGATGGAGATGATGGTGTTGGAGGTGGAAATGAAGGAGGAAGGAGAGGAGAATGAAGAGGTGGCCGGCCGGAGAGGGGGTGGCCGGCGGCTGCGGCAGGCGGGTGACGGCGGCGACGGCAGGAAGTCCGGCGGCAGCAGCAGCAGGTGGGAATGGGGAGAGGAGTTCATGTGGGTGTGTGTGTGTTGGAGAGGGAGAGATGGAGAGAAATAGGGAGATGAGAGTGAGAGAGGAAGAGATATAGAGAGAGGGAGAGAGAGAGTTCGAGAGAGAGCGAGAGATGACCGAGAGAGGGAGAGAGAGATCGAGAGAGTGAGAGGGGGTTCGAGAGAGGGAGAGAGGGTACGGGTGAGGGGCTGCCCCTCTCTCTTTCTCTAAATATATATAATTTTTTTATTTTTTATTTTTTTTCCTTAGGGTTTCAAAAAAAAATTTAAAAAAAATAAGAATGAAAAAATTATTATTATTATTATTATTATTACATCAATTATTGTTTATATCATAAAAAAAATTTAGAGCAAAACATTTAATTAGATGGAAATATAATACAATATTAATACATTAATTATTAAAAAGTAGCTATGACACAGACAGGGCCCTCAAAGCAATCAACTAAACAGTCACGAAAACCTGTCGCATGAAGAGTAGCCCCAGTATCGAATATCCAAGGGACAGAAGAAATCTTACGCAACAGACGATCAGAGTTTGAAGAACCAGGGTTGGAAGGATTGTCGTTACCCAGCAAGCTCATCAGTTTCTGCCATTGTTCGCCTGAGAGCGGTGAAGGATACCCTTCATGCATCATATCTGTCGAACTCCCAGCAAGACCAGTAGGGACACCATAACTAGCAGCGGCGACGTGATGAACAACCCTGCGCCACCAACACCGCGTCCTCCATCACGTCTCTGCTGTGGTGCCGGGCCTCTGCCACCACCAGCACCACGTCCGCCCTCACGCCGAGGACGGGTCTCCCACCACTCTGGATAGCCAATCTTGGCAAAGCAAGTTGCAACATCATGACCTATTTTCTTATAATGTGTACAGATCATACATGATTTATCCCTGGAATCTGAGGTTCTACTAGTAGAAGTAGTAGAGAGACGAGGTGAAGTCTTGATAGTCAGCGCCAACACCTCCTCTGCAGCGGATTGGACATGGGATTTTCGCATATCCTCCTCCTCATGGACTGCCTGGTATGCCCGATCTAAACTTGGCTGAGGATCCTGAGCCAGAAGATTAGATCGGATATGACCATACAACTCAGTATTCAACCCATACATAAAGTCCTGAAAGTGGTCTTCATCCCTCATAGCCTGTAGCTTTGCAGCAAGTTCACCACAGGTACAAGTAGGCAATAGAAAATAAGCAGCTTGTTCATCCCACAAAGAATATAACTTTCCAAAGTAGGTTTCCACAGACATCGAAGCCGTTTGTTTACACTTAAGCCACCTTAAATTGTTGCTTCCGAGTGCCATTGCTAACAACAAATCTTTTCTCCAACAAGTTCCATAATGGATATACCTCCTCAAAGTACGGCAAAGATTTCTTCAGAGACGGATCAATGGTATTAAGAACCCATTGAACCAATAGCGCTTGCACACATCTCCAATCAAGCAATTTACTAGCATCATTAACAGGTTTGATTTCAGTACCTTCCAAAAAAGTGATCTTTTGCCTAGAGATCAGGGAGAGACGTATCGACCGAGACCACTCAGCATAGTTTGGTCCACGGAAAATAATAGGAGTAATGATATTTTCTGGTTGATCAGCAGAACTCAGAAAATATGGATCCTTCGGATTAGGATAATTTGGGTTGTGTACACCGCCACCGCCAGTCGCGACGGAGTAGCTGGACGCAGCATCATCTGCCATCGCGGATGTCGGGTGTACAAACTTTTGTACAACTCCAACGAATCGGCCGCTGATGGACGGGGTCGGCGGCGAATCGGCCGCGATCAGGGACGCCTATCTGGCACGTAGGGGCGAACGGATGTCGGGTGTACAAATGTTTGTACAACTTCGACGAATCGTCCGCGTTCAGGCGCTGGACGGGGAAGATTCGGCGCGGACGGAGGTCAGGCGCGGGTGGTGATCCGACGCGGACGGGGAGTGCCGCGCGGTTAGTCGCGGACGGGAAAGATCCGACGTGGAGTTGGCGCATCGGGATCGGCGCTGTCGGCGCGTCGGGATCGGCGGGGTCGCCGCCTCGAGATCGGCGGGGTCGGCACGTCAGGATTGGGCCGCGCGGTCAGTCACGGACTGGGAAGATCCGGCGCGGAGTTGGCGCGTCGGGATCGACGCTGTCGGCGCGTTGGGATCGGCGAGGTCGGCGCATCGGGATCGGGTCGTCGGATCGGCGCGACGGGCGCGTAGGGGATGGTGAATATTACTGCTAGGATTTTTTTGGTGGCTCTAATGCCATGTAGGAAATAATAATGCCTTGTTCTCATTGCTAGGGTTTGTTACAATATATATAGTGTCTATATTTGGGCTTATGGGCCATATTTACATTTATAAATATAATCTAACAGTATAAGATATTATTTTTAATATTTTTTGCACTATTTTTATTTGTACAGATAATACATACTCATGATATGAAATTAATATTTGGTCATGAGATGATCCAACTCCAAGATCCTGCGAAACAAACAAAACCTTAGTAAATATGTCCGGAAAGTTTCATGCGAACAGTCCCATTTTTTTTTTGCTAATTATTTATATTCCATGATACCGTTACTAAATTCAATTAATAAAAGTATTTCAATATTCTATTGGCTTGAAATTATGACAACAAATATAAATATCTAGATGACCTTTCTCTTGCCTTCTCTTTCCCGGTTTCGAAGACGCAAACTCCTACTA
Source organism: Iris pallida (assembly GCA_029216955.1). Taxonomy (NCBI): domain Eukaryota; kingdom Viridiplantae; phylum Streptophyta; class Magnoliopsida; order Asparagales; family Iridaceae; genus Iris; species Iris pallida. The sequence continues at coordinate 7,994,412 of JANAVB010028398.1, forward strand.
CGTCGTCCTTGTTGACAGGTTCTCTATGGACCCCACAGAAATTTAACAATTTTGATCATTGACTAATTACTCTGATAGCGACCATTGGTTGAATCATCAACGTGTATAGTGCGTCATCATTAATTATAGGCGGGCTCTCCTCTCTCTCTCTCTAGTCTCTACTGTCAAACATATACCGAGTCGTTCCTCATATGCCTGCCTATATATAGAATGGTTCCCTCTATCATTCATCATTCACTTAGTCGCAGCTCTGTCTAACGACCAAAGTTACAAATCAGTTATCAAGATATGGTATCCAAGACCGTCGTGAGCCACCGAACGGGCATCGAGGTCTGCCACGGAGACGCCGAGTGCAGAAAGAAGTTCGTCGAGCTCCTCGGAGAGCTCGGCCTCCCGAGGAACCTCTTTCCTCTGGTGGACATCCAGGAGTTCGGCAACAACAGGACCATGGGCTTCATGTGGCTGGTCCAGAAGAAGAGCACCACCTACACCTTCGAGAAGATCAAGCGCAAGGTGTCCTACGCCACGGAGGTGAGCACGTTCGTGGGGCCTCGATCGATAAAGAAGCTGAGCGGTGTAAAGACGAGGGAGCTCCTCCTATGGCTGACCGTCTCCGAGATGTTCTTCGCCGACCCTACCACTAAAGAACTCACCTTCAAGACCCCCACCGGGATCTCCGACAGCTGCGAGGCCTCCGTCTTCGACCTCGAATGAACAGATCGATCAGTGGATTGCCGCTAGCTATCATTCTTGGCAATGCTAAATCTTTAGCAAGGTTTAAAGTATCGAGATCGGGATCGGTTTCGGACAGTTTCTAAGAGTATCGGTATCGGCAGTATCGGCTGTATCGGCGGTACCGGATTGGAGTATCGGATTTTTTGGTATTGGTTGTATCGACGATATTAAATAATTATTAATAAATTAGGGAAAAATAATTTACATATTTAAGCACTATTTAAGCATTTTCTATGTTTTTCAAGTATAATTGAATTAAACGTTAAATAGTGTACAATAATAAATATTGTTAAATAGTATATATATACAATAAAAAAATATTGCAATAATATAAATTGTTAAATGGTATATAATATTGTTAAATAGTATATTATAATCTGAATAATTTTCTGCCTTTAGTGTTGTTAGATGTAATTTGCAAATGATTTTTTATCTATTTATAGAGATTTTATTGCAAATGTTACCAATTTTTATTACTGATTCCTAGATTTGACGTGAAGAATCTTTCTTTACCCTTTTTTTTGTTTCAAAAGTATGTTTTTGGCAGGGGTAAAATTCGTTTTTGATATTTTCTGGTATTTTGAATTCTCGTATCGGCCAGTATCGGCCCGTATCGGCAAGTATCGGTCAGTATCGGCAAGTATCGGTCCGATACGGACCGATACCATAATTTTTCCTCCTGGATCGGCCGATACCGATATTTTTGGTCGGTATCGGATCGGCCTAGGCCAAATCCGATCTGATACGGCCGATACGTATCGGTATCGGCCGATACTTTGATCCTTGATCTTTAGCTATCTATAAATATGAAACTTATATGTTTTCGTATTAATTAGTTTCTTATGAATGGAAGTTTACTTTTACAAGTTCCGCATTCATGTAATATACTTTTCATTGCAATCGATAGAAGGAGAATTAATTTAACTTCAAGGAGAAAGAGATGCTGCAAGTAATGATTTTTCGGTTGATATAACTCTCTATATTGAGCTTGCTTTAACAATTTTAGATGATCGATCTATCATGAAAGCAAATAAACAATTCTTCTTCTTCCCTATTAGATCCAATCCATGAGCAGCTAAAGCTGAAATGATGTCAAGGTTCACAAACTTACCTCGAGTAATCAACACAAATAATGCTGACTTTTAGCCTTTTAGATGGAGTTTAATTTGGTGGTCATTAAATCATACTAATTGCAAATATAATTTTCTTTGCGAAAAGTTGTTTAATATAAATATTCTAGTAGAATAATTTGTTCCTAGATCAAGAGGATAAGCATTTGGTTGATTCGGTTTCAAACGAACGTATTACTCGAAACCGAATAAATTAAAACTATAAAAATTCAAACTGAAATTGAACCGAATTTAGCCATAATCGAGAGGGTTTTTTATTCTTAGAACTAATGTCATGTTTACTCATCTCAATCGATTCATGGGACACTGGAAATCACTCGGCCTAGGAGAGACTGCAACACCATGGTACTTGTACGTCCTCGCGATCAGGATGTGTCATGTCTACTAGTGAGATAGGCTTGTAAATCTCAACGGCTGATAGTCAAGTCCATTAGTGAAGAGTTTAATCATGAGTCACAGCTGCTAATAGTCGTGCCTACAACTTGAGCATTTACGATATCACGTCCAGTGACGACTTTATGGTCCTCCGAAATTGGGGTGTGACAGTTTTCAACATATGTGGAGAACACTCTGGAGTGCAACGAGCGTCATCCGTGTGTTAGAGATGCTCGAAAAGCGAAAGGTGTCGAAGTAGAGTTCATAAAATAGCAGTTTGAAAATATATCCAGACCTGATCGTGTTTCGTCTGAGTATAGTAAGTTTAAGACACAACTCTTTAGTATGGGACGATCGTGTTCGTTCAGATTTCGGTCGATGTTAAGCAGAACTTGTTGGGATTTTTGAATAAATTTTTGTTTTAAATCTGTAAAATAATAAACTTAATTAAATGTTACCGGCCTCTGGGGAAGTCGCGCACGTAGCACTGCCCTAAGAGATAGTCCGCGTCTATGTGCAGACTGGATTCGAACGCTCCTATAGTGGTAAAATCTCCGCTTCACCGGAATCTCTTTGCCGCACACGACGTAGAGAGAGCGACCCTGATTTAGCTCTGCCCAGAGCGACAATGAAGCAACAGAAATTCGAGAGCGACAAAAATTAGAGAGTTTCTGCAGAGGAGATTGTTTTCTGTGTGGAGAAGAAGGAGAGGGGATCAATATATGTAGGCTGTTGGATAATTACACCAACGGATAGAAAATAAAGAGGATTTAATTCGGACGTTTAAGAAGACAATTATGTTTGAACGTTATAAAACATTTACTGCACATGGTTCATTGAACCTGGACGGATATCACGATCCAACTGTTACAGAATTTAAAAGAATAGTAACGGTCATAATTTTAAATAAGAGCAAAATTTTTTTTTGAGTCTCAGCTCGAACTCGAAGAAGGAATCGGATCGGCATTCGGCGCCCGCAGATGTGGGCACGTGCCCTCACCCGTTACGCGCGTCGAACCGAGCCGGGCCGGACGACGGCGGCGGCACGCGCGTGTGGCCCGTAGGGCTCCCACTCAATGGTTTAATGAAGCAAGATGGAATGAGTGTATATATGCACATTGAATGCTACCATGCTAGCCGATATGGGACTAATGAACTTGAGATTTTGCTCAAGCTACTGCACATGTAGCTAACAATTCTCCTCCAAAAGGTCAATTTCCAAAATAATAGAAGAAAAGAAATAAGAAGAAGAATAAGAAAAAAAATAAGAGAATTTCTGGGCAGTAGTATGCTATGCATAAATGAGATGGATTACAGCCTTGAATCTCACGTAGTAACTATTGTCTTTGTCTGAAGAAGGGCTTGATGGACTATGCCTTGAATCAGTCTTCTTGAACCAGACTCGAAAAATAGCACACATAGTACGCTAGAGGTACTTGGGTCTATCGGATGGCGCGTTTGGTTGGCCATACGCACATTTACATATTCATGAGAGTTGTCTAGGATCGTCCTGTCCTATAGTCGCGGCCCTCACGACCTCTCATATAGGTAAGTCCTCAAGGGTTGGTGATAGAAATTAACCTTGCATATCATGCTTGGACTTATTAAGAGTTTAAACTCACCCTATCCATATCACAAAAGGAACATTATCACCATAGGGATGGGATATTAATGTACACATGTACAGCCTCTTGGACTTTTATTTTAAAGAGAATTTAATCTCCGAGTCAGTGTTCCATAATAGTCACCTAGTCCAGCTTGTTCCTACCCATTGAATCGGCTTCTTAGGATCTCCAGTCAGACTCGGTTGGATTGCCACTGCTGGTGACTATACTATGAGCTTAACCCCATCCCCCTCAATAATTTTAGGATCAATGTCCTAGACAGATCCTTCGTCAAGTGGTCTGCAAGGTTCTTTTCTGACTTTATATAGTCAAGAACCACATATTTGTCCAATAAGCTCTTTATTGACTTGAAGCGCAGCTGCAAGTGCCTGTTCATCTTAGCATTCACAGAATCATGCTTTAGTAGTTCTATAACAGATTTATTATCACAGTTTACAGAAATTATAAGAACAAGATGAACAGAAATAGGAATATGCATAATAAGATTTCTAAGCCATTCGGCTTCTGTACAGGTAGTGTCCAAAGCTATCATTTCAGAGTCCATTGTGCTTCTGGCTATGATAGTTTGTTTACATGAACCCCAGAAGATCGCAGCTCCTGCCAGGATAAAAATATATCCAGTTGTGGATTTCACATCAAGTGAATCAGTTACCCAATTTGCACCCGAGTAACCTTCTATGATATCAGGGTGTCTAGAATAATAGAGTTTATAATCTAGAGTTCCCTTAAGATATCTAAATACTCTGTCCAATGCAGTCCAATATGACTGATTTGGGTTACTAGTATATCTACTTAGTCTTTCAATAGCAAACGTAATGTCGGGTCTAGTCCTATTTGTTATGTACATAAGGGACCCAATTATTTGTGAATATCTATGTTGTTCTATAGGAGATCCTTCATTTTTCTTGAGAACAACATTACTAACATAAGGAGTTATGACAGATTTTTTGTCAAAGTACTCAAACTTTCTTATCATTTTCTCAATTGAATGTGTTAAAGATAGAGTATAACCCTCTTTGCATTTGGACACTTGCATTCCTAGGATCAGGGTTGCTTCACCTAGGTCTTTCATGTCAAACTGGTTAGATAAATAATTCTTAGTGTTATTTATCAATTCCAGTAAAGATCCAAAAATAAGTATATCATCAACATACAAGCATAATATGACACAACTTTCATTTGTATTTTTAGAATACAAATATTTGTCATATTCATTTGGCACAAAGCCAAGTTCTATAATGACTTTGTCAAATTTGTTGTGCCATTACTTGGGAGCTTGCTTTAGGCCATAAAGAGATTTTACTAATCTACAAATCTTGTTATCTTGGCCTTTAGCAATAAAACCTTCAGGTTGCTCCATGTTCTTCTTCTAAATCTTTATTTAGAAATGTTGTCTTTACATTCATTTGATGGATCAGCAAGTCATGAATGGAAGCTAAGACTAGGAGGGTTCTAATAGAAGAAATTCTAGCAACAGGAGAATAGGTATCAAAATAATCTAATCTCTTTTTCTAGGTAAAACCTTTAGCTACTAATCTAGCCTTATATTTCTCTATAGTACCATCGGCTCTAAGTTTCTTTTTAAAGATCCACTTACAACCTATCGATTTGCTACCCAAAGGAAGGTCTGCTAAAATTTAAGTATTATTCTCCATAATGGAGTTATACTCATTGTTAATAGCTTCTTTCCAGAAAGGGACATCAGGAGAGGATATGGCTTCTTCATAAGTTGAAGGATCACCCTCTATTAAAAATGTGAAGAATCCTTCTCCTAAGTTCTTTTCAATTCTTTCTCTTTTACTCCTTCTAGGTTCTATGACTTGTTCAGATTGAGAACTAGGTAACTGATCATAAGAACTAATAGATGGAGTAAGAGAAGGGTTAGAGGAAGATGAAGGGTTTCTATCCTTGAAGGGAAAGATATTCTCAAAGTAAACTGCATCTCTAGATTCTATAATTGTGTTATTAGAGATTTTATTTACTTCAGAATGAGTTACAAAAAATCTATTGGCATTACTATCTAGAGCATATCCTATTGTAAGCCCCCTGAATTTCAGGGCTATTTTAAATTTTCTGAATGAATTGTTTTCGATAAATATTTTATTATTTAATTGTTTTTATCATTAATGTACCTTTCCATGTCTTTGACTTCTGGAGCGTCAGGGATGCCAATCCTTGGAAACTCTCTTCATGGGTTTTGAAGTAGGCAAGATTATCTTCCTGTTGATATATCGTGTCCCACTTGAACTCGTTCCCTTGTGCTCTTTTTGTATCGCGCAAGTTCGGGTCAACTTAGACCGATTAACCGTTGAATATTATTCCCACTTTTATTTTTGATCATCGTTTGCACGTTACCGTTGCTTTTAATTTAGGAGCACCAGATCAGCCATTTTCTCGAAACCAACTTCTCATAAATGATCTACTCGAGACGCTCTCCACCCATGACCTTCGTGTCCCACTCAGACACTCTATTTTGTGCTCCATTTTCTTCGCACAACTTCCGGGTCAATTTAGGCCGATTTATTTTCTGCCGTGAAACCCGATTTAATTTCCGATTTAATTTCCGGGCCCGATATCGGTCCAATCAAGTCGACCCAATATATGGCCCTGGCCTGTTTTGAGTCAACTATGCCGGTGCCACTTGTGTGCCACAATTTCGATCCCCCTTGTGCTCCTATTTCATCCATGATTTAATTTGGTTTAATTTATAAATTTATTTAAATCTTGGCTTCGACCTTGTCCAAACTTGGCCCAACGCCCAACCCAGTTTAGTGTGGGCCCTGTCCCGACTGCCCATACACCCCACTGGTGTTTTTCCATTCTTGCCTACTCAAAAATATAATTCTTTTATTTTATAAAATATCTCTACCACTCTCTTTTATATATATATATATATATATACATATATATATAATGTAACTCTCTTTTCTCTCTCCTTCTAATAACACCTACACACAAGTCACTCTCTCCCTTCTCCCCATGGCAGCCGACCACTTCCCCCTCTCTCTCACTAAAATATTTTCTCTCTCTATTCCTCACTCTCTCTAAATATCTATTTCCTCTCTCTATTCTCACCCTCTCTCTTTATATATTTATACACACACACCCACACATATAACCCCTCACCTCTCCTTACACACACCCCCCCTTGCTGTACGAGACCAGCTAACCCCCCCAACCGACTTCACCTCTCTCTCTCTTTTTAAATATCACACAACTCTCTCTCTCACTCTCTTTATTACACACACACACAAATATATTAAACTCTCTCTCCCTCTCACTACACCAGCTCTCCATCTCCCCCTCACTGCCGACCTCCTCCACCCATGGCCGACCACCACCCACAGCTACCCTCTCCTCCTTCCTCCTCCTCATTAACATCATCACCAACACCATCAACATCACCAACACCATTCTCTTCACCACCACCTTCACCATCACCATGCAAACCACCACCTCCACAACCTTCACCCAAGCCACCTTCTACCGCGCATGACCCCCGTCGCGCCGCCTCAGCCACCGCCGGCCACCGCCGTGCGCGTGCGCCGGGCCGACAGCGCGGTCGCAGCAGCGACAGCAGCCGCAGTGCGCATACGCGCGCGCGCATACACGCGCCACCGCGTGGCCGTGTGCCACTTCGTGGCCGGCCAGCGCCCCCACGAGCACCCCCTCGTCCCGGCGACCACCCCGTGGCCAACACCCGCTTCCCCGACGCGCCGAATAGGCTATTCGTGCGTTTACGTCGAAATCCCGTCGACGCGCGCGTGGAAAAAATTCAGAAATTGTGTTTCGGGACAGCGAGTTCGTACGTATTTTCTGGGAGATCCGACCGTTGGATCGGCGATTTCTTCACTCCGTCGCAATCTCGGTATATCCATCTTCACTCCTGTCAATTTTCGTCCGTTAATTTTATCATTTGATACCTCAAAACTGGCCACCAAGTTGACGTTTTAAATTGAACTGTTTTTGGACAGTTTTGTGGAGCCGACTTCGTCAGCTCGTAACTTCGCCGTCGCAGCTCCGTTTTGCGCACCGTCAGTTCCGGTGCACAGCTGGTATAACCATCTTCCTGTCTCCTTTAGATTTCGTTTCGTTTTAAGCACGTTCGGTTAGTCGAATTCGACGCCAAAGTTGGCCGTCCGAATTCTTTAAATTGCACTTGTTAAATTCCATTTTTGAACCCGGGACTCCGGATTCAATTTCTGACACCACCAGTAGACTCGTGGCGTCGTTCTGGCATGTTTTCATATAAAGTTTGCTTGATTTGGAAAACGTGGGCCCTGGCACGCATTTCGGTACAAAGCGGGTCCCACTTTTCGAGTCAACGGGTCACTTTGAGTTCGGCTCATCGGAATCCCATTCCGGATAAACCGTTGAGTTCGTATCGTCATTCTGGACTCGTTGACATATAATTTGCTGAGTTTTGAAGACATTGCTCCGGCACGCATTTCCGTGCAAACCGGATACCAAGTGTCGCGTCAACGTATCATTTTGAGATCGGCACATCGGAATCCTATTCCGGATATACCGTTGGGTTCGTATCATCATTCTGGATTCGTGGACATATAATTTGCTAGGTTTTGTAGACTTCTATCCTGATACGCTTTTCGGTGCAAAGTGTGTCCAACGGCGGACATTATTTTGATCCGAAATTACCGTTTTGCCCCTGTGTCTAAATTGGACTTATGGGTAGGCTATCCTAGCTGATTTGACCGTTCTGGACACGTTGGTGATATTTATTTTATCATCCGACAACATCTGCAGATTTTGATTATGTATTATCCTTAATTTACAATTAATTATTTTTCCATAAATTGTTACTTTCTGGTTTTGAATTTTTATATATATTTTAATTTCTGTAAAAATCTGGGAAAAATTGTATTTAAATATTATGTTAATTTAGCTAATTTATTATAATTTTTCTAGCATTTAATAAGTACTTTTGGTATTTTATAAAATAGGAAAACAAAACTCATTTTCAATATATTTATGTTTGCTGATTTTTAATATTTATTTATGAGGGTTTATAAATCCCAGAAAAATTAGTATAAATTTCTATAATTAACAAGGATTATTTTGGTACTTTATTTTATATATATTTAAGCTTTTTGTCTATCTCTAAAATTGTTGGAACTTAGTGTACCGTTTGATTTATTTATTGAGTAGTTACAACTTGCAAGTTTTGCGTTGATTTGAGTTGTTATAGTATTGGACCTCACCCCGCACTAGTATAAAGACCCTAGAGAGTTAGTTTGTGTATAGTGGCACTTCACATTAGACTTTTATGCTAGGTCCCCATTTAGTTAATATCCAGTCAGGAGTCGTGTCACACCACTAGTGTATTATTGAACATAGCTTAGAACTGAGTTTGTATATCATTATTGACAGGACACCGGACATCTATATCTTCGTACTAGTATTCTTGCTTTGCTCGAGGCAAGTACATCTACACACTCATTTACTGTCTTTTAATGCTAGAACATGTATTAACCCTGTTAAAATACTGCTTTCTGAATAACTGCAAGTTAAATCTTCACATGTTACATTAAGTTGGTCCCTACCATGCTTAGGACAGTTATCATATCTTCACATGCTTCTTACTGGTTCTCAGCACATGTTTCACTATGCTTTATACGGCTCTGAGTATTCACATGTTTTGTACTGCTCCCAGTACCTGCCATGCTTATACTGCTTCCAGTATTTTCCACATGTTTTACTGTTCTCGTATCTCTCACATGTTAGAATATGGGTTATGGGGAAACTGACAGTTGAGTACGTGATCATGCCTCTATCTGCGACCTTGATGCCGTGTAAGGACGACATTATACATATAGACCTTGCCATAGGCCCAAAATCCCGCGGACTTGTACGTGTGTACATTTAGGCATGTACGGAAGTACATATGGTTCTTACCGGTGCCACAGCACCATCACCTATTGACCGATCACGTACTTGCTCCAGTTTTAAATATTAGATATACATGTGTCATCTTGACAAATGTATTTTACCGTGATTCCAGTCATACCATGATTCCAGATATGCCATGTTCCCTATGTTACCATGATACTGTGATCCCAGTTGTACCATGAGGCCATGTTTTCCAGTATTTCCTGTTTTATAGACTTATCACACTATGTTTCTTGTTGTACATCTCTTTCATTATATGTTCAGTAATTTAGTTGTAGAGGTTGTACTTGCTCCCGTCCTGACAGGATAACGTTGTAGGTATACTTTTCGAGGAGGAAAACGCTATGTTACATATTATGGTACTGCATTGAGGACCTGGCCTTAGCTCCAGAAGAGGCCCCAGCGGGGAACCTTGCTTAGTTATTTCCATATGTTTTGAGACTGAGACTTTGGTATGTTCTTATATTTGGATACTGGACTTTGTCTCCAGTTAGATACTTGGAAGTGTATTATTTAGTCTGTTCTTGTTTACCTTCGCTTATAGATGCTGTGTTGTGATGAACCTTTAAATATGATTTTAGAACTGTTAGTAGCTTAGATCATTTATTGTCTATTCTTAGAACAGCTTACTGCGCTTTAACCAAGCGTAGGCTGGACATGGCTCGGCCCGGCCCAACAATTTGGGTATCGGGTCGTGACACCTATGAACACAGCATCTACAGTCTTATGTCCTATCTTCCTCTTTTTGGGTTCAGGAATTCCTACTTTAGCCAGACATCCCCAAACTTTGAGGTAATTAATCCTAGGGGTTCGACCTTTCTATAACTCATATGGTGTCTTATCATTAGTCTTACTGGGTATCCTATTAAGAATATAACAGGCTGACAAAAAGGCTTCTCTCCAAAGATTATCAGGAGCACCTTAGTTGAGAAGCATGGCATTGACCATATATAACGGAGTATGATTCTTTCTTTTAGCAACTCCGTTGGACTGTGGTGAATAAGGAGTAGTTACCTCATGAATAATTCTATGTTCTTCACAGAAGTTAGTCATATCATTTGAAGTGTACTCTCCACCACGATCTGATCTAAATTCTTAATCTTTCTATCTAGCTGGTTCTTAGCTTCGCATTTATAGACCTTGAATCTGTCTAGAACTTCATCTTTGGTCTTAAGGAGGTAGGTGAAACAATACTTTGAATGGTCATCTATAAAAGTAACAAAAGATTTCCTACCGCCTCGGGTTAAGACCCTATTGGAGTCACATACGTCACTATGGATAAGTTCTAGGAGTTCAGAATCCCTATGGATAGATTTGAAAGGCAATCTTGTGTGTTTGGCTTGAACACATGTCACGACCCTCACCTGTTTTTCAGATGCAAGCTCGTGAGCAAGCCAGCAACGCATCAAGCGGACTCCAGCCTGACTCGAATACGTAAACGCTGTGAAGGCTATGGTATACAGCCAAAACATGACAATATAATCTATATCTCAATCCACAACAAGAATATGAAACACGAATGAACAATTACGGATCATGGTCTGCAGCCCATTATCATATTGTCCGATTAGACTCCAAAAATGATATGAGTCTATAAAATAAGCAGAATATATTATGGTACATAATATAAAGCATGAGAGGATAATGAAGAAATATCACAAGCAAATACCTATATCATACATCGTAATCCTCTACCATCCCAGTCTGCTAACTAACTCCATGCAGTCGCTAAACCTGAAGAGATCATTAGGTCCTCAGAGGATATAGCAAGATACATATAAACATGCCTATCTAGCAGTTTAATCATGCATGATAATATATAAACATGATATAACAAGGAACGACACTTAACATGGCAAGAGACTACGACCAAACTGCTAACAAGTGACTAACGACAAGTGGCTACTGACAGGTGACCTTGAACACGAATACTAGAACAATTACGCATAAATGAACTGCCAGATGAACAAGCGATCATGAGATCAATGGAATACCAAACCCTCGCCCCGAGTGGACTCGCAGGTTTGAACTAATCACTAACCCTCGTCCCGAGTGTGGACTCTCTGGTTAGTTCAAATCACTAACCCTCGTCTCGAGTGTGGACTCTCTGGTTAGTTCACGGCAAGGCACCCTCGTCCCGAGTGTGGACTCTCTGGTGCAGTATAACATCCTCGTCCCGAGTGTGGACTCTCTGATGTAAATACCCTCGTCCCGAGTGGACTCTCTGGTGCAAGTCAAGTCAACACCCTCGTCCCGAGTGTGGACTCTCTGGTGCAAATAATCGACATCCTCATCCCGAGTGTGGACTCACGGACGTAAACAGATCAAGGCAAACACCCTCGTCCCGAGTGGACTCTCTGGTGCCAAGGAAACAATAATAAGGATTTAGCAGTTCAATTACACGTACTCGTTCTATGACACGACTCAATCAAGGTACTGGTGAGACAAGATATGACTCAGTCAAGACACAGTCAAGTCCAGTATAACTACACTGTCAAATCAAGCATGACCATAAACTGGGAAATACGGTATGTAGAAACTAGATAAAGCAAGTAGACAAGAAAGCTAATGAATCATGTAAAATCTACAACAAATATAGTATCTATGATAATACACTAATAACATGAAAACTATAAACATGAAATTAAAATGTAGAGGAAGACAAGGTATCTTGCCTGGTTCCGCGATGTGAGGATGTAGTTTCGCTCCTGTGTCCACGCCTCTGGAACCCGACGCTCCTAGATAATTAATTAACTAAATTAAGCCACTACTCATGAACTTACAATATGACTTAATTAGTCAAGATAATATTTTAAGATTATATTCAATTTCTCGTGGACCCTTTAGACCTATACAATCACATACAACCTCCACGAGACACCGAACACAGTTTTTTTGGATTTCCAACTCCTAATTAGTCAGTTATGCCCCTACTTCAATACTATACTTAGAAATTATATAAAAATTATTAAAATATTATTTAAACTAATTTGATATAGAATTAACTCTAAAATTATAGAATTAATGTTTCTAAAGGCATTTATGACTAGTTGATTACTAAGTTAGCTATTTAACCCGAAACTTGTCCGGAACATAGTTAATTACTCATAATTGATAAAATAACCCAAAAATATAATTTAAACAGAAGTAAAATACTTTATTTTCAATGATAACATCAGAGATACAAGGGTAAGATTATACTACAAGTTTGGATCATTCTAGGTTAGAAGGTCGCCCGAAATTAGCTAGTTTTGATCCATAATTTTCTCGACCAGAATTGAGTTGCTAAATTCGTGAAAAAATACTTAAAAATCCTAATTTATGTATATGAATACACATAAAATTCAGTTTCAAGAATAGGCATAAATAACTAGTAGTTTACTTCGTGAAAAAATACTTAAAAATCCTAATTTATGTATATGAATACACATAAAATTCAGTTTCAAGTATACAAATTGAGTTGCTAAATTCGCCCAAAACTTGTCCGGAACATGGATATTATGCGTATAATACATGAAACTTTTATGGATGATTAAATATAACAAAATTCATCAAAATATAATTTTTACAGATTTAATAACATATATTCTACAGAATTTTAGCAAAAGTTTTTAGAAGAAAAGATTAGGGTTCTTACCAAAGATCCTTGCTAAAAAGGGTGGTGATGACTTCTCTTTACCACACCTCCAATCTTTTCCGCTATCCTCGCTTGCTAAACCTCTCTTGATGAGTATGGGAGATTTGATAATGGCTATAGAGGGTTGAATGGGGGGATGGAGTTTTTTTAGGGTTTGTTTTGAGGGGTTGGATGGATTTATGGTGGAGGAGATAAGTTTTTGTGAAGAAGGAGAAGATGTATAATGAAGGGATGATGTGTGGAGGCTATGAGGAGGGGGATTGCTGCCAAAAATAGAGAGGAGGATAGGATGAAGTGGTCGGCCACAAGGTGGGGAAAGAAAGATTAGGATTTGGTTAAGGTTTGGGATAAGTTGGTATATTTAACATATCCTTAAATGAATTTTAATCAATCTAGGATTTAAATCCTATTTAATTTTATGCATTCAGCCGTGGGGGGTTTGCTTGGCTGAAACTAACATGGTGGGGGTCCACTTGGCATGATTTGGTTGTTTGGTGAGTTGGCTAGTTGATTGGATTGAGGATTTAAAAAGGGGTTTCCTAATATAGAACTATTTAATTCTATCTATGTAATTACACTACAAAATCTGAATTAAATATAAATAAATGTAATTATTAATATTTATTATTGTCCAACATGCCTACATAGGGTTGGGTTCGGCTTGGAAGAGGTTTGGGAAGGTTTGGTGCAACCGGGTCTCCTAAAAAGTCATAAAGGCTTTCTTACTAATTATTTAAATAAAAATTATGACTTGTGCAATGATTTGAATGGTTAACATGCAAGTGACTACTGTATAACCATGGCACTCCTAACATGACTAGCATGCTAGTTAGAGCATCCAACAATGCTAGGCATGCCATACTTTCTACTCATCTTGCATATTCAAACTCAACTATGGCTAAGGTCATCTATAATAATAACTATTTAATTTAAAGATATTCACAAATTTCATAAAATCCTATTTAAGACAAATAAATAAATAAATAAAATAATCCAAAATTTTTGGAGTTTTACATCCTACCCACCTTAAAAGAATTTCGTCCTCGAAATAAAAAATTAGGCACACTAACAAAGAACCACGCTAGTGTAACTAGGAATAGTTCAAAGACTACGCTAGGTCACTACGGTGTCTCCTAATAACTCAAGTAATAATCAATCCTAAATAATTTGGTTTACTACATCTCTATCATAAAACTGTTGATGGTTATCTCTAGTCGCTATTCTTGGTACCAGCGGTCTTACAATAATGACATTGAAGGTTTGCCCTCCTAACCATATTATTGTCACAACTATATAAGTCTTATTTCACCTAATCAATCTAAGTGATGCCTACCAATCTGTCTAATCCTAACTTTACAACTGGTAGGACATAATGCTAAATGGGCTGGGTTAGCCTATATTTTGGTTCTTCTAGTACAGGGTCAGTCTCTACTCTGAAACTACTACACTATTCTTGATCAAGCAACTACCATAAAGGGCATAACCTAGTATGATCATTTAGCCATTTCTAGAATGTCTACCCACCTTTGGTCAAAGTGCCTCATCAAACACATGATGCCCTATGGCCTATGGCATCTATAATCCCTTATATCTATAAACAACCAATATTCAATAGTCAAGCAATATATACTATAATTTAAGGATTTCGGATAGATTCTAGACAGCACAATCGTTCGTCACCTCGAAATAAAAAGGGGCAAATCAATGGTACGGAAAGCAAGGAAGTACAATCGAGAGCAAATATTGAGTTTTTAAGGAATGGTATAGAGATTTTTAAAAGAATTTTCAAGACAGAGTGGATTGAGATTTCTAAGGTTTAGTCATGGTCGCAGGCTCGTATCGGTACAGTTACGTAACCGATACGATATGCTCTGACCTGCATGGGCCACCAAAAAAACTAGTCACGATCCGCACCCGCTTTTCGAACACAAGCTCGTGAGCAAGCCAGCTACGCATCAAGCGGACTCCTGCCCGACTCGAATACGTAAACGCTGTCAAGGCTATGGTAAACTGCCAAAACATGGCAATACAATCTATATCTCAATCCACAACAAAAATATGAAACACGAATGAACAATTATGGATCATGGTCTGCAGCCCATTATCATATTGTCCGATTAGACTCCAAGAATGATATGAGTCTATAAAATAAGCAGATTATATCATGGTACGGAATATAAAGCATGATAGGATAATGGAGAAATATCACAAGCAAATACCTGTATCATACATCGCAATCCTCTACCATCCCACTCTGCTAACTAACTCCATGCAGTCGCTAGACCTGAAGAGATCATCAAGTCCTCAGAGGACATAGCAAGATACATATAAACATGCCTATCTAGCAGTTTAATCATGCATGATAATATGTAAACATGATATAACAAGGAACGACACTTAACATGGCAAGAGACTACGACCAAACTGCAAACAAGTGACTAACGACAAGTGGCTACTGACAGGTGACCTTGAACACGAACACTAGAACAATTACGCATAAATGAACTGCCAGATGAATAAGAGAAAACGAGATCAATGGAATACCAAACCCTCGTCCCGAGTGGACTCGCAGGTTTGAACAAATCACTAACCCTCGTCCAGAGTGTGGACTCTCTGGTTAGTTCAAATCACTAACCCTTGTCCCGAGTGTGGACTCTCTGGTTAGTTCACAGCAAGGCACCCTCGTCCCGAGTGTGGACTCTCTGGTTAGTTCAAATCACTAACCCTCGTCTCGAGTGTGGACTCTCTGGTTAGTTCACGGCAAGGCACCCTCGTCCCGAGTGTGGACTCTCTGGTGCAGTATAACATCCTCGTCCCGAGTGTGGACTCTCTGATATAAATACCCTCGTCCCGAGTGGACTTCTGGTACAAGTTAAGTCAACACCCTCGTCCCGGTGAGGACTATCTGGTACAAATAATCGACATCCTCATCCCGAGTGTAGACTCACGGACGTAAACAGATCAAGGCAAACACCCTCGTCCCGAGTGGACTCTCTGGTGCCAAGGAAACAATAACAAGGATTTAGCAGTTCAATAACACGTACTCGTTCTATGACATGACTCAATCAAGGTACTGGTGAGACAAGATACGACTCAGTCAAGACACAGTCAAGTCCAGTATAACTACACTGTCAAATCAAGCATGACCATAAACTGGGGAATACGGTATGTAGAAACTAGATAAAGCAAGTAGACAAGAAAGCTAATGAATCATGTAAATTCTATAACAAATATAGTATCTATGATAATACACTAATAACATGAAAACTAGAAACATGAAATTAAACTGCAGAGGAAGGTAAGGTATCTTGCCTGGTTCCGCGATGTGAGGATGAAGTTTCGCTCCCGTGTCCACGCCTCTGAAACCCGACGCTCCTAGATAATTAATTAACTAAATTAAGCCACTACTAATAAACTTACAATATGACTTAATTAGTCAAGATAATGTTTTAAGATTATATTCAATTTCTTGTGGGACCCTTTAGACCTATACAATCACATACAGGCTCCACGAGACACCGAACACAATTTTTTTGGGTTTTCAACTCCCAATTAGTCAGTTATGTCACGCCCCGATTCTGTAGAATCGATAGTCGTCCCCCGGGAGTGATGTCGTGTGAACCTAAATTACGATCGCACAAGGCACATTCATAAGGCTATCTGAAACACAATATCAAGTTAGAGTACGCAGAGAAATTGATTGACACATTTGAAATAGAAGTAGACTTTTTCATTGATAACAAAACTTCATTTACATTGACTTCATTATATTTATTGCCGTGCGGGCTACAACATGACTCGACTTACAAAATGAATGCCGATGAGATAGTCGTTCCATACATTACATCCCTTTTTACAAGCAAAAACCATTACACATTTCCACCTGCGATCGAGGGAAGCCGAGCCGCCATTGGTCTTCTTTTGTACTGAATGCAGAGTCTTCAAAAGGAATTCAGAAACAAGCCTTTACACGGACGAGGCTTCAAAAGTGTCCACGCCGCCTTGAGATTTTAGGTGGCACGCCCTTCGTGGTTCGGGGTACCTGCGTGGAGAGCGAGGATCAGTACATTACACTTTGTACTGGTGCGTGGCAAGTTAAGTTCCAAGCTCTCATTTGGTTGAGTGAGTTTATATGACTTAGTTCATGAATGTTTCTAACCATCCTAATGAATTTCAAGCGAGAAATGACAAGCATAAATGTAATTTACGTCAGAACTTACCCCCGGCGGACCGCGTCGCGCCTTTTGAAACTTACCATGTTCTTCCCTGTCAATTGTTATCATTTACATTCCAAGTGCAACATTACGTGTGTTTGGTCACTGACATCACAAGCCATCCTGGACTATAGCTTTGTTAGCCGGGGCCCTTGCAGCGCAAGTAGCGAGCCCCGCTGCAAGTCCCCGCTTGACCCGTGCTATCATCCAGCACAGCTATACCGTATTTCCTCCTAGGTCGAGTCGGTCCCGTGGCCCCGGGTAGTCGCTCGAGGAAACTCTCTCCTTGTCGACAAGTTGTCCAATGACCGAGTTAAGACAACATTTAGTTATTAAGGCCTAGCCTACTTTCTCTTTGAAACTTGATCATTTTACCATGTCCGTGCCCTTGCTTTCATTCTTTCATCCGCAACAACACTATCGATTTACTTAAGAAGGGGGTCGAGAAGAGAAGGGTCAGCCACTCACCTTGAGTTTACTTCGGCGAGAGAACTTGTTGGTCGCGCTAGACGTCGCCTACGCGATTACCTGAAATCGCACAAGCAACCAATTAGAATACTGCATTATTCAAGGAGTTCGATAGGAAATGCGAGTTCGAAATGCAAGCCATGAAAACCATCAAAAACATTCACGAAAACGCATTCAGAAAACAAAGCAAAAACCAACGCAAGCAGCGTGAAAAGCAGAGCAACGGGATGTCTCTCCCGACTCAGCCGCAGAGTCAATCCTCGAGGAACAACTCGCTGAATATGGGACTTGTTTCCGAAGAAGACATTCCATAACGAGGAATGGATCTTAATTCAACCGTTCCCGTTCGATCGACTCGGTCGATCCCGACCTATCGGTCCCGACCGAATCGATAGCGACAGTGTTCCTTTCTCGCGTACCCCGTGGACAAGTACGGGGCACGATGTAGGGACGGGGCACTACACCATAACCAACTAAGAAAAAATTTCGTCCTCGAAACTTAAAATAGAACCTACCTCTACGAGAACAATGAAGGGAACTTTTCCTTCATTTCTGACTCAAGCTCCCACGTCGACTCTTCGACCGAGTGGTTCCTCTAGAGGACGCGGACGAGGGGAATAGCACGGTTACGGAGAAGTTTATCCTTGCGCTCTAAGATTTGCACTGGCTCTTCGATATATGACAAGTCCGCCTTCAGGTCCAGCTTACCCAAATCCACAACATGGCTCGGATCATGCACGTACTTCCGCAATTGTGATACGTGGAAGACGTCATGTACTTCTGACAATGTAGGCGGCAAGGCGATTTGGTAAGCTACCGGGACGACTTGCTTCAATATTTCGAATGGGCCAACAAATCTTGGGCTCAATTTCCCCTTCGCACCGAACCTGGAAACTCCCCGCATGGGCATGACTTTCAAGAATACATGGTCGCCTTCCGAGAACTCGAGGGGGCGTCGGTGCGTGTCGGCATAGCTTTTCTGTCGGCTTTGTGCTATTTTCAATCTCTCTCGTATTAACTTGATCTTCAGCACGGTCTGCTCCACCAGCTCCGGACCAAGTATCTGCCGTTCCCCGACTTCATCCCAACAAATGGGCATTCTGCACTTCCGGCCGTACAAAGCTTCATACGGTGCCATTTGGATGCTAGACTGATAGCTGTTGTTGTATGCAAACTCGGCCAGCGGTAGATGGACGTCCCAACTTGACTTCAAGTCGATCGCACAGAGTCGTAACATGTCTTCGAGAATTTGGTTCACCCGTTCTGTTTGGCCGTCAGTCTGAGGATGATAAGCTGAGCTGAACTTCAACTTGGTCCCCAGTGCTGAATGAAGACTACTCCAGAAGCGCGCTACGAACCGTCCATCCCGATCAGAGACGATAGAAACTGGGACCCCGTACAGCCGAACTATTTCATCAAGGTATATCTGAGCAAGACGGTCGACGCTCCAAGTAACTTTGATGGCGATAAAGTGCGCTGACTTGGTTAGTCGATCGACGATGACCCAGACGGCGTCGTTTCCCCGCGGCATCCAACAACGAAGTACATAGTGATGTGATCCCATTTCCACTCTGGAATGGCGAAGTTCTGCATCTCCCCGCCCGGTCGCTGGTGCTCGGCTTTGACTTGCTGTCAGGCCATACATTTTGACACAAAGAGCGCTACGTCCCTCTTCATACCATGCCACCAAAAGACAACGCGGAGGTCCTTATACATCTTAGTGCTGCCAGGATGCAAGGAAAATTTTGCATAATGCGCCTCCGACATTATCTCCTTTCTAAGTTCAGCGTCGTCCGGTACGCATAGCCGTCCCTTTACGCACAACACTCCCGACTCGTCCTCTGTAAAGTCGGACGCTTTTCCTGTCGATATCAGCATCCGTATCTTCTCCAGGTATGGGTCGTCCTTCTGTGCAGACTTGATCCTCTCCAGTAGGCTTGGTTCTACCCGCAGTTGCGCTAGTTTTACGTCTCTGAAACGAACTCGAAGTTTAATGCCCATTCCTTCCAAGTCATGCAGCAGTCGATCGTTGATGCATAATGAAGCTAAGTACTTCCGGCTCAGCGCATCCGCTACCATATTTCCCTTGCCCGGCGTGTAGTCGATTGATAAGTCATAGTCTTTGATTAGTTCGAGCCATCGTCTCTGCCGTAAATTTAGTTCTTTCTGGGTGAAGAGATACTTGAGGCTTTTGTGGTCAGTATAAATCCTGCACGCCATGCCATAGAGATAGTGATGCCACAGCTTCAACGCGAACACAATTGCCGCTAGTTCTAGGTCGTGCGTGGGGTAGTTCTTCTCGTGCGGGTTCAACTGCCGGGACGCAAAAGATATCACCTTATCCCGCTGCATGAGCACACACCCCAAGCCCTGGCCAGAAGCATCGCTGAAGATTTGAAATCCCTCCGTCCCTTCAGGAAGAGCAAGTATCGGGGCCAAAACGAGCCGTTGTTTGAGCTCCTGGAAGGAAGCTTCACAGTCGTCTGACCACTTGAATGCGACTCCTTTCTGGGTGAGGCGAGTCAACGGCGATGCAATCTTCGCGAAGTCCTTCACGAAGCATCGGTAGTATCCCGCCAAGCCTAGGAAGCTTCGAATTTCACTAACTGATGTGGGCCGTTTCCAATCAGCAACTACCTCGACTTTCTTCGGATCGACTGCGATGCCCGTGGCGGAGATGATGTGCCCAAGGAATGAGATGCTGTTCAGCTAGAATTCGCACTTCCTCATCTTCGCGTACAACTGATTCTCTCGGAGGGTTTGGAGTACCGTCCGCAGATGCTCTACATGTTGCGCTTGATCCTTCGAGTAGACGAGAATGTCGTCGATGAAGACTACTACGAACTTGTCAACGAACGGACGGAACACCCGATTCATTAGATCCATGAAGACGGCAGGGGCGTTCGTCAGATCGAACGGCATTACCAAGAACTCGTAGTGGCCATAGCGAGTGCGAAAGGCAGACTTCGGCATGTCATCTGGCTTGACTTTGAGTTGGTGATTACCCGATCGCAGATCAATCTTCGAAAATACTGTTGCACCTTGGAGCTGGTCGAACAAGTCGTCGATGCAGGGCAGGGGGTATTTGTTCTGGATGGTAGCTTTGTTCAATTCCCGATAGTCGATGCAGAGCCGCATCGATCCATCATTCTTCTTCACGAATAGCACGGGCGCACCCCACGGCGAGACACTCGGACGGATAAACCCTCTGTCGAGTAATTCTTGTAGTTGTGCCTTTAGTTCCTTCAGTTCTGCAGGGGCCATTCTGTTCGGAGCCTTCGAGATCGGCTGGGTGTCGGGGAATGTGTCGATGGTGAACTCTATTTCTCGATCGGGCGGTATGCCGGGTAGCTCGTCCGGGAACACGTCTGGGAATTCTGCCACAACGTCGGTCTGACCCGCGTTTGTACCATCCTATCGCATGTCTCGAACAGAAGCTAGATAGCCTTCGCACCCGAAATGCAGCATCCGTCGAGCAGATATTGCAGAAATTACCATGCAGGTCGGCGATGCCTCACCACACGAGTAGCAGAAATCAGGCACTCCAGGCATGCGGAATGTGACCTTCTTTTCAGCGCAGTCTATGGTTGCGTTGCACGGCCCGAGCCAATCCATTCCCAGAATGATGTCAAAGTCCTTTATGTCTAGAACTATCACATCCAGACCTATCTTTTGACCGCCGATACAAATAATCCCGTCGGCGTAAGCTAAGTTTGTAAGAATTGGTGTGCCCGAAGGTGTGCTTACGCTAAGGTCGAGATCTAATGATATTACAGGAAATTTGTGCTCGGCGGCAAAGTCCGCCGATATAAAATTATGCGAAGCACCTGAATCAAATAACACACGAGCAGGCACATTATTGAATTTTAGTATACCTGACACTACTGTATCTGATGCCAGCGCTTCGTCTCGAGTCATGGCGTAGACGCAGCCCTGAGTGTTGGGGCGACGGTCTCGGCCATTTTGCGGTGCGGGTTGAGTGGACGGAGGAGGTCGAGGCGCCTGTCATCGATTCTCTTGACGGTGTTGTTGTGGTGGGGCGTTACGATTCCAATTCTGGGGGCAATCTCATTTTTGGTGGTTCCTTGCTCCGCAGTTGAAGCACCCTCCTTCGAGGACATGACAATCGTTGGCATGGTGACCGAAGTTTTGACATTTGGCACAAGGAAATGGTAGGGTTTGTCCCTGGTAACCGCCGTGGTTTGGACGCTTTGAAGTGTGATTGTTGCCTCCCGTATAGCTAGGACGTTTGTGATTGGAGTGGCGCACAACGTCGTCAGCACCGGAAGGATGCAGGTTCTCAAGACGAAGAACATGATTTAGAGCCTCGCCCACGATCTTGTACTCCGGGACCCCGACATGTGCACCGATAGAGTGTCGCAGACCCACTTCGAACCGTCGTACACGGTACTCTTCAGTAGGCAGAAACTGACTAGCAAACTTAGACAACTTGTTGAATTCTACGACATACTGTTCCACTGTCCGGCTCCCTTGCTTCAACTGCATGAATTCATTCTCCTTCGCTTGACGAACGGCTGACGGAAGGTACTGGACTTCAAAAGCTTTGCGGAACATGGCCCAAGAGATCGGCGCGGTGTTGTTGTCCGGTCGGATCGCTCGCTTACGCACGGCCCACCAGTCATGCGCGTTCAACCGTAGTTGAAGTTGTGCGCAGGAGACTTGCTGCGATTCTTCAATGCCGAGAAGCTCGAAGTGATCTTTCAGCTCTTCCAACCAGTCGATCGCCATGGAAGGGCCTTCGGTACCGCTGAAGGAAGTGCGACACGCCTTCTTGAATTCTGACACTTCAAAGTTGTACTTTTTTGGTGCCGCTGGTTGAAGCTCGGGATCCTCCGTGTCGATTTCAATGGGTTGGATCGCAGGTACAATGACGGTAGGCGTAGTCATAGAATTCCCGTTAGCCGCCATTGTCTGGACGATCTGCTGTAGGGTATCCAGCTGCTTTTGTTGAAGTTTGGTATGTGCGTCGAAACGAGCTTCGAAGCGAGCTTCGAACTGGGCCTGTCATTCCTCCGTCTGTTGGTGTCGGTTCTCAGACTGGTTTTGCTGCGCCTTCATCATGCACAACATCCTTTCGATGGTATCGTTAAAAGGTCCGCCCCGCGAACGATGCGAACTACTAGAGCTGCTAGAAGCACTCTGCTCTCACTCGGCCGTGGGTTCCGTCACTTCTGCGATACGAAGGCAAACGCATCAGTCACAAAATATTACAGACTCATTGTATGGAACAACTTATCTCATCTTTACACGGTCAAAGGATGTAAAGCCGTGCTCTGATACCATTATGTCACGCCCCGATTCCGTAGAATCAATAGTCGTCCCACGGGCGTGATGCCGTGCGAACCTAAATTACGATCGCACAAGGCACATTCATAAGGCTATCCGAAACACAACATCAAGTTAGAGTACGCAGAGAAATTGATTGACACATTTGAAATAGAAGTAGACTTTTTCATTGATAATAAAACTTCATTTACATTGACTTCATTACATTTATTGTCGCACGGGCTACAACATGACTCGACTTACAAAACGAACGCCGATGAGATAGTCGTTCCATACATTACATCCCTTTTTACAAGCAAAAACTATTACACATTTAAACCTGCGATCGAGGGAAGCCGAGCCGCCATTGGTCTTCTTTTGTACTGAATACGGAGTCTTCAAAAGGAATTCAGAAACAAGCCTTTATACGGACGAGGCTTCAAAAGTGTCCACGCCACCTTGAGATTTTAGGTGGCACGCCCTTCGTAGTTCGGGGTACCTGCGTGGAGAGCGAGGATCAGTACATTACACTTTGTACTGGTGCGTGGCAAGTTAAGTTCCAAGCTCTCATTTGGTTGAGTGAGTTTATATGACTTAGTTCATGAATGTTTCTAACCATCCTAATGAATTTCAAGCGAGAAATGACAAGCATAAATGTAATTTACGTCAGAACTTACCCCCGGCGGACCGGGTCGTGCCTTTTGAAACTTACCATGTTCTTTTCTGTCAATTGTTATCATTTACATTCCAAGTGCAACATTACGTGTGTTTGGTCACTGACATCACAAGCCATCCTGGACTATAGCCTTGTTCGCCGGGGCCCTTGCAGCGCAAGTAGCGAGCCCCGCTGCAAGTCTCCGCTTAACCCGTGCTATCATCCAGCACAGCTATACCGTGTTTCCTCCTAGGCCGAGTCGGTCCCGTGGCCCCGGGTAGTCGCTCGAGGAAACTCTCTCCTTGTCGACAAGTTGTCCAATGACCGAGTTATGACAACATTTAGTTATTAAGGCCTAGCCTACTTTCTCTTTGAAACTTGATCATTTTACCGTATCCGTGCCCTTGCTTTCATTCTTTCATCCGCAACAACACTATCGATTTACTTAAGAAGGGGGTCGAGAAGAGAAGGGTCAGCCACTCACCTTGAGTTTACTTCGACGAGAGAACTTGTTGGTCGCGCTAGACGTCGCCTACGCGATTACCTGAAATCGCACAAGTAACCAATTAGAACACTGCATTATTCAAGGAGTTCGATAGGAAATACGAGTTCGAAATGCAAGCCATGAAAACTATCGAAAACATTCACGAAAATGCATTCAGAAAACAAAGCCAAAACCAACACAAGCGGCATGAAAATCAGAGCAACGGGAGGTCTCTCCCGACTCAGCCGCAGAGTCAATCCTCGAGGTGCAACCCGCTGAATATGGGACTTGGTTCCGAAGAAGACATTCCATAACGAGGAATGGATCTTAATTCAACCGTTCCCGTTCGATCGACTCGGTCGATCCCGACCTATCGGTCCCGACCGAATCGATAGCGACAATGTTCCTTTCTCGCGCACCCCGTGGACAAGTACGGGGCACGATGTAGGGACGGGGCACTACAAGTTATGCCCCTACTTCAATACTATACTTAGAAATCATATAAAAATCATTAAAATATTATTTAATCTAATTTTATATAGAATTAACTCTAAAATTACAAAATAAATGTTTCTAAAGGCATTTATGACTAGTTGATTACTAAGTTAGCTATTTAACCCGAAACTTGTTCGGAACATAGTTAATTACTCATAATTGATAAAATAACCCAAAAATATAATTTAAACAGAAGTAAAATACTTTATTTTCTATAATAACATCAGAGATACAAGGATAAGATTATACTACAAGTTTGGGTCATTCTAGGTTAGCCGGTCGTCCGAAATTAGCTAGTTTTGACCCATAATTTTTTCGACTAGAATTGAGTTGCTAAATTCGTGGAAAAATACTTAAAAATCCTAATTTATGTATATGAATACACATAAAATTCATTTTCAAGAATAGGCATAAATAACTAGTAGTTCCTTCACAATGGTGTTAATTTTGACCCTACCGGAACATGGATATTATGCCTATAATACATGAAACTTTTATGGATGATTAAATATAAAAAAATTCATCAAAATATAATTTCTACAGATTTAATAACATATATTCTACAGAATTTTAGCATAGATTTTTAGAAAAAAAGATTAGGGTTCTTACCAAAGATCCTTGCTAGAAAGGGTGGTGATGACTTCTCTTCACCGCAGCTCCAATCTTTTCCGCTATCTTCGCTTGCTAAACCTCTCTTGATGAGTAGGAAAGATTTGATAATGGCTGTAGAGGGTTGAATGGGGGGATGGAGTTTTTTTAGGGTTTGTTTTGAGGGGTTGGATGGATGTATGGTGGAGGAGATAGTTTTTGTGAAGAAGGAAAAGATGTATAATGAAGGGATGATGTGTGGAGGCTATGAGGAGGGGGATTGCTGTCGAAAATAGAGAAGGGGATAGGGTTAAGTAGTCGGCCACAAGGTGGGGAAAGAAAGATTAGGATTTGGTTAAGGTTTGGGATAAGTTGGTATATTTAACATATATATCCTTAAATAAATTTTAAGCAATCTAGGATTTAAATCCTATTTAATTTGATGCATTTAGCCATGGGGGGTTTGCTTGGCCGAAATTAACATGGTGGGGGTCCACTTGGCATGATTTGGTTGTATGGTGAGTTGGCTAGTTGATTGTATTGAGGATTTAAAAATGGGTTTCCTAATATAGAACTATTTAATTCTATCTATGTAATTACACTACAAAATCTGAATTAAATACAAATAAATATAATTATTAATATTTATTAATGCCCAACATGTCTATATAGGGTTGGGTTCGGCTTGGAAGAGGTTTGGGAAGGTTTGGTGCAACCGGGTCTCATAAAAAGTCATAAAAACTTTCTTACTAATTATTTAAATAAAAATTATGACTTGTGCCATGATTTGAATGGTTAACATGCAAGGGACTACTGTATGACCATGTCACTCCTAACATGACTAGCATGCTAGTTAAAGCACCCAACAATGCTAGGCATGCCATACTTTCTAGTAATCTTGCATATTCAAGCTCAACCATGGCTAAGGTCATCTATAATAATAACTATTTAATTTAAAGATATTCACAAATTTCATAAAATCCTATTTAAGACAAATAAATAAATAAATAAAATAATCTAAAATTTTTGGGCTTTTACAACATAGATCTCACATTTTTGTTCATCATCTATAGGAGTCTTAGGTATAAGATCTAAGTTCATCATCCTTTTAATAGATCCTAAATTCACATGACCTAGTCTACCATGCCAAACATTTGAGGATTCAAAATTTGAAATAAAGGAAGAAATTAAACTTTTATTCATGGTACTTAAAAGAAAAAGTCCATCTTTCACAAATTCTTTTCCAATAAACAAATCATTCTTAGAGAAAACTACTTTATTGGCCTACATTACAATTTTGTATCCTCAGGCTACAAGGAGGGATCCACTAACAAGGTTTCTTCTAACAGACGACACATGAAGCACATCATGGAGAGGTAGAATTTTTTCTGATGTCATCTTCAGATCTATTCTTCCTCTTCCCACTATCTGTGCCGTTGAGCCATCTCCTAGAGTCACGTCTCCTCCACCTGATTCCTGATAAGTTGAAACACATGAGCGATCAAATGAAACGTGAATATTAGCTCTAGAATCCAACCACCAATCATCAGAATGGAAAAAAATATTTACTACAGATTGATAGCTTACAGACCTAAAGGAGTTGGAGGACCCATTCAGAATCATGTTGGCCTCTGGCTTACCTTTTACTTTGAAGGAGGTCTGGATAGGCTCTTTCTTCCTTTGGTAGCAGTTGATGGATGTATGGTTGGTTCTACCACACACAAAATAAAATCTTCTTTGATCCTGAGTCTGACCAAAGTTTCTAGGTTTTTGGGGTTGAGGGTTTTGGTGGTGATGGTTTTGGTGAGGAGGTTGAAAACTCTGCTTCTTTTTGAAGGAATTTTTCTTGGATTTGAGATGGTTGTTTGACTTAGGTTTTACATGGCTTTCTACAAGATTTATCCTAGCTGTGGCATTTGACCTAGCTTTGGTCTTAGACCTATATTCCTCTTCTGTTCTAATTCTATGTAGAGCTTGAGAGTATGTAATAGATCCTTGTAGATGTAGTAGGTTCTTTGCCACTTTAGATCAAGATGGAGAGAGTTTGTCTATCAAACATCCTATTTTGTGTTCAGTGGAAAAGAATGATCCCTTGGCTTGAACATGTCTAAGGTGTTCTTCAAATTCATAAATTTCGTCATTGATAGGTTTGTTATCTACCATGACATATCGGTTGAATGTGAAAGAATTGAATATATCAATTCCAGCATCATCACAACCATATTCATCTTCCAAAGCATTCCAGAGTTCTTTAGCGCTTTTATACTCAAAAAATATGTCGTAGAGTGACTCCGACATAGCGCTTAAGATTCTGTGAAAGCAATGGTAGTCTATTTCCTTAGGGGTCTTGGGTTTGGTAGAAGTGGAGGACTTGAAAACCCCTACGTCAGACTCAGTCTCATCAGAATCATTTGAGATGGGCGTAGACCCATCGATGGCAGAAATCAGGCCTAAAGTGGTAAGCCAAAATTTCATCTGGCTCTGCCACCTCTTGAAGTATGTGCCATTGAACTTGGAGGGCTTAGCAAAAAAAGTCTCTTCCTTGGCAGACATATTTTCTAAAGGCTGTAAAATTTAAATTTACTCAATAAGATGACTTTAAGCTAAAATTGACAATTAAAATAATTTTAGTAATAGACCTTTAAAATTTTTGGTTTTTCAAGTTTTGATAAGGTTGTGTTAGCTGTAGGGGCCGGATCCCAGCAAGCTAGTGGTGTTTCACAAGAAAAACTTAAGTACCGGTCGCTTAGACGAATTTTTCGCCTTATTGACAAAAGGGCCCTTTCGACTTGTTTCCAAACAAATATCTACTTTAAAACTTTAAAAATTATTATTTTTTTACTAAATCAATTAATGTTTTATTTAGCCTAAATTTAAATATTGCGTAAAAGAGACTACTCAACTAGTATTGGCAAAGGTGCTAAGACAAAAAGTTTATCTAAGATGTCAATTCCTAGAACAGTTTTATGAAGTTACAAATTGTTATGTAACTAATAGCAGTATAAATGTTATTGTTACGACAATTATTTGACAAATAATAAACAATTTCTTTAACAATATCTAATCAAGATTTGTTGAGCAATATGCTGACAATTATGTAATAGAAATTATCTAGCAATAATTCAATGAATATTTATTAAGCAATAATTCAATGAATATTTATTAAGCAATTAAGTGTGACAACACGCTTTGCCAAGAAAATTATTAAGTGACAATAAAATTTGGTAAGAAAAATTATATGTTAACAAAAGCAATTATTTCTTATGAGTAAGCAAATTAGTATCAGTAAATAAATTTTCTTGCAGTAGGGTAAAAAAAAAATTATTTATGGAAAGTTTGATTCATAAATGGTAAATTATCACTATGTTAATGATAATACAAGTGTGAAGCAGTGTTTAACAAATTTTTTAGACAGTGCAAATATATAATTAATGCTTTGGTCCGAGCGGCCCAATATTCTGGTGAGACTACACTTTATAGTTGTTTAACAAAGCAATTTCTTGACAGCAAGCAAGACTACACTTTATAAGTAATATTTTATAGATATTATTTGTTAAGAAATAAATTTTGTTAAAAGATGATCCTCTTAACACAAGCAGAATAGAGCAATGTAATTCACAGAGTGGACAGTTCTAACTATCTTTTAGATTGTTAGAATTTTTGAATAAATTTTCGTTTTAAATCTGCAAAATAATAAACTTAATTAAATATTATTGGTCTCCGGGGAAGTCGCGCACGTAGCACTGCCCTAAGAGATAGTCCGGATCTATGTGCAGACTGGATCCGAACGCTCCTAGTGGTAAAATTCTCACTTCACCGGAATCTCTTTGCCGCACACGACGTAGAGAGCGACCCCGACTTAGTCCTGCCCAGAGCAACAACGAAGCAACAGAAATTCGAGAACGACAAAAATTGGAGAGAGTTTCTGTAGATGAGATTGTTTTCTGTGTAGAGAAGGAGAGGGGATCAATATAGATAGGCTGCTGGGTAATTACACCAACGGAGAGAAAATAAAGAGGATTTAATTCGGACGTTTAAGAAGACAATTATGTTTGAACGTTATAAAACGTTTACTGCACATGGTTCATTGAATCTGGACGGATATCAAGATCCAACCGTTACAGAATTTAAAAGAATAGTAACGGTCAGAATTTTGAATAGGAGCAAAAAAGATTTTTTGGTCTCAGCCCGAACCCGAAGAAGGAATCGGATCGGCATTCGGCGCCCGCAGATGTGGGCACGTGCCCGCACCTGTTACGCGCGCCGAACCGAACCGAGCCAGGCGGCGACGGCGCGCGCGTGTGGCCCATGGGACTCCAACTCAATGGTTTAATGAAGTAAGATGAGAGGAGTGTATATATGCACATTGAATGCTACCATGCTGGCCGATGTGGGACTAATGAACTTGAGCTTTTGCTCAAGCTACTGCACATGTAGCTAACAGAACTGTTCTGCTTGGTCTGACCGAATTCGGTCGTCGGGCTAAGACGAGTTTTGTTTATTTGCACCGTTGGATCAAATCAAATGGTCCAGATTTATTACGAGATTGAGAGGACTATATATATGTATTTTCTTACCCTAATCTATATGCAAGTTGGTACTTTACAGCTTTTGGAGAGAGAAAGAGAGATTTGTGGCTATTTCTAAGGTGAGATCGTTTTGGATAATTTTTCGCATCATCTCTTGTTCTTCGGGAGTTTACAATTTATTTGCATATTTTAAGTAGTTGTGGTGATCCGTTTGGATCTATGAAAAGCCTGTAAGGAGTCGATGTACTTTCTTATTTCATTAGTGGAGGCTTTTTAGGATTAGATTCAGATCGTTCAGTAATTTTTTCAGTAAGAATGTTCTGCATCAATATCCTTTGTTTGCATTGTTTGGCTCTCGTATAATTTTGAGCCTTTGGCTACTTGGCTTCTATTTTTTATTTCGGTTCTTCCGCAGTCTCTTGGTATGGGTGCTGAAAACGGTTTTAAGGGTTTCGTTCCTACAATGAGTGTCGAAAAATGTTTCTCTCATGCTCAGATCGATGTAAGCTTTATAACTTTTTTGGGAAAATGTAACAAGAATGTTTTCAGTCTGGCTAGCATGCATGGGTGCATCCTAGCTACAAGGCTCCTTGAGGGAGGTCGTATATATATTAGCTCCTTTGTTGGAGCTTCTTTTATAAGACATATTATTCGTGTTTGTTGTGTTTTTTTGACAAAAGCATATTTGTCAAAAAAAAAAACACAACAAATTTAAATAATGTCTTATAAAAAGCTTCCATAGTTTTGAATTTATCCTCCATTAATTCTCTTTCTTCACCCAATCCAAGCAACATGCATGTAAACTATGCTTGTTGAGTTAGGAGTTTGGACGGACAGACTTTTTGTTGTTAAGTATTAATTATTTTTAACATGTATGTTTAAGATATATGTTAACAAAATATAATTATATATAATAAGCTCAGTCAAAACCAAGGCAACGATTTGTTAATAAATAAACAACTACATGATTTATAAGGAGCTACCAACATGGACAATGTATTAAAGATGCAGATGGCTTTTTTTTTTTACTTACTTTTACATGATTTATAAGAAGAATAATGCTATTTGTCCCTTCAAATTATCCTCCTTACGTGTCAGCTGGCGTGACATGTTGATATAGCAGATATTGACATAACAAATTTTAAAATTAAAATAATGTTAACATTAAATTAACAATAAAATTAATATTAACGTTAACATTAACAATAATACGAATATTATTATAACATTAATATTAATATTAATATTAACATTAATATTAATATTAGCATTAATATTAACAATAATATTAATATTAATTAATATTAATATTAATATCAAATTAACATGAATTTTTTTTAGATAATTGATTACTTTTGGGATTAAAATTTGTTATGTCATGCCATGTCAGATGATACATAATATTATTCAACATGTCATGTACATCAGCTGTCACATAAAAAGAAATAGTTTGTAGGAACAATTTAAATTATGAATAGCATTAGTGAAAAAAAAAAAATACTAAACAAAGTTAAATATCCTTAAAAAACTACAAATATTATACTAACTTCTGTCTTACGCCATTCTTACATGTCAAGACAGCGCGTTTCACCGTCTTTCTTGACTGCCTCTCTATCGCTGACTCCACAAAACTTTCAAAAATTGACCATTGACATACCATTGGTTCAATCACTACGGATACAATCATGGACTTGGCCAATTAAGCTCTCCATCATCCGTCTATATAATGTTTCCCTCCATCATCCCCAACATTCATTCATCACTCACTCAGCAACTACCCCACCTCTTACTCTTACTCTTTTTATAACAACGTACCAAAGCTATACTAATCAAGACATATATGCAGGGCCTACACCCTCTACAAACTCCTCCCGATCCAAATCGGATTCCCACAACACTCAGAGATAAGAACAATGATTACAAGGTTACGAAGAGCGAGAACGACGAGTAGAGATTACCCGAACACGATCTCCTTCGAACAGCGACCTTCAATCCTCCGTCTTCTTCTCCGAAGTTGTAATGATACTCTTGCCTCCTTGTCTCTCAAACTTGTGTTGTCCAATGCGATTATACGATAATGAATTAGGGTTGAGAAAACTCAATATATCTCCCTAATCCCGCAACCAACCTGGACCGTTGGATTAGATCCAATGATGAAAACTCATCCTGAAATCCGCTTCAGCCCCCCGACACACAGAGTTCGGCCATAACTCTGTGTGGGGCAACCAGCACTGGGTGGCCAAACCCTGGAACGGCCAGACCGAGTTCGGCCAGAACTCGGCCTGGGACCGAGTTCGGCCCGAACTCGGCAGACTTGGTCCAGAACCCCCTTTGGGGCAGCAGCAGCAGTAACAACTACTCCCGAGCTTCTCCGACATCGGACGGCGCTCGTCGCACTCCGGGATCTTCTCCACATAGGTTGGGAACCCCACCCACTCCAACACGGCCCTGGGGTAAGCCGGACAAGCCTTGGGGCTTGGGCAACCTCCCTCTGCTAGGATAATTCCTCTCTGCTAGAGCAACCCCTTAGGCTCAGCATAACCCCACCAAAGGGTTAAAGGGCAACCGAAATTCGCTCCAGGATAGGGCAACCTAAACCTCAGGGCCGGCTCTGCATATATGGCATCCAAGACCGTCGAGAGCTAGCCACCGGGCGGGCGCCGAGGTCTGCCACGGAGACGCCGAGTGCAGGAAGAAGTCCGTCGAGCTCCTCGGAGTGCTCGGCCTCCCGAGGAACCTCTTCCCTCTGGCGGACATCCAGGAGTTCGGCTACAACAAGGCGACGGGCTTCATGTGGCTGGTCCAGAAGAAGAGCACCACCTACACCTTTGAGAAGATCAAGCGCAAGGTGTCGTACGCCACGGAGGTGAGCGCGTTCTTGGGGCCTCGGTCGATAAAGAAGCTGAGCGGCGTGAAGACGAGGGAGCTCCTCCTGTGGCTGACCGTCTCCGAGATGTTCTTCGCGGACCCTACCACCAAAGAAATCACCTTCAAGACCCCCACCGGAATCTCCGACAGCTGCGAGGCTTCCGTTTTCGACCTCGAATGAACAGATCGATCAGTTGATTGCCGCTAGCTATCATTCTCTGCAATGCCAAATCTTTAGCTATATATCTATAAATATGAAGCATATATGTTTTCGCATTTAGTTTCTTATAAATGGAAGTGTTTTTGTAAGTTCCGCATTTAGTTTCTTTAGCTATCTAATAAACTTTTCCAATCGATGGAAGGAGAAATAATTTAACTTCAAAGAGATGCTGCAGTAATGATTTTTCGGTTGATATAACTCTCTATCTAGAGAGAGCTTTAACCATTTTAGATGATCGATCTATGACGAAAGCAAATAAACAACTCTTCTTCCCTATTATATCCATGAGCAGCTAAATGTCACGGCCTTAGTGTTTTGCTAACAAATCGTCCCGTGCGGCGCACTATCTTCCTCCTCGAAGAGTCGTGCAAGCCTTTCCAAACCCGCTTAGCTAGATCGCTAAGACGATATTAAGATCAATGTGGAGCAAAAGAGAGAGAGAGGAAGATTAAAACTTCACTATACTAGAAAAGACTACTGTTGGTGTTTTTGCCTTTGGACTAGGAAAGATAGTCCCACATCGGCTACACCAAATGGTGAGTATCTCAATATAATGCATTGTTTGTGTTGAGGCGTGCACATGAGGTGTGGTGGGGCACAAGTGTGTGCAATGTGGGAGTATTTTCCTAGAAAGAAAAAAAGATTAATTCCAACAAGGATGCAAGTTGATTTTTGTTGTGCGGACTCGGACTCGGACTCCAGGATATCTCGTGCATGCACGGGAGTGTTCGGGGGGTAGGCGTGGACTGACACACTTCTATGCTGATTGTAGGATGATCTAAAATATCAAACTCTATTTTTGAGTATTGGTATTTTAGTCCCACATCGGATAGGAGAAGAGGTGAAGTCTCAACTCCACTATATAAATAGAGCCCCTTGGCCTCCTTTGAAAGATGCACCAAGAAGAGAGTTAAGGGAGTCTGTAAAGTCCAGGAAGCCCGTTCAAGTCTCAAATTTTGACTTACGAGCGTTCCAGAAGTTCTTCGTGAACTTGCTGGTTCCTGGAAGCAGATCGTGGTGGGACCTATCTTGCTTTGAGCAACGGTGATCTTAATCACCCCAGCAAGAACTTTTCCACTTCTTCTTTCTTCTTTCTTCTCCTTCATCTGAGTTGTAACTCAGTTCTGTCCGTCTGCAACTACGATTGCAAGGAAGAACGTGAGATTTACTTTCTGATTATTGTTGCTTTTGTAATCAGATTTATATTATAGTGTTCCTCTTGGATTTCGAGAATAATCAGAAGGTGAACGTTTGTTGAACCTCTGATCTCGACATCGAGTCTACCATCTTTGATCAAGCCCCGGGACTAACAATCTCAAAGCAAGATCCTTGTAGATGGAAAACTCTCGTGCTTCTCTTATCGATACCAGCTTTAACAAGTTAGAGAAATTCGACGAAGAACATTTCCAAATCTGGAAGAGGAAGGTCACCCTTAACCTTCAACTCGTGGACGTAGACCATGTGTTAATTGAGGATGAACCGACGATTCCAGAAGGAGGAACTGCCGATGCTACTGCTGCTGCACTCGTCAATCAGAGCAAATGGAAGAGAGAAAACAGCATATGTAAACTACTGATTCTCAATTCTATGGAAGACTCTCTGGCTGAGTCATATTCCAAGAAGGAGAATGCCAAAGAGATCTGGGATTCTTTGGGTAAGCTATATGAAGATGATGAGAACAGGTCCAAAATCTTCATCGTCGAGAAGTACCATAAGTGGCTCTTCGAAGACTAGATGGCGATGCTACCTCAAGTAAAGGAATTCCTGAAGTTGTGCCAGAAGTTAGATGACGAGAAGATGCCCCTCGACGACAAGTTTGTCGTTGGAGGAATAGTCTCAAAACTTCCTGCTGGTTGGAGCAACTTCTATGCTAGAATGCATCGGAAGAAGCTGAACATTAGCTTGGAAGATCTTCTACAAGAGATCCACGTTGAGGACGAAATACGATCTCAACAGAAGATGGACTCTCTGTCCAAACAACTGGCTAAGGCCAACTTGGTGCAGACAAGAGAGTTCAAGGGGAAGCAAGTGGCTTCTCATCACAAGAAGGACTCCACTAATCTAAAAGTGAACGATCCTTCGTTCAAGCAACAGAAGTCCAAGTCCCACGTGACTTGCTTCAACTGTGACAAGAATGGCCACTACATGAGTGAATGCAAATCCAAGCCCAAACCAAAATAGCAGGTATAGCTAAACATGGTTATTTTAATTACTTAACTTGGTTGCTAGTGTTGCACATGTTGAGTTATCTAGCGTGGTAGCTGACCAGTGGTCTGACACTAGTGCATCTGACCACATGTGCTCTCAAAGGAGCTGTTCACCAAGGACGAGCCATGTTATGACGAAGGTCTCAATGACGAACATATATCTACCAGAAGTTCTGAAGATCGAGACAATGGTTATTAACCACCGACAAGGACACTGGAATTCATGCGTGTTGCACGTAACAGAGATTTTTTGGCAATCTGATCTCAGAAAGTCTGTTATCTGATACAGATTTGAAAGATGGACATTCGTACTAGCCAGATGGTAATTTCTTGGCGAGGAACATGCTTCGAAAAGATGTTCGGTGCTGAAGGAATGTTCGAACTTCTGCTGATGGCGATAAAGTTACTTCATTGAGTGGACTGAGAGTTGTTCTATGACAGAAGCAGACTCAAGCTGTCCTACCGGAACCTTATCTTCGGAATGTGGGGGTAAGGAGGTGGAGGAGTTTAAGGTCTGTGCAGATACAAGACTGTTGGGAAGCTGCTCAGACGATTGAACTAAAGTACTGATCATCTGGAGTTAGTACACTCAGATATCTGTGACGTTTATCAATTCTCCACAGAGGCCGGTTCGAAGTGTTTCTCGAAGTGCACGTTCGCATGACTTCTCAAGTAGAAGGATGCAGCATTCGAGTAGTTCAGAGACTTCAGGGCTGAAGCTGAACGTTAAACCGATCTACAACTACTCAGAAGTGATCGAGATGTAGAGTATAGGTCTCATGAATTCACATCGTTCTGCAAAGAATATGGAATTATCAATGAGACTACTGGTCCGTATTCTCCTCAATCTAACGAGATAGTGGAGAGGAAGAACAGAACGTTGACAGAAATGATGAACTCAATGCTGCTAACTACGGGTCTTCCTAAATGCTAATGGGGAGAAGCTGCATTGACGACCACTTTCATTCTAAATAGAGTACCATATACAACTTCGGACGTAACTCCTCATGAACACTGGAAAGTCAGACCTAACTTGAATGTCATTCGAGTGTGGGGGTCTCTGGCTTATGTGAAGCTCCCAGATCTGAAGATTCAGAAGCTGGGGACTAAGACTACGAAGATAATCTTCTTGGGGTATGCCGAGAAGAGTGATGCTCGGAGATTTCTTGATATTGAGTCAACTCATATCATCGAATCTCGTGAAGACAATTTGCAAGGCACAAGAATATTGTTCTTACAAATAAACCGGAGAACAATAAGGGTGCGTAAGAAACTGAAGTTTTCAATAAAGAAGTAGTCGAAGAAGATGTTGTTGTTGAAACAACGGTTGAACCAGAACTCGCTGAGCCGTCGTCGAAGCGAGCGAGGAGGCCGAAGAACTTCGGAAATGACTTCATCACCTATCATGTGGAAGCAGATCCGCTTGCCTATGATGAGGCGATGAAGACCAGAGATGATGTTTTCTGGAAGGAAGCGATTGACAATAAAATTGATTCCATCACCTCAAATAATATTTGGGTGTTGGTTGATCTTCCTGAAGGAGCGAAACCCATCGGATGCAAATGGATCTTCAAGAAGAAGATGAAAGCAGATGGAACTATTGACAAGTTCAAGGCCAGGTTGGTGGCCAAGGGGTTTTTTCAGAAGCAGGGAATCGACTACTTTGACACGTATGCTCCAATAGCCCGGATGACCACCATCAGAATGTTGATTGCTCTCGCAGCGATACATAAGATAGTGATACATCAGATGGATGTAAAAATGGTATTTCTGAATGGCGAGCTGACCGAAGAGATCTACATGCAACAACCAGAAGGGTTTGTGTAAACCCCCAGATTTTTTTAAAAGATTTTATTTATTCTATATTTGCTTGAAATTTTTTTTTGGAATTATTTGATATTTATTTATAAATAAAGTTTTAGTTGTATTTATAAATTGTTACGCTCATTGACTAGACAATGTGGTACGACGAGTGGCATCGTGTGCCCTGACTAGCGTCGTACCCCTCTAAAATTACTTGTCGTAATATTCAATTATTTTAAGAAATATTTTTATACTTGTTTATAAATTCCTTTTTATGTATTATTTACTTATTTTAGAAATAATTGGAAATTATATTTTGTTTAATGATATTAGGGTTTCAATATTAAGTGAGTTATTTTTATATATAGAGTAAATAAATGCTACAAGGTATTTTAGGAATTTATAAATATATGAAATATATTTTTATGAAATATGTGGTTAAACTAGAATTTTAGATATAAATATATTTATATATTTTGTTGATTTAAAAAGGTTTTTTTTTTGTATATAAAAAAAGGATATACTGACGTTATGCTGACGTCAGCACTGTTTCAAATAAACAGTGCTCGTCCAGCATCCCGAGCAGGCTGTTCCCATAACAGGGACGCGAAAGAGCCATTAAATAATAAAAAAAAGCGGATTCAAAAGAGAGCAGAGCAGGATCAAATCTTTAGATCTTCTAAGGATTTGATCAACATTGGTCTTATCTAAACCCTCTAAAGCATACCTAAACTCGGTTGAACTCGAATTTTTTCAACGGAGTATATAGGTAACAAACGGGAATAGGGAAACCCTACGTTCGTGAGAAATCCACCCTCGAGATTGAGTTTTCGATCCCAGAGAAGTCTCGAACCCCAGGCGCACATCCCAGGCCGCCTGCGACCACCGTGCGTGCATCGAAGCATTGCCAAGTACGTCGAAACCGATCCCGAAACAGAGATACCCTGTTTCTAAACTCTGCCAGGTATTCAACTTTCCTTGAACTTTTCTTCGATTCTACTTGATAACTTTTCGATCTAGAAATTCCTAGATAAAGCCCATCTGACCCTCTTCAATCCTCTTCAAAGGAATTTGATTATATTCCATCAGAATCGACCTGAAACACGATGCCAAGTCGACCAAAAACTTGTCCTAAATTTGACAAGAAACTCGATTCAAACCCCCTTCTTGGAAGGCAAAATTTTGCCAATTTCTCGTCATCCTTGAGAATCTATTTAAACAGATCTGATAACAACATATACCAGATGGAGAACCCACTTTTAGTTTATTTTTAAACTAATTATGTCGTTGTTAAAACCTTTTCAAACTTTAGGAAAAATCTGTTTCTAAAACTAAATTTTTTAGAAAATCCAACCGATACGCCGTGCGTCCCGACAAACCGGGCGACGTGGTCGCACACTATACGCATCGAAAAGCGCGTATGGATGTTGTCGATGTGTGGGAACTGACATAACTCGATTTCGTTGCGTGTGCGACGAAATCAGTACGTATCCGTCAAGATACCCCCGTATCGACCTTTTGCAAACTTGGCCATAACTTCGTGTACGTTCGTCGTATCGAGACAAAACTTGCACCAGCAGGATCATATTATTTTTCTGGTCTTGTATGCCAAGTGTGGTCCGATTCTGAAAAGGTCGAGTGGAACGCCTATTTGGCGGGCCCGCGACCCGCTCTAACGGGAAAATTTGTGCACGGCTCATCGGAATCCAAAACTGGACATACCGTTGAGTTCGTCTCCTCAAATCGGACCCGTAGACATGTAGTTTGACGACTTTAGAGACCGTAGGTACTGGCACGCATTTCGGTGCAAAATGGGTCTAACGGCGGACATCGTTTTGACCCGAAATTATGATTTTGTCCCTGTTCCAGAATTTAACTTTTGGACAGGCGTTTCCTAGGCATATCTTTTATTCCAAACTTGTTCGTGATGTTTGTTTCAGCATCCGGAGCTCCTTGTGGATTTTGACTTTCGTGTTAACGATTCTGACTGTTGGATTCTGCTACATCTCGCACCACCCTCAGGCAAGACACCTTGCCATTTGCTCTTTATTTATTTTAGCTCATATTTCATTTATTATTTTCTTTATGCAAATAAACTGTGATACATGGCATAACCTGTTAGAACTTGCTGTTCATTTATATTTCCTGCTATGTATTATTTTCTTACACATTAAACCTAGATTTAAGGGACCACCTTGTGTGTTGCATTCATAGGCCTTGACACATTTATTTTACGTTGTTGTGTGTCACATATAGGACTCGGACATGCATGATTGGCTGGCCACCAGTACGTATAAGCCGTGCGTTAGGAAATAACTGCTAATAGAATTGCATGCTAGAAGACTTAGCAGTTATGAGTTGGCATTGGGCGGGAAGAACATGATTGGAAGTTGACTACCACCCTATCTATCGTAGACTCGCTCGCTACTGAGGAACGATAGGTAGACTATATGCTATAGACTCGCTCGATACTGAGGAATAGTATATGGTGTTGTGACTCGCTACTGAGGTACTGCATTGGTATTTTCTTGACTTGACCCGGTAGTCATGCGACCATGAACTGTTCTTAAAACTGCATTCACTTAGATTGGTTAGGCACCCTTATCCGTTAGGTACGAGTACTTTTGGTTTGGGTACTTGTATCTGACCGTGGCTTGGAACAATAACTTGTCGCGGATTAGTTCGTCACATCTTGTCCTTGTTTGGTTGTAGGTGTGGCTTACTACTTCGATGAGAAGGTATTGAACCTTGTTGGGGTCCGGATACCATATTGGATTTGTAGTATGGAAAGATACGTCATCGTGAATTAGTTTACCATCTCCTGTCCTTGTTTGGTTAGGGGGATGGTACGCTAGTTCAATAGGTGTGTATTGGACCATGTTATAATTCAATTGACTTATTTATTTGAGCAATATTTATTCATTTTATATGGCATGATATTATGTGTCTTCTTACGTCCCTCCGAGGACCTGGTTATCTCTCTAGGTGTGTGCTCTTGTCTTTCGCAGGTATTCTAGCTCTAGCTGTGATCCTCTCTATTTCTTCGAGGATGATTGCACTTGGATCGTCATCGCTTTGCTCGCCAAACTCATTTCATTTTCCATGTGTTTTTTCTTATTTTGTTGGTAGTGGATTTGTCTCCGCCCAACATATTGTATCAAGAAAATCATTCTCATTATATGATATCTTTTATTGATTTATTTTATGTGGATGAGATTAGTTATGGTTCTACTGCATTTTACAGCTTACGTATATTTATTATACGACTGGCATGTCTACGTTCCTAGTCCTACGTATTTTGGGACTGGGGCGTTACATATTTTTGTGGTAGCTAATGCAGGTCAGAGCATATCGTATCGGCTACCTAACTGTGCTGATACGAGCCTGCATATAGGATTAGAAATTAGGAATTTCATCCACATGTTTGACGCCTTCCTTGATTCCTCATCAAACTCTCATTTGATTGCTTGACTTACATCTAGCTTGAAATTGTTCTAACGAAAATTCTATATCTCGTGCCAGAAAATGAATCCTAATAGCGGTAGTGCTGCACCACTTGCCATCACACCAGAAAACTCGGCAGCCCAAGAGGAGCAAATTCACTCACAGCATCCTATAACAACCTCAACCATG
Source organism: Iris pallida (assembly GCA_029216955.1). Classification (NCBI taxonomy): domain Eukaryota; kingdom Viridiplantae; phylum Streptophyta; class Magnoliopsida; order Asparagales; family Iridaceae; genus Iris; species Iris pallida. The sequence continues at coordinate 8,035,271 of JANAVB010028398.1, forward strand.
CCTTCTCAGCCAGACCAAACGACCCCACCTACTCACCAGCATCCCCAAGCCTCTGAACCCCAGTTAGTTCAGCCTGTTCAGCAGACCCCTGTACCCCAGGGAGGGTATACTCCACCACCCCTTCATCAGAATCTACCTCAAGCTGGACCGCAGATGCCTATGCCCCCGATTGATGGAGATACCAATCGGTTCCTTTATACTTTATTGCGGGCACTGTGGCAGCAAAATGAGCTATTGAGACAAGACATGATGGTCCCACGTAATAGACCCCCATCTCCACTACCAGCCCAAGTACCAGCACCTCCACCAAGGCCCCATTCATACGTAGACAGTAGTAATTCATATTTCACCCTAATGAAGCCGAAGACCTTCAAAGGTACCGAAGGCCCATTAGAAGTTTCTTCATGGCTTATCAGCACCGAGAAGAAGTTAAGGGCGTCACAGTTGCCTAAAGAAGATTGGATGACCGCAGTTGATTTATTACTCGAGGACAATGCCCATCATTGGTGGAAAGCGGAGGAAAGGCGCTTGGGTACCAATCAGTCATGGGAAGAGTTCTACAAACTCTTCAACGAGAGGTACTTTCCAATTGCTGCTCGGAATGTACTGTATGATCAGTTCCTCCACCTCAAACAAGGCGATAAGTCGGTTGACGAGTATGATGCAGAATTTAGCCGACTAAGCAGATTTGCCGAGGGATTGATGCCAACGGAGAAGGAGAAGGCAAAAAGGTTTCATACTGGATTAAGGCCCGAGCTTAAAACACACACCACCGTACAATCCAGAATTTTGCACGCCGCAGTATTAGAAGAAGCTAGAAGTCAGGAGATCCTTCACATGGAAGCACAACAAACTCAAAGATACTATGCCCCAATAGACTTTCCAGTTCAACTTGGTTCAGGAGGCCCCGAACGACGACTTACTGCACAATATCAACAGCAAGCCGTGCCCTACCAAGTTCCAAGTACAATAACTTGCCAGTTTTGTGGAAGGAGAGGGCACCAGCAGAAGGACTGTCGTCGGCGACTAAAGTGTTGCTTCAATTGCGGTTCCAATGAGCATAAACTTCGAGATTGCCCCAACCGACACACCACACACAGTTTAGCTCCAGCACCATCACAACAACAGTTACAAGGGCCAATAACTCTCGGGCCAGGTGCACCACAACCACTTCCCTTAGAAGAATATCAGGAGGGACCAGCCTTGGAGGGCCAGACACCAGAGTATAGGCCTGCTAGAGAAGAGATGAATAATCTGAGACAAGGACAAGCATTCACCATGACAGTGCTAGACACCCTTCCCGAGTTGACGGATACCACATGTATTATTCTAGTTAATACATTATTGATGTACCTTCAATTGTGTCCTATCCATGCATAGAATAGTTATCTCGTCTTCCGAAACACATTGGGATTAAGAGTTAGCAATTGCACTGCAGGGTACTACATATAAACATCTTTAGTAAACCCATAAACCGTATCATAGCCAGACTTGAGTAGAATAACGATTAAGGATTTGGTCAAGAAGGATTCCAAGACAAGCCTTAGAGTTAGATACCTTTTTGTAGACCTTGTATATGTGAAATGGCCCATGTCCTCGGTTTGTATGTCATTATAGTGTTTCATGCCAGAAGGATTTCCCATGGGAACACAAGGATGACAGACATAATATTCTTCCATCTATTCGTAATCACTTCGTCCTTGATTCATATCCACCGCATCATGTTATATGTTATCCTTTGATATCAAGTCAAGGTATGATACCACGACTTAGAATATTTCTAACTTTATCAATCATAAATTCGTGCCCTGGTTTTAGTTTTGAGAGAGGAATTTCTGGAGATTATAGATTGAATGCCTCTAGACTTCTTTTACCAATTGAGTAGGATAAATTGGTTTCCACTAGATGATAGATTAGTGCCTCATGAACACCCACTTTCTATTTAGATCATTTGGTGTCCTCGATCGTGACCTTGCTATTCGGAGCATGAGACCAGCTGTTACCTTCAAACAAATTTCATATACAAGATCTAGACGAGCTCACCATCATCTAGGTATATCATGTCCCACTAAAACAGGTCTCCTTGTACTCTATTTTTTGATATGACTTTCTGGTCAAAATGACTGAACTATAACCTCTACCATGATACCAAATACTTTTTGACCTCAATTAGAGATCCAACCTTGACTAAGTCTTTTGACGCTATATGTGATTGTGTTCTACTTAATTTCTTAAATGCTTTACTTTGTACTTTATCTTGATTGCTTAACCCGTTGTCCCATCACACTATTAGTTGAACTCTTGTAAGTTGGGTAGAATACCCCACAACCTAACAAATCCTTTGTCAGTATGAATCATGTTGATGAGTTCACTTAGACTATAAACTCAGAGGACCCTAACTTAGCTAGCCAACCAAGCCAACTGTATAGGCCACACTTCGGACAAGACTTGATTTTAAAAAGACCTTGGACTATTTAATTTCCTTCATCATTACCTCCGGTACATTTTGACTATCTTATGCTGCTATTCTAGTCTTAGTTTTGCAAGCTTATTCTTTTATCGAGCTTGTTCATGACATATGTGTTATTGGGTGCACTCATTAACATATTGTCTATTCAGAATCGGTGCATGATGGTCTGATCAACCTATTGTACTTTGGTTTACTGTACTTATATTACCCTACGTGGATGGAGACATAGTAAAACTTGCCCCTAGAATCTTATCCGCGACAGCCTTGACAATTCTCTTTTGAATTATTTTTCGTCGCCTATGAACTACTCATTCGTACTCAATGGCATCATCTTTAACCCCTTTATTGTTCTTGTCTTAGAGAGACAATGCATTGTACTTGAGAAATGGATCTAAGGTATCACTTTAGTCATGTGACGATATCCTCGCCTTAAACTACTCCTTCTACCCCTCAACCCCATCTACCCTATTATTCCTAAATTTCAAGAACGAAATTCTTGTAAGTTGGGTAGGATGTAAACCCCCAGATTTTTTTAAATTTTTTTATTATTATTCTATATTTGCTTGAAATTTTTTTTTTTGGAATTATTTGATATTTATTTATAAATAAAGTTTTAGTTGTATTTATAAATTGTTACGCTCATTGACTAGACAATGTGGTACGACGAGTGGCATCGTGTGCCCTGACTAGCGTCGTACCCCTCTAAAATTACTTGTCGTAATATTCAATTATTTTAAGAAATATTTTTATACTTGTTTATAAATTTTTTTTATGTATTATTTACTTATTTTAGAAATAATTGGAAATTATATTTTGTTTAATGATATTAGGGTTTCAATATTAAGTGAGTTATTTTTATATATAGAGTAAATAAATGCTACAAGGTATTTTAGGAATTTATAAATATATGAAATATATTTTTATGAAATATGTGGTTAAACTAGAATTTTAGATATAAATATATTTATATATTTTGTTGATTTAAAAAGGTTTTTTTTTGTAAAAAAAAAGAGGATATGCTGACGTCATGCTGACGTCAGCACTGTTTCAAATAAACAGTGCTCGTCCAGCATCCCGAGCAGGCTGTTCCCATAACAGGGACGCGAAAGAGCCATTAAATATATTAAAAAAAAGCGGATTCAAACGGGAGCGGAGCAGGATCAAATCGTTAGATCTCCTAAGGATTTGATCAACAGTGGCCTTATCTAAACCCTCTAAAGCATACCTAAACTCGGTTGAACTCGGATTTTTTCAACGGAGTATATAGGTAACAAACGGGAATAGGGAAACCCTACGTTCGCGAGAAATCTACCCTCAAGATCGAGTTTTCGATCCCAGAGAAGTCTCGAACCCCAGGCGCACATCCCAGGCCGCCTGCGACCACCGTGCGTGCATCGAAGCATTGCCAAGTACGTCGAAACCGATCCCAAAACAGAGATACCCTGTTTCTAAACTCCGCCAGGTATTCAACTTTCCTCGAACTTTTCTTCGATTCTACTTGATAACTTTTTGATCTAGAAATTCTTAGATAAAGCCCATCTGACCCTCTTCAATCCTCTTCAAAGGAATTTGATTATACCCCATCAGAATCGACTTGAAACACGACGCCAAGTCGACCAAAAACCTGTCCTAAATTCGACAAGAAACTCGATTCAAACCCCCTTCTTGGAAGGCAAAATTTTGCCGATTCCTCGTCATCCTTGAGAATCTATTTGAACAGATCTGATAAAAACATATACCAGATGGAGAACCCACTTTTAGTTTATTTTTAAACTAATTATATCGTTGTTAAAACCTTTTCAAACTTTAGGAAAAATCTGTTTCTAAAACTAAAATTTTTAGAAAATCCAACCGATACGCCGTACGTCCCGACAAACCGGGCGACGTGGTCGCACACTATACGCATCGAAGGGCGCGTATGGATGTTGTCGACGTGTGGAAACTGACATAACTCGATTTTGTTGCGTGTGCGCGACGAAATCAGTACGTATCCGTCAAGATACCTCCGTATCGACCTTTTGCAAACTTGGCCATAACTTCGTGTACGTTCGTCGTATCGAGACAAAACTTATGCCAGTAGGATCGTATCATTTTTCTTGTCCTGTATGCCAAGTTTGGTCCAATTCTGAGAAGGTCGAGTGGAACGCCTATTTGGCGGGCCCGCGACCCGCTTTAACGGGTGAATTTGTGCACGGCTCATCGGAATCCAAAACTGGACATACCGTTGAGTTCGTCTTCTCAAACCGGACCCGTAGACATGTAGTTTGACGACTTTAGAGACCGTAGGTACTGGCACGTATTTTGGTACAAAACGGGTCTAACGGCGGACATCGTTTTGATCCGAAATTACGATTTTGTCCCTGTTCCAGAATTTAACTTTTGGACAGGCGTTTCCTAGGCATATCTTTTATTCCAAACTTGTTCGTGATGTTTGTTTCAGCATTCGGAGCTCCTTGTGGATTTTGACTTTCGTGTTGACGATTCTGACTGTTGGATTCTGCTACATCTCGCACCACCCTCAGGCAAGACACCTTGCTATTTGCTGTTTATTTTTTTAGCTCATATTTTATTCATTATTTTCTTTATGCAAATAAACTGTGATACATGGCATAACCTGTTAGAACTTGCTGTTTATTTATATTTCTTGCTATGTATTATTTTCTTACACATTAAACCTAGATTTAAGGGACCACCTTGTGTGTTGCATTCATAGGCCTTGACACATTTATTTCACGTTGTTGTGTGTCACATATAGGACTCGGACATGCGTGATTGGCTGGCCACCAGTACGTATAAGCCGTGCGTTAGGAAATAACTGCTAATAGAATTGCATGCTAGAAGACTTAGCAGTTATGAGTTGGCATTGGGCGAGAAGAACATGATTGGAAGTTGACTACCACCCTATCTATCGTAGACTCGCTCGCTACTGAGGAACGATAGGTAGACTATATGCTATAGACTCACTCGATACTGAGGAATAGTATATGGTGTTGTGACTCGCTACTGAAGTACTGCATTGGTATTTTCTTGACTTGACCCGGTAGTCATACGACCATGAACTGTTCTTAAAACTGCATTCACTTAGATTGGTTAGGCACCCTTATCCGTTAGGTACGAGTACTTTTGGTTTGGGTACTTGTATCTGACCGTGGCTTGGAACAATAACTTGTCGCGGATTAGTTCGTCACATCTTGTCCTTGTTTGGTTGTAGGTGTGGCTTACTACTTCGATGAGAAGGTATTGAACCTTGTTGGGGTCCGGATACCATATTGGATTTGTAGTATGGAAAGATACGCCATCGTGAATTAGTTTACCATCTCCTGTCCTTGTTTGGTTGGGGGGATGGTACGCTAGTTCAATAGGTGTGTATTGGACCATATTATAATTCAATTGACTTATTTATTTGAGCAATATTTATTCAGTTTATATGGCATGATATTATGTGTCTTGTTATGTCTTGTTACGTCTCTCTGAGGACCTGGTTATCTCTCTAGGTGTGTGCTCTTGTCTTTCACAGGTATTCTAGCTCTAGCCGTGATCCTCTCTATTTCTTCGAGGATGATTGCACTTGGATCGTCATCGCTTTGCTCGCCAAACTCATTTTATTTTCCATGTGTTTTTCTTTATTTTGTTGGTAGTGGATTTGTCTCCGTCCAACATATTGTATCAAGATAAATCATTCTCATTATATGATATCTTTTATTTATTTATTTTGTGTGGATGAGATTAGTTATGGTTCTACTGTATTTTACAGCTTACGTATATTTATTATACGGCTGGCATGTCTACGTTCCTAGTCCTACGTATTTTGGGACTGGGGCGTTACAGTTTGTCGTCAAAGGTCTTGAAGACAAATTCTGCAAGTTGGTAAAATCTCTGTACGGTTTAAAGGAAGCTCCCAAAATGTGGCATGAGAAGTTTGACAAAGTCATAAGGTCAAATGGCTACAGGGTCAGTAAAACAGACAAGTGTGTCTATACGAAGTTTGCTGACGGCAGAGGAGTCATCGTTTGTCATACGTGGACGACATACTAATCCTAGGTACGGATATAAGCTGTGTCACGGAGACAAAGAAGTTCCTCTTGACGAAGTTCAGTATAAAGGACTTGGGGGATGCTGATGTTATCTTGGGACTCAAGATCATCCGGACAGACACTAGACTAGCGCTGTCACAGTCTCATTATGTTGAGAAGATGATCACTCGTTACGGATATCAGGATCTTCCGGGGATCGATACGCCGTACTAGTGTGATCTGAAACTGAAGCCTAATTCAAGGGAAAGCGTCAGGCAGCTGGAGTATACAAGCGTAATCGGAAGTTTGATGTATGGTACTACTACTACAAGGCCTGACATAGCTTTCGCTGTGGGAATGCTGAGTCATTTCACGAGCAACCCAGGCATTGAGCACTAGAAAGCTGTAAAACGGGTTATGAGATATCTCAAGAAGACTCAGACATATGCACTGCACTACAACGGAGATCCGCCGGTAGTGGAAGGCTTCAGTGATGCCAGTTGGTACTCAGAAGTGGAGAGCGTGAGGTCCACAGGTGGATACATTTTCACAATGGGTGGAGCTGCTATATCGTGGAAATCAAAGAAGCAGACTATGCTCTCGCGATCATCCATGGAATCTGAGTTCTTTGCACTTGATACCGCAGCAGAGGAAGCAGAATGGCTTTGGGAGCTCATGTATGATCTTCCAGTGGTTGGGGCACAAATACCGGCGATACCGATATACTGCGACAATCAGACGACTGCGATGGTGGCATCAAATGACCTCTTCAACGGGAAGAAGAGGACTGTGCGGTTGAAGCACATGGCAGTACACGATCTCATCAAGAGGGGTGTTATTGCAGTGATTGATGTTCGAAGTCAGGAGAACCTGGCAGATCCGTTCACCAAGGGCCTCAAGCGCCAGCTGGTCGATGACACAGCTTGTAAAATGGGCTTGAAGGCATTCTGATATTGTGTTATTACAATCCTACCATAAAGTTTTATGCTATTAGTTCAAAGAGAAATCTACTAGGCATCTAGCTTTTGGTTCAAGGGAGGACTATTAACCAGAAGAATATCAGGAACGGTGGGTACTTGTCCTCTGTGACATGGAGAGGTTATGGACCTACAACCACTATTGTCTACTATATGTTCTCTACGGAGAACGGATCCTATGGAAAGGTTGGCTTAAATGCCTTAATGAGTTCTCAGGTAGAGTGAATGCCTGGAGTGCTTTACCGGAAGCACGGTAGTGCAGCACTACAAGGAGCGTAACTCCATGCTACAGTGAGGTGACTTCACCATGAGGTTCCCATGTAGGGGTAATGCCTTGGCTTTGTAAGCCAAGTCACAGCAGAGTAGCACCGCAAATAGACAGGTAGCCTAATGCTGTATGATAATCGTAATAAAGAGAGGTAGACAGCACTATAAAGAGGACAACGTCCTCATGTTACAGTGGCATGACACCACGAAGAGGTACCAGGTAGGGTAAAGCCTCAGCTTTGTGAGCCATGTCATAGCGACGTAATACCGCACGAAAGCGCAAGGCTTCATGCTGGGTAGTTTGGCACTACAAAGAGGCCTGTGACCTCATGCTACAGTAGTATGACACTACGATGAGGTACCCAGGTGGGGTAAAGCCTCGGCTTTAAGCCATGTCATAGCGGCGTCGCACCGCAAATAAGCGCAATGCTTCATGCCATGACTCTTTATAAAGAACTCACCTATAGTGAATGGACAGAGATATCAGGCTGTCTTTTGAGGGTAAACTTGTAGACGCCCAAAAATTATACACTAAAACCAGGCTGGCACAAGGCCTTCAATGTGCAGCCAGAAGCACAGTTAATATTATTATGTGAGTAGAAGAATTGCAGTTATGGTGCAGAATTCAAGGCTTAGTCCATTCTTGTATCATACTGTTATTTAACCTATACGGGAAGATTCAAGTCGTAGCGACATCTCTCCTAATATATGATGGGCAGTCACTGTAGGGAACACTCAACCCATATATTGAGATATGTGGAGGATTGTTAGTGTTTTTGCCTTTGGACTAGGAAAGATAGTCCCACATCGGCTACACCAAATGGTGAGTATCTCAATATAATGCATTGCTTGTGTTGAGGCGTGCACATGAGGTGTGGTGGGGCACAAGTGTGTGCCATGTGGGAGTATTTTCCTAGAAGAAAAAAGAATTAATTCCAACAAGGATGCAAGTTGATTTTTGTTGTGCGGACTCGGACTCGGACACGGACTCCAGGATATCTCGTGCATGCACGGGAGTGTTGGGGGGGGGGGGTAGGCGTGGACTGGCACACTTCTATGCTGATTGTGGGATGATCTAAAATATTAAACTCTATTTTTGAGTATTGGTATTTTAGTCCCACATCGGATAGGAGAAGAGGTGAAGTCTCAACTCCACTCTATAAATAGAGCCCCTTGGCCTCCTTTGAAAGATGCACCAAAAAGAGAGTTAAGGGAGTCTGTAAAGTCCAGGAAGCCCATTCAAGTCTCAAATTTTGACTTACGAGCATTCCAGAAGTTCTTCGTGAACTTGCTGGTTCCTGAAAGCAGATCATGATGGGGGCGAATCTTGCTTTGAGCAACGGTGATCTTAATCACCCCAGCAAGAACCTTTCCTCTTCTTCTTTCTTCTTTCTTCTTCTTTATCTGAGTTGTAACTCAGTTCTGTCAGTCTGCAACTGTGATTGCAAGGAAGAATGTGAGATTTACTTTCTGATTATTGTTGCTTTTGTAATCAAATTTATATTATAGCGTTCCTCTTGGATTTCGAGAATAATCAAAAGGTGAACGTTTGTTGAACCTCTGATCTCGATATCGAGTCTACCATCTTTGATCAAGCCCCAGGACTAACAACTACAACTTTGGGTGGCGAGGAACAAATGAGGCCTCCCTCCTTATTTATAATGGCTCACAGAGCTTTACAAGAAAACTTCTGAAAGGAATATTCCAGGGGTTATTCTTCCTACAATAACTGGAATGGCATATTCCAGTATTGTTCCTTAAGAACATAAAAGAAAACTTCTCAGACCATCCAGAAGGATCTTTGGCCGTCTACAACGATCTTGGGCCTTCCGGAGAGATCCACTATCATTTAAATACTTCCGCCATCTTCTCCCCCACCTGTTTTGTCGACGCCCTCGTTGACGGGTGCAGCAAATCTCAGGACGATGTCCACTCTCGTAGGCACGATCGTTGCGCAACGTCCCTCATTTGTGCGTCTTATGCGGCGTTTTCCTTTCCCATCTTCTTCTCAAGATCGGAAGCAAACTGGTTCGCCGTACCATCTATGGCCTCGGTCCGTGTCCTCCTCGGCACATGACGGATCTCGTATGGGCTGTCAAGTCGCCAGTCCCCCTTGTCTCGTGCCTACACAGGGTTCTCCATACCTCCGCGTATGCGAGTCCCCTTGCAAGTCTGTCGACCCGAATGTCCCTTACGAGCCTTGAGCAATTCCTTGTGCGAGCTACTCCGCTTCGTCGCTTCTGCCTCTGTATAGCTTACGACATGCTTCTCTACCTTCGAGCCCAGCCTGGTAGCACGATCCGCCTTCCTCCACGAAAGTGGCTCCTCGGGACGCCCATTTGCAACACCCTTGGTCTCGCACGAAAGGCCTTTCTCTTGAAGCGTTCCTTTCTCTCGAGCACCGCTAGGTATGCCGTTTCCCTTTTGCCACCTCTCTTGAGCTGAATAATGGAGATAGCTTTCCCCTTAGAAGGCTTGCCTCGTGCACCTTTTACCATGCACGATGAGCCTTCCTCCATAAAACCGACAACTCCCAAATGTGGCATCAGAATCGCCTTAGCCGCGATAAGAAAATCTATGCCCAGTATCATCTCGAAGTCAGCCAGCGACGTAACGGTAAAATTGGCAACACCCGACCAATTTTCTATCGCTATACGGACCCCCTTGGCTACCCCCTGCATGGGGTGCGCCTCCGCATTGACCGCCTTCATCATACCCGAATCTTCCTCCAAGGCTAGACCCAAGCAACGGACTTCCGCACCTGTGATGAAGTTATGAGTGGCGCCCGAGTCAACCAACGCCCGTGTGCTCATGCCATTGATCCTCGCATCAACGTACATGAGCTCCCTGTTCGGAGTCCTCGACACAGAAGACTTGGTCTTCACGACGTTGAGTAAGCGCAATGCTCCCATGTGTGCTTCCACTTCGCACTCATCATCCTCCACCTCCTCGCTTTGGACGACATTCACACGCATGCTCCTCCTCGGACAATCCCGAGCAAAGTGCTTCTCTCCGCATATGAAGCATGAAACAACTCGCTCGGGTTGGGACTTCTCGTGCTTCTTTCGCTCAGACGAACCCTTCTTAGGAGAGATATCCTACTCTCCCCCACCATTCTCCTTGGTGGACTTTGGCTTGGCCTTGGCATCGTTGTCGTCCTACTTGTACTCGACGAGCCGCTCACCTGCTGCTACGACGGTGTTCAAGTCTTGCACCCTCTGTCGCTGCAATTCTTGAGCCGCCCAAGGTTTGAGTCCATCGAGGAAATAGAACAAACGATCCTCCTCGCCCATGCTAGATATAGCGAGCATCAAGCTTGTAAACTCCGCGACGTACACCTTGATCGTCCCGGTATGCTTGAGTTGCCACAAGCTCCGCCTCACTGCAAACTCCACATTCTCTGGATAGAACTGGGACTTGATCTCCTTCTTGAGATCCTTCCAAGTCTTTATCGAACACAAACCCTTCTCGGCTTCTGTGTACCTTCGACGCCACCACAACATCGCATCGTCTGTGAAGCAGAGTGGAGCAATATCCATCCTCTCGGCGTTATCGTTGATGTACAATGCCTTGAAGTATCTCTCCACGTTCCATAAGAAGTTCTCAACTTCTTTGGCATCACGCACCTCGCTGAAGGATTTTGGCTCAGGGATCTTCCTTCGCCTCGGTGCCTTCCTATTAGAAGGTCTACCGTTCGCAACGGCCTTCTCCAAGATGGCAACTTTGGTCTTGAGTTCTTCGCAACTCTCGACCATGGTCTTCAGCTCCTCGTAGCCTTGGACCTTCCTACGCAAGTCCTCAATCTCCGCACAATTCTCCTTGAGCTCCTCCTCAAGTGCGGATCAGATATCTTGGAATTGCTCCCGAAAGATTGCTGTGGATGAAGTGACATCACTCTCCAGCCCATCGAAGTACCTTTCTAGCCTCGTGTTGCTGTGCTCCACAGAGCCCATGCGCATCTCTATGTCCCTCGAACCCGTCTCCAAGACCTCAATACGTTCGGCAAGACCGGCAAGGCTACGCTCCACCGCAGATTCCTTGCTCTTGTCCCTCTTGTGCGTCTTGGCGTGCCCCTCCTTAGGCGACGTGGGTCCCTCCTGGACGTTCTCAGATGTCGACATGCACTACAACAAAAAGGCCTATTAATAACGCTCGATAAGACGTATTGATGACGCCTGATACCTAAGCGTTATCGAAGTTCAAAAATACCTTTTTTCTATGACGGTTTGGGCTAATTCTGGGCTTTTTATAACGTTTATAAAACAAAGTGTTATTAATATTTTAGAGCGGTGGCAAACTTGTAATAATTTGCAAACTTATTAATATATTTGAAATACCATTCGTCGTCTCTCTCCTTAACAGACTTCAACTCTCTTTCTTCCTTTCTCCATCCAAAAAAAATTAGGGTTAGGGTTTTGAGAAGAGAAGGATGAAGAAATCGTGTCTGAGCAGAAATTACTGCGAGCTCTGCGGAGAAGAAGCCTCCCTCTACTGCGACGCCGACTCCGCCTTCCTCTGCTTCCGGTGCGACCGATCGACATGCTCCTCTACTCCCGCCTCCTCCAGTTTTTTCGTGCTTCGATCGACATGCTCCTCTCGTCGGAGTTCTGGAGAATGGCGATACGCTGGACTCTCTCCCTCCTCTACTCCCACCTTCTCCTCCTCTTCCGCCCGTCCCCCTCCTTCCCCCGCCGCCGCCGGCGCCTCTCTCCCGACCCGGACTCCAGAATCGAGAGGCCCATCTACGTCGTCACCGGCGTAAGCGGCCCTCCTCTCCGTTTCGGTTTGGTTGTTCAATTCTTGAAGCCTTGTTGCTTGTGTTCGTAATTGCTCTCGTGCAGGCGACGTCGGGTCTGGGCGCCGCGGCGGCACGTGCTCTTGCCGGCGAAGGATACCACATGGTGCTTGGTGAGTGTCTGCTGCTTTTTCTTGTTTTGAGCATTTCAGCAAACACCTTTGCTCCATTTAGTTTAGTGTTTAATGTTAGAACATGTTGTACTTCCTCTTATGAGACCGGGATACCATGTTGTGATTGATGATATTTTGTTTCTTTCTTCTGTTGGGCATTTGGTTGAGCACTTTCAGGACATTTGGTTTAGCGTTATAATGTATGGATATGTTTGGGCAGCAATCAATAGATATATTTTTAGCAAATTAGGGTTCTCTTTTGTTTTTAGAAATATTTTTTTCTCTCATTTTTTAACCGGTGAAGTCACTTTCTGTAATTGTGATATTGTGTTTCGGAAATATGACCTCATTTTCTTTCATGATATTTTGTTGTGGAAATGTGAGGTGTGAAGCTATTGTACTTTGCCTTATGTTCCAATGACACTGATATGACACGGAGAAACGGGCACAACACTTCTTTGGAGTGTCCGAATTGCATTTCATATTGTCCAATGGCTACATTCTGTTTGATATAATGCTTCACTCAGTTTCGAGTAAAAAAATGAGTCTGGAGAGACAAGAAGGGCTTTAAACAGAAAGATCGCTATAGAGACATGTTTTCTTAAAAAAATTAAGTCTGGAGAGACACAAGAATAGATATTTGAACATGTTCTTACCGCCATTTCTCTGATCCCTTGATGAACTTTTCTTATGTTTCTTTTGGTTGTTTTTTTGATACCCTCTACTTGTCATTTAAAATTGGTCATTGATGACATAGTTAATCATGAACTCCGCTTAAGCACCTGAGATTTTCATGTCACTGAGTAGAGATTTCAGGACACAAAATTGTCATTCCATAGGACCATATCCACTTGGACCATACTTGTATACTGATTATGACATTGCTTGCATGATGACACCATCACATTCTTCTTGTATCTTTTATTTAGATTTAGATACATTCAAGTAAACTGTTTGGTGGCTTGTTGTGATCCTTAAATTATTAATTGCATATTTTTTGTTTACTTGTTCCCAGTTGCTAGCCCGTGTTACATTTTTCTCTTCCAAAGAAAATCTTTTATGCATGTGGGACAGTTTCAGATGTTCATCCTTGTCTTTGTTACACTTATCCCTTGTCTGTATATTTGGATTATGTACTTATTTGTATTGCTACCAATATTATCCCAATTGAAAATTTTGGATGGTTGTTGGGATGATCCTACATAAAAAATAGACAAGCTTCACTATGAGTGATGAATCTTTTTGTCATACTTTTTCTAGAATTGCTGAAGTGGGTTGATATCTAATTCAGGCATATCTTCAAGTATGGTGCCTTTTCTTATTCTATTTCTCTTGCCATTGTACCCTGAAATCTAATCAACTCTACTTGCACGATTTTGATTTTTGTATTAATAGTTGAGCAGTAATTAATTCTGTGACTGGTGTGGTGCCTGTTCTTATCTAAGAATGCACTCTTTATATAAGGAATGAGAAGGTTATGCAAAGCACTGTTTGTCAGGATTATCATGTGATTATTGATTTTTTCTGTAAAATTGAGACAGTCTTATGGCTTAAGATGAATCTTTTTGTTCTTCGATTCTTTGATTGGCTTTTACTTGTTTGAAACATCTTCTCTTTGTTTCCTTCTGACAATTATATGGACTGATTTGGTTGTCTTCTCTTTTTCTTAGGATTTTACTGGTGTTCCGACTGTCGTTGATCTTTCATGATTATTGGTTATGTGGATAATTTTGGTAGTTGTAAATATATATATGTATTTGGATATTCTATTTGAGAATGTAATGAAGATGTTGATATGTACTCTATTTTGAGAAATGTAATAAAGATGGTGATATATAATGTTAATTTGATTTTTAGACCTGACAATTATATGGACTGTTTTGGATATGCTAATTTGAATAGTATAAAGTGTTATAAATGTGCTGCATTGAGCCTATACATATTATCTATTCATAACGTTTTACAAAAGTCCCGAATTGTGCACTATATATTAAATATTCATAACGCTTTTATAGAAACTATTCATGACGGTTTTTTATAACGCTTTTAAAAAACATTTATAACACCCGTTTTCATAACGGTTGCTTTGAAAAAAAAGTGTCATGGTTTGTCATTAATGACGCTTTTTAGCCGTCTTTAAAAGGGTTTTTTGTTGTAGTGATGGCACCAACCAACCTTCGCTCTGATACCACTTGTCACGGACTTAGTGTTTTGCTAACACTTCGTTTCGTGCAGCGCACTATCTTCCTCCTCGAAGAGTCGTGCAAGTCTTTCCGAACTCGCTTAGCTAGATCGCTAAGACGATATTGAGAACAATGTGGAGCAAAAGAGAGAGAGAGAGAGTGGATTAAAACTTTACTATACTAGAAAAGACTACAACTTTGGGTGGTGAGGAACAAATGAGGCCTCTTCCGTTATTTATAATGGCTCATAGAGCTTTACAAGGAAACTTCTGGAAAGAATATTTTATGAATTATTCTTCCTACCATAACTAGAGCGGCATATTCCAGTATCATTCCCTAAGAACATAAAGAAAAACTTCTCGGGCCATCCAGAAGGATCTTGGGCCGCAAAGAATGATCTTGGGCCTTCCGGAGAGATCCACTTCTAGAGACTTGCGCCATCTTCTAGAATGTTCTGGAAGCTTCCCGCATAACCCCGGTCCGTGAAGAGTTATGCAAATCCATCTCAAACGGGCGCAAACTTTTGTGCTTGACATAAAGCTGAAATGACGTCAAGGTTCACAAACTTACCTTGAGTAGACTTTTGGCCTTTTAGATGGAGTTTAATTCGGTGATCATTAAATCATACTAATTGCAAATAAAATTTTCTTTGCTAAAAATGTTGAATATAAATATTCTAGTAGAATAATTTGTATTCTAGACCAAGAAACATGGGGTCCTTCTATGACTAGGGGTGAACATTTGGTTGATTCGGTTTCAAAGGAACCGATTTAGTCGAAACTGAATAAACTGAAATTATAAAAATCCAAACTGAAATTGAACCGAATTTAGCCATAATCGAATGAGTCTTTGATTCTTAGAACTAATGTCATGTTTACTCTTCTCGATCAGTTCCTGGGGCACTGAAAATCCCTCGACCTAGGAGAGATTGGGACACCAAGAGTCTTGTACGTCCTCGCGATCAGGACATGTCATGTCTACTAGTGAGATAGGCTTGTAAATCCCAACTGCTAATAGTCAAGTCCATTAGTGAAGAGCTGAACCATGAGTCACAGCTGCTAATACCTAATTGTCATGCCTATTAGTTAAAAGCTGAACCATGAGTCACAGCTACTATTAGTCGTGCCTAGTAATGAAGAGCTGAATCGTGAGTCACAGCTGCTAATCATGAAAAGTCATCCATGGTCGACCATCATGTAGTAGGTCGCATGCTAGAATATCATTGTTTGCAAGCCAAACAAGTTTGGTCCAGGGATGAATAGTTGACCGGTGGTACGAATCAATGTATAAATGATGTTTCATATTGCTTGTGTTCCTTGTCATAAACTGCTCTTAAGATAGAATCTGATTCAAATGTAATATTTTGTCCTATTTATAAGAAAGAATTATATTCAGTGAAATGAGTATGGCTTTAGAAATATGATGCGCGTGTTATGTTAGAAAGAAATGATTATCGTGCGTGAATTGTCCATGCTGCTTGAATGAATGAAAGATGAAATTATTTCGTTTATGTTTCATAATGAATCAGAACTCTTAAATTGTATATAACATTAAATGAACGTAGGTAAACATAGAAAGATCACCATTAAAGGTTATGTTTCTCACTAAATCACTTATCGATGGTTTCAGTAAGTGTTGCCTTTGCTTATTCACCAGTGCGCTCCTCAGTGTGTTGATCACCCACCAGGTTGTCCCTAGCTATTGGATGTCCTGCTGGATGTTTCGAGACGATGACAGATCCTCATCCTTGAGAGACGGAGATCAGACACATGGTTGTTTATGTATAAAGAGATGTAATGTATGGAACAAAGTCATTGTAATCCTTTCAGTTTCAAAAGTTCTAAGCCAAGTTGGCATTTTGAGTTGGCCGGTGAGAGCTCATCGTTGTAGTTGAAGTCAACTTTGTTGTACTCTTCTTTAAAAAAAAGAACAACGTTAAATATTGATTACAAAGCATTATTTTTATTTCTTACACAATTAGTAGTCTAATTAGATGAGTGTTTTTGGTTCGCAGAAATGAATGAAAAGAAAATCAATTCCTTGATATTTCATTCCTTAAAATTAAAATTTTCATTGATTTTTTTTTTCCGATGTTTGGAATGTCAAAAAAATTGGAAAGAAAAGTGAATACTTTAAGGTGGAAGAGTGATTACTTGCTTGGATGATTAGAATCATTTTTTCACACAATTTTTTTTGCATTGGGAATCACATTCCTTTCATTCTTAATTACTGAAACATAGAAAAGTAATTACGTTCCTTTTCCAATTCCATGATTCTGCGAACTAAACCAGGTCTTAGTAAATATGCACAGAAAGTTTCATGTGATCCGCCCTTTTTTTGTGCTAATTATTTATATTCCATGATACTGTTGCTAAATTCAATTAAAAAAAAGTCTTTCAATATTCTATTTCCTAGAAATTATATATCACAACAAATTTAAATATCTAGATGATCTTTCTCTTGCCCATCTTTCCCGGTTGCGAAGACGCAGACTCCTACTCCGTCGTCTTTGTTGACAGGTTCTCTGTGGACCCCATAGAAATTTGACTGACAATTTTGTTGAATCATTGACTAATTACTCCGATAGGGACCATTGGTTGTACATCATAATCATGGGCGGGCAAACTTATACCAAGTCGTAGTGCTCATATGCCTATATATAGAATGGAATGCTTCCCTCTTAACACTCACTCACAGCTCCTTCTAAGCCTTCAACAAATCTCTTACTCTTTCTATCATACTAATCAAGACATATATGGCATCCAAGACCGTCGAGAGCCACCGGGCGGGCACCGAGGTCTGCCACGGAGACGCCGAGTGCAGGAAGAAGTCCGTCGAGCTCCTCGGAGAGCTCGGCCTCCCGAGGAACCTCTTCCCTCTCGTGGACATCCAAGAGTTCGGCTACAACAAGACGACGGGCTTCATGTGGCTGGTCCAGAAGAAGAGCACCACCTACACCTTCGAGAAGATCAAGCGCAAGGTGTCGTACGCCACGGAGGTGAGCGCGTTCGTGGGGCCTCGGTCGATAAAGAAGCTGAGCGGTGTGAAGACGAGGGAGCTCCTCCTGTGGCTGACCGTCTCCGAGATGTTCTTCGCCGACCCTACCACCAAAGAACTCACCTTCAAGACCCCCACCGGAATCTCCGACAGCTGCGAGGCCTCCGTCTTCGACCTCGAATGAACAGATCGATCAAATCTTTTGCTATCTATAAATATGAAGCATGTTTTCGCACTTAGTTTCTTATGAATGGAAGTGCTTCGTAAGTTCAGCATTCATGTAATAAACTTTTCCAATCGATGGAAGGAGAATTAATTTAACTTCGAAGAGATGCTGTAAGTAATGATTTTTCGGTTAATATAACTCTCTCTATATAGAGCAACCTGGCGCAACCTGCGCGCGCTGTACGCCCTGCACACCCAGTGCAACCTGGACGCGCAACTGGGCGCTCAACTGGCCGCGCAACTTGGCAGCGCAACTGGGCCGCGCACCTGGGCGCTCAACTGGCCGCGCAACATGGCAGCTCAACTGGCCGCGCAACTGAGCTGCGCACCTTGGCCGCACATCTGGCAGCGGCACATTACGCCTCATGAGCCCATGAGCTCGAGTCTGAGTCCGAGTCCGAGTCGCTAAGCCCCTACGGGACTTAGCTCCGATGGAAAATAATTTTCCAAGAGCATAAAGCTTGAATGCTTTACTTGGAGCATTATCCTTACCTCCTAGTAAAATCATCCACATGGTTCCCTCCTTAGGGTCACCACCCCCATGTGCATGTCCCAACAACACATACAAGTATATATGTTGAGATAACTCATGGTGCACTTTCCGTTTGGGACTAAACTTTACTAGGCATGTTGAGAGCAAGCTCTCTTCATGTCAAGGAGCAAGAGCACCAACAGACGGCGGACGACCGCTACGAACACGAGGATGGTGGATCTGAGGTCGAGGACGACGACGGACGCTGCGAGATGAGCGTTCGAGACGGTGGAGACTAAGGTCGAGGAGGACGACGACAAACACTCCATATGGTGGATCTGAGCTTCCTTGTCGAGTCCACGGAGTTTAAGGTCGAGGACGACAAAGACTGAAGTTGTCACGACCCGATCCCAACTAATTGGGTCGAACCGGATCATGTCCAGCCTGCACCGTTGTTGAGACGACGGCAGTAAGCTGTTCAGTAGCAGGTAACCATACAACAACACTATATTTGTCACAACTCAAAATTCAGAAATTTAAAACTTTATTAAACTTTTACAATGGAATGAAATATACAACTTAAACCATTTTCTACATACATCAAGAAGAAAAGAAAACTCTAGGCAAACAGCTCATCAGTCTCGAAATCCTCGTCTTGGGATCGCGGAACAAAGCCTCATCAGTGATACCTAAAATGTTGGTCTCCAGTCAGGAGGGAGCAAAGTACAATTCATGCTAATTTAACAATTGAAATAATAATAGAATCATGCACTTTTAAACAATTTTGAAAATCAACTAAGCAGTTACAGTTTTAAAACAGTTACAGTTTCTGTGATGTGAATAGGCAATGAATATGACCGGCTTGGGTTGTACAGTTGTATCATATTGATACGATATGGCTTATCCCCGTGTGTATGACCGGCTTGGTATTTCATTCCTTTCAATTAAAATTTTTATTGATTTTTTTTCGATGATTAGAATGTCAAGAAAATTGGAAAGAAAAGTGAATACTTTAAGGTGGAAGAGTGATTACTTGCTTGGATTATTAGAATCATTTTTTCACTAATTTTTTTTCCATTGGGAATCACATTCATTTCATCCTTAATCACCGAAACATAGAAAAGTAATTACTTTCCTTTTCCAATCCCATGATTCTGCGAACTAAACCAGGTCTTAGTAAATATGCACAGAAAGTTTCATGTGAACGGCCCCATTTTTTTTTTTTTTTTGCAATTATTTATATTCCATGATACTGTTGCTAAATTCAATTAAAAAAAAGTCTTTCAATATTCTATTTCCTAGAAATTATATATCACAACAAATTTAAATATCTAGATGATCTTTCTCTTGCCCATCTTTCCCGGTTGCGAAGACGCAGACTCCTACTCCGTCGTCTTTGTTGACAGGTTCTCTGTGGACCCCATAGAAATTTGACTGACAATTTTGTTGAATCATTGACTAATTACTCCGATAGTGACCATTGGTTGTACATCATAATCATGGGCGGGCAAACTTATACCAAGTCGTAGTGCTCATATGCCTATATATATAGAATGGAATGCTTCCCTCTTAACACTCACTCACAGCTCCTTCTACGCCTTCAACAAATCTCTTCCTCTTTCTATTATACTAATCAAGACATATATGGCATCCAAGACCGTCGAGAGCCACCGGGCGGGCGCCGAGGTCTGCCACGGAGACGCCGAGTGCAGGAAGAAGTCCATCGAGCTCCTCGGAGAGCTCGGCCTCCCGAGGAACCTCTTCCCTCTGGTGGACATCCAGGAGTTCGGATACAACAAGACGACGGGCTTCATGTGGCTGGTCCAGAAGAAGAGCACCACCTACACCTTCGAGAAGATCAAGCGCAAGGTGTCCTACGCCACGGAGGTGAGCGCGTTCGTGGGGCCTCGGTCCATAAAGAAGCTGAGCGGAGTGAAGACGAGGGAGCTCCTCCTATGGCTGACCGTCTCCGAGATGTTCTTCGCCGACCCTACCACCAAAGAACTCACCTTCAAGACCCCCACCGGAATCTCCGACAGCTGCGAAGCCTCCGTGTTCGACCTCGAATGAAGTGACCGGATTGCCACTGGCCAAGGCCAACTAGCTAGCTAGTTGTGGTTACTATTAATTCTTGATTTATATATGGCAATGACAAAATGTTTCACTATCTATAATGAATCTTAAGTTTTCCATTTATTTTCTTGTCAGTGTTTGTTACTTCCATATATGATCATGTAATAAAGTTTTCCAATTGATGGAAGGAGATGTCAACTGCATTTTTTTAAACGATGGAAAGTGATGTTTAATACTGAGGCTTATTTGTGTTGGTGTATGGATGGGATTTTTAAACTATGTCGAGAATATTTTCAGTGCGACGAGCGTCATTTGTGTGTCAGATAAATTTGAAAAATCGAAGGCAATAAAGACGGCATGATTTCGACACGTATCAAAAGCCATTGAAAATGTATAGTTTAATTATCAGTGTTATATATACCGCTAATGTGTATTGACAGTATACTGGTGTGACATTAACTTTTTTCAAAATATAGGTTCGGACACGAAGTGAACATTTTTTGATATACCGAAATCGGTATACCAGTACTCGGGCCAAAATTGAGTATTTTATTTGTACTGGATCAAAAATAGTAGTCAAGATCTGTTCAGGATTATGAAACTTTAAGTAGGACTTTCCTATGTACCCAAATCCATCATCATCATTATCACAAGATCATAAGAAGAGACACTACCAGAATATCACATATTAGCGATACCAAAAAATGTCGCTAAAATGTAGGAAAACGTCGCTAACAATTGTTAGCGACGTATTCTGTGACGTTTTCACGCTTGTCGCGTTTCATCAAGTCGCTGACAAAGAAAACGTCGCCAAACGTCGCTGCTGCGTCGTTTTCCAGCGACGTTTTTACGTCACCAATTTGGCGACGTTTACCGACTACTAGTCGAAAATTTAACGACATAAACGTAGTCGATCGTTAAACGTCGATAGAAGTTGCAGGATGTAGCGACGTTTTGGCTACGACTACCGACGTTTATCGACTGCTTAATTGTCCGTGATATTTTGCAGACTTAGCGATGTTTAGCGTCTGTTTCCGACGTTTAGCGACGTAGCAACAAGTCGCTAAACGTCGCTAAGCTATCTGAGGCACCGACGCTTTGCGACTTATTGCTACGTCGCTAAACGTTAGAAACAGTCGCTAAATGTCGCTAAATCTGCAGAAAAAGAAGAAGAAAAGAAAACAGAATAACATATTCTGCTAGGGTGGTATCCCTGCAGTTTAATAATGAACAATTAATATGAACAGACCCGGAGCAACCCTCCGTTGAATTCCTTGGGTTCGCCGAACCCTTCGGTGGAACACTCAACACCGATAAATTCACATACATTTAGAACGAATATTAAAATAAAATATGAAAAAAATGGCACATAAGAATCAAAAATCCAGTCTGAAGAAAATCCGTCTTACACAGATCCGTGCAATAAATAAATATCCACGCAGATAAGTCTACAGCAACCAATAAAGTCTCAAAGACTCATCAAATGTATAATATTCAAACCCAATATCATGGGTCTACACATAAGCAATCAATAAACAGTCCTAACTAGTACTAATGCCGATCTGGAGGAGGAGGGGCACCGCCATGCATCAAGGATAAAAATAACTCATACTATTACTGTGATATCGATACCGACGTCGATAAAGACTGTGATGTCGGTGGAGTCGGTGTCGACGAAGAAGGCAGTGACATCGGTGGAGTCGGTGACGATGAAGACATACCCGGAGGACGTACCTGCTCCAATCCTGCTAGTCGCTGGTTGTATGAATCCATGGTAGATAACAGCCTTGTACTGCTATCAACCATCGAATCCTGCATCATCGTCAGCCTCTCGCCCATGGACAGCTGTGATGTCTGCAGCTCCGTCACGCTGCGCTGGGTCGACGCTCTAAGATCAGTAACGCCACGCTCTGTCCTCTCAGTCATATCCATGAGCTTCATGATGCTGCGCTCGAACGTATCTAATCGTGTGATGAGCGTGGCATCGTTCGTCTACGTCTGCTCCACATGTTTGTATTGTTATAGCGTATTAGAGTTGATGCCCAACATCACCTTTACGCAAGATGATATGCTGTTAGAAAACAATCGTCATGATCGTCCTCTCTATTTCACAGGATATGTCGATACTATTGATAGAACTGGGAATTCCCAGGACCCTTTATTTGGTGTGCGCGCGTATTGATCGATAGAAAGTTAAACAGATCTAACACGTGTTCTAACCCTTCATAGGCGGAAACTAGGGTTCACGAATTATACCTGCGGCGGAAAGAAGACAAGTAATTCCTGGCAATCTCGAGGGGACGACCCCAAGATCTTCTGCACGTATTCCTTCCTCGAGTTGGACGTCGTGTGGGCGACGATCTCCCAACCTTTTCTTCTCCTTGGAAGCCCTCTCTTTCTCTCCTTACGTGAATTATGAATTTAGAGAAAGTATCAGATTTCTGATCAGTAATCTGGCAGCCAAAGAATAGAGAATATATATAGGCTACGGCAGGGACCATGAGAAGAAATTAGGGTTAGGCCTTCTAACGGATCTGGATATCCCGTGTTCAGCCCGAACACACAATCTAGGCCCATTAACAATAGCTCGGTCCACTAATGAGCTATTGTTGCACTACCTCCCTAATCCCAAATTATGTTTGTGGGCTCCTTTTATTATATGCTCGTTTGGCTCCCCATGTTAAGATATCGTATGTCCGTCGATCAAATTAAGTTACTGACGACTATATTGATTCGACATCTTTTATCCTTAAGTAGTACCGCTCAACTTTATTTATCATGTCAGATATAATCTACCTGCAGGGTTTACATGACAACCCTTATGAGCTCCTTAAGAGGACATCATCAACCCGATGTATCGGGACATGAATTCTATTTATAATCAACAGCCCATCATACATACAATGTTATTACCTAATTCATAGAGATTGTTGATGCATAATGAATCTCATTATTTCATGAGTCAAAGTAATGCACACTGCATATACATGTCTGTTATTTTATCCAAATTAAGAGCACAAGCATCCATAATAATATAGATGTTTGTTCTCTTATGTAGACAGTACAAAGAGAACAACCTCAAGTGGTCCTGTTCAATACATACAAAGTGTACTAGTGTAAACCTATAGTCAAGATAGACTAATACCAGATTACACTACAACCTTTCCAATAGATTGTCCAAGTCCATCTAGGTTGTGAACTATTTATATACTCCATAGGAAACTGATAATATGATCTTCTGTGTGACACCACACACCATATTATCTACAATATAGAATATTAGATATTTGTATTAACACTTGCAACAAATACAATATGCAAACATTTGTCCATATGATTCTCATTCAAAATTTAAGAAATAAAGTTACTACAAAAGTGATGCTTTTAGTATATAACCCTAACAATCTCCCACTTATACTCAAAGCATTGCTTTTCAGTATACTGTTACAAATTTCTCACTTATACTTAAAGCGATGCTGCTACACATCTGACTCCCATTCCCTCAACATGACTATCAAAAGCCTTAGCTGGTAAGCTCTTTGTAAAGGGATTAGCTAGGTTGTCGGCTGATGCTATCTTCATCACAATAACTTTTTCTTTCTTTACGAAATCTCGTATCAGATGGTACTTGCACTCAATGTGTTTACCTGTCTTATGGGCTCATGGTTCCTTCGAGTTTGCAACTGCACCACTAATATCACAATAAAGTGTAATAGACTTAGGCAAACTAGGTACCACATCCAAGTCTAACAGAAAATTTCTGAGCCAAACCGCTTCTTTGGCTACCTCAGAGGCTGCCACATACTCGACTTACATGGTGGAATCAACAATACATTTTTGCTTGATACTCCTCCACACAATGGCTTCACCTCCCAAAGTAAACACATAACCTGAGGTAGATTTCCTGAAATCCCTATCTGACTGAAAATCTGAGTCTATATACCCCAAGAAAACTAAACTATCTGCCTGGTAAACTAGCATATACTCTTTAGTTCTTTTCAGGTACTTCAAAATATGCTTTACGGAAGTTCAGTGCTCTTGTCCTGGGTTAGACTGATATCTGCTGCCATGCCTACGGCAAAGCAGATGTCTGATCTCGTACATAGCATTGCATACATTAAGCTTCCTACTGCTGAAGTATAAGGAACTGCCTTCATGTTCTCTATCTCTTTAGGTGTCCTCGGACATTGCTCCTTTGATAGAGCAATTCCATGTCTAAAAGGTAAGAAACCTTTCATAGAATTTTGCATACTAAAACGAGTTAGTACAGTATCGATATAGGAAGCTTGGGATAAGTCCAACATCCTTTTCTTGCGATCTCGTAGAACTTTGATCCCAAGGATGTGACCTACTTCTCCCAAGTCCTTCATATCCAACTGTTTGGATAACTATACCCTTACATCAGATAACACCTTCATATTGTTTCCAATGAGCAAGATGTTATCCACATAAAGTACTAGAAATACCACCACGTTTTCGTCATACTTTCTGTATACACATGATTCATCCTGACAATGATCAAATCCATAGGATTTTATCACCTGATCAAAACATATGTTCCAAGATCTGGAAGCTTGCTTAAATCCATAAATAGACTTCTTGAGCTTACAAACAAGATGCTCTTGGTCCTTTTCAATGAACACGTCTGGTTGCTTCATATAGATGTCTTCCTCAAGACTTTCATTAAGGAAAGCTGTCTTGACATCCATTTGCCAAATCTCATAATCGAGATGAACTGTAATAGATAAAAGAATCCAGATAGACTTAAGCAGGCTACAGGAGAAAAGGTTTTCTCATAATCGATACCCTCTCTTTGAGTAAATTTTTTTGCTACAAGCCGAGCTTTAAAGGTTTCAACCTTACCGTCTGATCCTCTTTTTTCTTATAGACCCATTTGCATCCAATGACTTTTACACCAACGGGTGGTTCTATAAGCTCCCAGACCTGATTAGAATCCATAGATTCTATTTCAGATATCATTACTTTTTACCAAGACTCTGCATCTTTATCTTGGAGTGCTTCATTGTAGGTACATGGATCATAATCTTGTTCCTCAGGACGAAGTCTGACGACTCTCCCAAGAACATATATCTATCAGGTTGTATCACAACCCTCTCACTACGACGAGGCACTATCGGTTGTGGTGTAATATTTGTGACACGTTGTACAGTTATTTGTGGTTCATCCTCTTGTACTGCTGGTACTGAAGTACTTGGTGTCTCACATCTCAGTTCTTCTAGAACAACTCTACTTGTGGGTTTATGGTTCATCACATAGTCTTCCTCTAAGAATCAGGCATTGGTGTTAACAATGACCTTCTGATCCTTAGGACTATAAAATAAACCTCCTTTCGTTCCTCTTGGATAGCCTACAAACAAGCGTACTTCTGTACGAGATTCCAACTTATCTGCTTTCCCATTTAGCACATGTGCTGGACTACCCCAAATGCGAACATGTTTCAGATTAGGCTTACGTCCAATCCACAGCTCTATGGGAGTAAAAGGTACTGACTTAGAAGAACCAAGTTCAAAATATAAGCTGCAGTCTCTAAGGCATATCCCCAAAATGAATCTGGCAAATCCGAATAACTCATCATTGATCTAACCATCTTCATAAGAGTTATATTCCTTCTTTCGCCTACTGGGGCATTCTAGGTGCAGTCAATTGGGATTCAAACACAGCCTCTGACAAATAATCCCTAAACTCTCCAAAGAGGTGCTCGCCACCACGATCTGATCGTAATGACTTGATACATTTTTCATGATATTTTTCCGTTTCAGCCTTGTACTCTTTGAATTTCTCAAAGTACTCAGACTTACGTCGCATCAAATAAATGTATCCATACCTTGAATAATCGTTAATAAATGTGACAAAATATTCAAAGCCACCTCTAGCTTGGATAGTCATGGGTCCACACAAATCAGAATGAACCAATTCCAACACATCTTTGGTCCTATACCCCTTTGCCGTAAAAGGCCTTTTGGTCATTTTACCTTTCAAGCAGGATTCACAGACTAGTAGTGCCTCTACTTCCAATAAACTCAAAGGTCCATCTTCAACCAGTCTTTGAATCATTCTTAGGTTAATACGCCCCAATCGCAAGTGCCAAAGATATGTTTGGTTCATACAAGAAGGTTCTTTTCTCTTATTTAAGTTAGATGACATATTATTCATTTTCATAAGTTGTATTGTGGACGAAATAGGATTAATGACATACAGATTATCAACCAATGCACCAGAACAGATAAAATATTTATTCTTTCTAATAACAATATTGTCATTAAAATAAACTGAATATCCATCCTTAACTAACATAGAAACAGAAACTAAATTCCTTCTAAGTGAAGGTGCATAAAGATAATCTCTCAATGTCAAAGACTTATTTCTACCAAAAGATAAAGTAACATCTCCTAATGAAATGATCGATACTTTTGTAGCATCACCCATGAACAAGCATATCTCTCCATCACTGAGCCGTCTGGTTTCTGGAACCCCTGTAATGTATTACAGACATGATTAGTAGCTCCCGTATCTACACACCAGGTGCCGGTAGATAACACCGCTAAACATGTTTCAACTACTAGTAAATGAGATATATCTTATTTGTTCCCTTGTTTGAGAAGTGGACAATCAGTCTTCCAATGTCCTGACCCTTTGCACTTGAAACATTTGCCTTTCGGCTTTTTTACCGTGCCTTGAGGTCCCATGTCCTTCTTTGCTGAGTTTGCCTATTTCTGAATGTTATTCTTCTTCTTACTGCCTTTTGGCTTAGAAGTAGAAGCCTTTTCAGAAATAAAAACATGACTACTCTGCCTAAAGAGAGATTCAGCATCCTGTAGCTCTTTTGCAAGTTCTGCCAAACTATACAACCTTTTTTTCATGTTGTAATTAAGGCAGAAATTGTCAAAACTTTTAGGCAGAGTCCCGAGAATAATATCGACTTGGGATTTCCTATTGATTTCAGCTCCAAGGATCTCCATCTCATTCAGATGACCCATCATCTTGAGAACATGATCCCTTACTGGTGTACCCTCAGCCATTTTTGTATATCATCAAATATTTCATAGCAAACTGCCTAGCTGCTCTACTCTGATGTCCGAAGAGTTCCTTGAGGTTATACATCATGTCATAAGCTGTGGCCATGGCCTGATGCTGATATTACAGTACATTTGACATAGATGCCATAATGTAACACCGTGCCATCTCATCTGCCTTTTTCTACTTCTTATAAGCCTTTTGACCTCTTCATCATAGTTAGCATCAGACTTAGGTGGGCATTCCTCAACAAGTACATATTTGTACTCCTCAGCTGTCAGAACAATGTCCAAATTACGTTTTCAGTCAATATAATTAGGTCCAGTAAGTTTGTTTTCTTTAAGAATCACCATAAGCGGACTGAAAGAACCAATTTTTGAAATCCTGAGAATCACATAAATAAAATTATGTAGGGCAAAATTTTTTTTTTGAATAACTAATATTGATTCCCTCAAAACAATAATAAGAAATTCACCAACACCTTGAACACCATGAATTTAGCATGCCACGATAGTGTGGACGTATACAAATTCAACTTTGTTCTAGTAGGTTTTTCTTATTAATTTTACTATCATGTCAACATAACTTTATGACAAATAAAATTAATATGCTAGTCTTGCTCTGGTCATACAATAATAACAGTGACTCCGATGGGGAGGATACCATTATTTGTATCTAAGTGTGTACCATTACTTAATACTAAGTCCATTACTTGTAATGAGTTCCTTTAGATGGAGAAGTGAACACATACTAGGTAACTTTCTACAATTATTCCTAAGTAAAGTTTGTACTGGTGATCCATAATTATACTCATCCGATATGGAGGAAAGCATAAAGCCAACGCGCAAGTATAATTACATCACCTACAAACCAGTAATGGAGACCATAGGATTTATACTAAATAAATATCCTCTCCCACTTAGTTATTTAACAATGAGATTTTTTACTAGTTGATACTATGTCCATGTTGTCCATTATTAATGTAGGCTTAGTTTTTCAAAAAAAATATCCACACAATAAAAACATGCATAATCAGAAAAAAAAAATGACAAAAATAAGAGAAAATATCCAACTATTATGGTCATTGTTGCTGCTCCGTCCTCAACTATCCGAATCCAAAATCTGGCGCTGCGTAGATCTATTCGGGGTTCGACCTGTCCGTTCAGGTCGCGGGTTCGGGGCATCGACCCGATTTTTTTTTTAGGTTTTGGCTGTCGATTCCTTCATCGAAAATCATCTGTCTGCCTCTGGACTGCTTAAAACCAGCATCTCGTCCGTTGTCAGAAACAACCACCGCCGCCATCACGATTGATCAAAAATAATTAAAATTACATCAATCCTATGCCTTCCGAAGGAGTTCACACATAATCTAGATTGAAAAATTAAAATAATAGCACGATCAACCCTCGTGATTTTAATTACATCCACAGCAACAACCACACCGACATGTTCGTGGTTTAAACAACACAATCAAAAACATGCATTGGACCATAATAGTTGGATCTAAGATGCCTGTAAAACCGAGTTAGAACAGATCTACATCTACCGACTATTACACAGCGCAGGTTTTATTGGACAACATGGACGTATCAATCAATACGTAGATCCAAAGTGGCTCTGATACCAATTGATGGAACTGGAATTTTTAGGACCCTTTCTTTGGTGTGCGTATTGATCGATAGAAAGTTAAACAGATCTAATACGTGTTCTAACTCTTCATAGGCGAAAACTAGGGTTCACGAATTATACCTGCGGTGGAAAGAAGACAAGTAATTTCTGGCAATCTCGAGCGAACGACCCCAAGATCTTCTGCACGTATTCCTTCCTCGAGTTAGACGTCGTGTGGGCGACGATCTCCCAACCTTTTTTCTCCTTGGCAGCCCTCTTTCTCTCTCCTTACGTGAATCATGAATTTAGAGAAAGTTTCAGATTTCTGATCAGTAATCTGGCGGCCAGAGAATAGAGGATATATATAGGCTACGACAGGGACCATGAGGAGAAATTAGGGTTAGGCCTCCTAATGGATCTGGATATCCCGTTCAGCCCGAACACACAATCCAGGCCCATTAACAATAACTCGGTCCACTAATGAGTTTATTGCACTACCTCCCTAATCCAAATTATTTGTGTGGGCTCCTTTTATTATATGCTCGTATGGCTCCCCATGTTAAGATATCGTATGTCCGTCGATCAAATTAAGTTACTGACAACTATATTGATTCGACAACTTTTATCCTTAAATAGTACCGCTCAACTTTATTTGTCATGTCGGATATAATCCACCTGCAGGGTTTAAATGACAATCCTTATGAGCTCCTTAAGGGGACATCATCAACCCGATGTATCGGGACATGGATTCTATTTATAATCAACAACCCATCATACATACATGTTATTACCTAATTCATAGAGGTTGTTGATCCATAATGAATCTCACTCTTTTATGAGTCTAAGTAATACAGACTGCATATACTGTCTGTTATTATATCCGAATTAAGAGCACAAGCATCCATAATAATAGGGTGTTTGTTCTCTTATGTAGTCAGTACAAAGAGAACAACCTCAAGTGGTCCTGATCAATACACACAAAGTGTACTAGTATAAACCTATAGTCAAGATAGACTAATACCAGATTACACTACAACCTTTCCAATAGATTGTCCAAGTCCATCTAGGTTGTGAACTATTTATATACTCCATAGGGAACTGATAATATGATCTTCTGTGTGACACCACACACCATATTATCTACAATATAGAATATCAGACATTTGCATTAACACTTGCAACAAATATAATATGCAAACATTTGCCCATATGATTCTCATTCAAAATTTAAGGAAATAAGGTTACTACAAAGTGATGCTTTTAGTATATAACCCTAACAACTATGAAGGTTGATCGTATCTTGATCGACCTAGGGTCTGCACTCATTATCATACTAAAGACTCTATTGGATGCTCTGAAGATCCCTGTGCACAACCTGTCCACAACTATCACGATAATCCTGAGATTTAATTCCGGCAGAAGCGAACCCTTGGAAAGATTCGCCTGAAACTTCAAATAGGTAATCTTCGCACAAATGTGACATTCTATGTGATTGATAATCATGGCTCCTACAATGCTCTGCTCGGAAGACCATTTCTGCACGAACATAACATTGTACCATCCACTCTCTACTAATGCTTTAAGTACGTGGATGTCAATGATGAAGTCCAGAAGAAGTGGCAGATCTAAACCCTTTCAGAGATGTCGAAGTATACTGTAATGATTCTCGGATGTAAGGAAGAATTTATGAAAGTGGTGCTGGCCATGGACACTGATGAAGATCAGAAGGACACCTCAAAAGACGTCCTGGTGATTCCAGTTAAAGGACGTACTTCTCGTCCGCATTCTTCCCAGACGTTAACCATTCATAGTCTCTCTCATAAAAAGCAGCCTCCTGCTGGAAAGACGAAACAAAAGGAGCTCACCCTTCTAAGCTCCACTTGTTATTAACTTTCGTCGTAACAAACCTCCTCCTCATCGTTCTGCTTCTCCTCCTCTTGTTATCTATCTGACTAAGCCCCTCTAAGGCTAAAATTCATATTGTAAATGATGATGTACATATCAATAAAGTAGCATCTCCTTTGTAGTATACTGATGTCTGTTACTATACTCGATGTTATTTGGATATGCTAGATATTTAAATCACTTACAATAGGAGCAATTCAACCTCTTCAAAGTGAAGTATCGCTTAAACCAGCAAGATTCCTTCTTTCTAGTTCCTTCCAGAAAGAGGAAGAAACTTCTATACTTTTTAGTAAAGGAACAGAACAAGAAACCATGCTCGACAGTGAGGATGAAAAAGACGATAATGGACGACTACAACGTCGTTATAATCGACAATCTAAAAAATCATTCAAGATGGACTATAATTTTAAAACTGGTCTTAATGGCAGTAAGGAAGACGAACTTCCATTCGTACTCCTGCTTCGAAAGAGAAATAATCGCCATATTGTAGCATGATAAAACGTGGGTTGGGTTATACTTCACCAGTTGTATCTCCAGAGGCCTATGAGTCTGACAATGAAAACGGTCTAATTCTTATGAATCCATATCGTGGGACTCTGACACTAGGCCATGTCCATCGAGTGACACTATCTTCTAATATGTGTCTGCCAAGTTCTCGAAAAATGACAAGGATGACTTTGAGAAAGCTCCTGAAGTGGATCCTTGGACATAAAGGATGCACATTCAGTAGAAATTTCGTTTCAAACAACGAGAACCACCTACTAATGATCAATTAATTCAGGTCGATGTTGGAGAGAAGGCTCGCCAAGACTTATCTTCATCAGCAAGAGTCTTCCAGAAGCAGATAAACAAGAATAATTCAACTTATTCGGGAATACAATGACGTCTTCGCCTGGAGTTTTGAGGATATACCGGGACTGGATCCTCAGATTGCTACCCACAGGCTCAACATCTTGTCCAATGCAAAGCCGGTCAAACAACAACAACGTCGATTCTGACCTGACATGATGGATGCCATAGAAACTGAAGTCAAAAAGCTTATCTCTTATGGCTTTGTTAGAGAAGAACAACATCCTGACTGGGTCGCCAATATTGTCCCAGTTATGAAAAAATAGGAAAAGTCAGAGTCTGCATTGACTTTAGAGACCTCAACGACGCTTGTCCCGAGGATGAGTTTTCTCTTCCGATCACTGATGTCATGATCGACAATACTTGCGAATTCGAACAAATGTCTTTATGGATGGATTCTCAGGATACAATCAAATCAAGATGCATCCAGAAGATGAAATATACATCTTTTCGTACTCCTTTGGGAGTCTATTGCTACACTGTCATGCCATTCGATCTTAAGAACGCTGGTGCAACTTATCAGTGGGATATGAGTACTATCTGCCATGATCATTTACAGAAGACAGTTTGAATGTTATGTCGATGATATTACTGTCAAAAGTCGTCTAAAAAGACTACATCCGACTTGAGAACTATCTTAGATCTAATGCGCCAACATCAACTCAAGATGAATCCTACCAAGTCGACATTCCTAGGATCACTAGTGACAAATTTCTCAGATTCGTTATTACCTCTAAAGGTATACACGT